>PVHY01000245.1:133055-275825 GCA_004024945.1 Uropsilus gracilis
TTTTTTTTTTTTTTTTTTTTTTTTTTTTTTTTTTTTTTTTTTTTTTTTTTTTTTTTTTTTTTTTTTTTTTTTTTTTTTAAACTTGGGAAGAAGTGCGGCTAAATTTGAGATGTGTCCACTTTCCAACAAGTTTAAACATACAGAGCTTTGGAATCCCAGCAGTAACTCAAGCAGAAGATTGATGAATTAATTGAACTCACCAATTAACCAATGAATTAATTAATTTGTGTAAAGCAGAGTGAAGTCAAGATAAGACTGGGTCTATAAGTCTTAGGTGAGAAGGAAGATCAGAAAGCCAGAGATCTATGTGAGGTGATGCTCTTCTTAAGGCGTAGATGACAGTGTTGGGTGAGCAGGCAGGAAGCCTGAAGATCTGCAGGCAAGACTGGCTTGAGGTTAACTGGTAGTCAGATATTACTGCTAAGGTCCCACATGAGAGAGAGAGAGTGACCCAAAACCTTAAATCTAGGAAATAATTAGTTCCCAGAGAGAATCATAGTGGTGATTCAATAGATGTCTTTTTATCTTTATTTCAGGCATTTTCTAGAGTTTGTAGACTTGTTCCTTTTAAGTTAGGGCTCTTTTTTGCTTTGGAAGGAGACCCAATTCTCTCTGTCCTAAATAGAAGGGTAAGTCTGTATTGTCTGTCTTCTAGATCACTGCACGGCCTTTTGTTCCCCTTGCCCGGTTCCTTTAGGAACAGACTGATAAATAATTGCTTGCTTTATTTTCAGTTCCATCTTCATTGGGGTCAAATAATACTGTTTTTAATTCACTAAATGTACAGGCCCACAATCTCTGGCAGCATTTACAAATATCAGAATATACCATTTGGATTTCCTAAGATAACTTGGAAAATGAGATCAGATTTCTTGGCTTCAAAACTGTTGGGATATATGGATACATAGAATTCTCTTGGATATAGGTGTCAGCTAGTACTTTAGTTTGAGCAAATCTCTGGGGAGATACTTAAAGGAAGAGACTATAAGACAAACTATCTTCTCATTTTCATTTGTAGGAAAGTCAGTAGGAGAAAAGAAAAGGAGTATGTCCCTAATAGTGTAATTCATTTGAAATATGTATTTTTTTTTTTTTTTTTTTTTTTTGAGACTAGGTCTGGGCTGTTTTTGCCTGTGGAACCGCAGCTCTTGTTGTCCGGGGTACCACAGACTCAAGCAATCCCCAGCCTCAGCTTCCCAGGTAGCTGGGATCATAGACACGCGCCACCACACCCAGCTATTTTTTGGAACTAGGTCTTTTAAGAGCAGCTACCAAGTGTCAGGCAAGCTAGGTACTGGGAATACTACTCTGGATAAAATAGATGTTATAAAAATGTCTGCCCTCTTGATGGTCACATTGTCGTCTTTAAATGGGACTGTGTTTTATGCAAGTAACTTGAAATTTATTAGTACTCGTCAGAGGGAAGCAATATATAGACACCTTACAAAAATATGTTGAGGTAGAAGAGCATATGAAAGACAGATGGCATTATTCTATAATTTGACCGGTGAAAGATCAGTTTTAATTGATAAAATCTTATTAGAGTAAGATAGAGTTGGCAAATCATTAGTATTTTCTCCTTGAATTTATTTCATTTATGCTTTTGTAGTAGACATTATTTTGGTAAACTAAACTTTGTTGAAATATAAGCACCATCTAAATTTCAGAGACTTAAAGAGAATTATGCCTGAGTTCCATTTCTAGAATGACCGTGTAAGCAGCACCATGGACCCATTCCCTAGCAAAACAACCACAACTGGTAAAAATGATAAAATGAAACCCAGATATTTAAGTCTCTGGAATTGTCCTAATGGTATATAGCTAATGAATAATTACTTATTTAATAAAATCTGGTAAGCCTTGGTAAGAGCAGAACAGATGTATGGTTCCAGCTGCTTTCCACCCACTCCACTTAGCTCAGCCCACTGGACCCTCCACTCTGAGCAGAGGTGGCCAGAAAAATGGAGCTTAATTTTCCATTATATTACAATCAAGGGATGCCATCTCTTACTGAGAGAGGCAGACCACCAGTATTTTTTATCCCCTCAGCTCTGAAAAGACATTCTAAAACCCTGGGAAGTGTAGTTAAAAGTTTAGAAGTTGTTTTCCTCCTCTGAATTTGTTTTTATAAGGCAAAAATTGTACTCCCATGTGCAGAAGGTTGGTAGTACTGAGATGCTGATCACCTTTGTTCAGCTTACTAGTGGGACAGAAATTACTGTCTAAAAGTGGCAAGCAAAGAAGATAAGAGTACCTAACCTGTCTCCTACACCTTGAAGCTCCAATTGGCATCTCCAGAGGAGTGGCTCAAAGAGTTTTGCTCAGAAGACAGGCATTCTTTTAGAACAGAGAGTTCTGAAAATACCAAAAGGAGCTGATTTGATTTCAACCAGAGTTCTGGGGCATTTTAAACTTAAAAGCATTCTCAGATACAATAGAAATTAAATAGTAAGCAATCAAGAGAGATGCTTATAGCTCTAGACCAAATGGGCCAAACTTTTTGATAAATGAAAATACTCAGTGTACCAAAAGTTATGGAACACAACTATAATGATGATTATAGGAACATTTATAATTCTAAATTTATAATTCTGTATTAAAGAGGAAACTCATTATCTCAGTAAAAAATTAAAAAAAATAAACCCAAATAAAATAGAAGGCCAGAAATAATAATTAGAGCAAAAATCAATAAAGTAGATAAAAATAGATAGAAATAAAAGTTATTTTAGAAATGACACACCTTTACCTAAAGAATGGACATGTTGATAATATGAGTATTCTGTCCCATTACATGTACTCTTATTTTTTAAATCTACTTTGATATAATCAGAGTTTTGTAGTTTTTTTTTCTTGCTATAGGCCCCAAACCCAAATGTGTGAGATCCTCCAGGGAAAGAATTCATCAGAGTGTTAGGTGTAGTTGAATCAGAAAAGCTTTATTAGAGTGACTCATGCATGAGGGTACAAGTGCTGGAAAGGAGAAATATAGAGAATTAGGAAATATTTAAAGACTACATCCACAAGACAGGGAGGAAGAGAATAACTTCATAGCTTATTCTGGGTCAGGCTATGACTGGGAATATGTGGCATGTTACATCCCAACTACTCATGCAGGCTTTTGGCTTTTAACCTTCTGGAAATTGGAGGTGATTATTAGTCAGGATCTAATTATTTTTTGTCAACATGGCACCCTGTGGTTAGTTTGGTGTACTAAATTGTTTGGACAGGGCTTGTTAGTTCTTAATTTAGTCCACTTGTTCAAACAGGTCTGGGACAACTCATCCTGCTGGTTCACAGTTTCTTTTACCTAGGGTGTCTAATCTAGATCTTGTATGTATATTAGGCCTTAATAGCTCGCTATATATGTTATATAGTCACTTATTTTAATGATTATAGTACTCAATCACATCATGCCTCTTACAAATTCACTCTAGATATGTTGTTCCTTGTTTAATTTATTGTATGATACTTTGTTTATGAATATATAAACAAGTATAGTTCTAATTTATAACTAAATTTCAATTTATACCTAGATGTTTTACTTTTTTGGTGTTAATATAAATGGTATTGTGATTTTAATTTCAAAATCGTCATTGCTAGGATATAAAAAAGCATTTGACTTTTGTACTTTTAACATGGTATTTCAAAACACTGCTATTTTCTTACTTGTATCAGGAATATATTACTTGTATAACTTTTTTTAAAGGAATTGTAAGAGATGGAAGAGAAAAAGGGTCTAGCATATTCACATACATCATAATCACTAAAATATCATGAAATATCTTCACACCATATATAGCTATGTGATTAAGTACTACAGCTATCCAAACAATTGACTGTATAGCACATAGAGAAGATATTTAAGTCAACTAATGTACAAATAAGCAAATATGTGAAAAAGAAGGAACTAAAGATAATTCCAATAATTGTGACTCAAATATAAGAAATCTAAGTGACTGTAGTGTTAGTAACTCAAAGACATAATGAGTCTTGATACAGAAAGTAGGACTTAGTGAATTAACCACTAAACTCAAATCAGTTCTCTGTATACAGTAGTAAGAAAATGTCTTTGGCATTTGCTTGTCTGGTTTCCAAAGAAGGACTTCTCATATCCTTGCCTTCCATTTATTTTTACTCTTCTCTCATTTGCCAACACCACTTGGAACCAATCAGGGACCAGTGTTCTGGGAAATGTGTTCACTGCCCTCTGCTGTCTGATGCAGATTGCTGAGAAGTTGGTGATTTAGATTGATAATAGATTATTCAATACAATTATGCTGTATTATTTTTGTAACTGGAATGTGTTTGCTCTGCAATTTTGGTTTCTCCAAAGTGTATTTTTTTAAAAATACATATACATTTATATGTAGATGTTTTTATATTAAATTAACATAAAATTTATATTTAAATCAAAAATTTAAATTTAATTTAAATTTAAATTTTTTATGTTAATTTATATACAGCCTCATCTGACTTTACCTTTAAATGAGACTATAGAGTCACTTCTCCTACACTCTTGGCACATTCTCATTATATACCTCTTATATTGCGTAATCATACACTATTGTGTAGAAGAGTTCTAAAAAAATTGTTTTTCCTCTTTGGTTTGCAAGCTACTTGATACTAGAGAGTATTTCTTTAACGTGTGAATATGTCTTCCTTGCAGCATCTGGCGAAGTGCCATGCACACAGTAGGTACTAACTAAACATTTGCATAATTAGTTAATGCATAATGTTTTTTTAACATACTTTTATGATCAACATAAGTCACTGGGTAGGTGAATTGAGTCATCACTTTGTTCTGACTAATGACTGTGACTGAAATGAATATCCCATTTACATTTCTGATTTATTTAGCACTTTCATTGTTGCTCCTTTAGTGAGGTAGCCTGGTCTTTTGCATTGCTCATTAACTTTCAGTCTAAAGCCATGAAACATTAGTGCAGGCTTGGTATATTCAGGCTACAGAGTCACGTTCCCTAGATGATCACACCTGGTATGTATAAGAACAGCTGAATGGCTCCTCTAATGATTCTACAACACTGTGCTGAATGACAAATTATTGGTGTCCAATATTATATGATTCATAAATGACTGTTATGTGTTTTATTTCCATTCCTCCAGGAAGCCTAGATTATTCCCAAATAGCAGATTGCCATATGAATATGCCAATATTTACTCTCTGTTGAGCCAGGGTAACAATTTGGGAATGGTCATTTGATATAAGAAATTCTTATGGTTTTTTTTACAAATCAATAACTAGTTGGGAAGAATGACGTTCTAAGGCACCCCATTATGATGGGTTTGACCTTTCAGTCCTGTAGGATGTATATAACAACAACAACAAAAATCTGTGCTTCTCAGTCCAAATTATTGTCTAAATAGAATAGGTGTTTGATTTAATTTTGACTCTCAAATTGACTAGGGCTATCTCAAGTCTCAGAACAACAATTATTTTTCCAAAATGATATTAACATAAAAGATGGAAATAAAGTCAGGAAATATATATTGAGTTTCTCACATGGCACTGCCATTTACTTAGTACCCTTCTTTTCCCTTGTGTCAAATCTTACAAAGTCACACATACATTTTCACTATGTTACCCTCTATGTGCCACAACTTCCTAACATCCATCCTGCAAGTGTTTCTAGTCATGGGTTCTTATTAATGCTGTTGATTTGTTTGCTTTCTGCTTCTTTCTCTCTTTTCAATCTGCACCACTTCCTGCCTGATACTCTTTTCTACTCTGTTGTCAGCTTACTAAAACATTGATCTAGAACTTGTAGATTATATATGTGTCCAGTGGATACTCTATCTACCTCTGTTTCACATAGGTGACCTGCTTTCACCTCTGTTGCAGTATCCAGGAGTCCCAGCTGTCCTCTATCTCTTGAATCCCCACTATGCTCAGCTACATGTCCCTCAGTCTTGAGGGCTGCCATCATGGCTCTTTAAGGCCAACAGACTTATGGGCACAGTTGTCTAAAGTGTGGGCAAGGGATAATAAAAGAGGAAAGCAAAGAAATAATGAAAGAGAGAAAAAGAATGAAATGAATATTAACCAGATTAACCAGAAGGGTATGGCAAGCAAAGGGGAGTAAGATGAAGGGCAAAAAATTTAGAGAGGCAAGGGATAAATGGTAGAGAAAGGAAAGGTATCTGTAGCCAGATATGATATTCCAGACACCATGACAATGTACTCTTCGTTTAAGAACTCAGACTTTCACATGAACTTGATCAACCCCAAGTTTTATATAGTTCTATTTTATTGTTCTGTTGATTCCTTTCTCTTGTTTACTTGCTCCCCACACTATCTCCCAAACACACATACTGGACCATACACTACTTGCATCAGTTCCACTCTACCAGTTTCAGTTGTATGGACGTTTTGCTTCTCTCATTCTGAATTTGCAGCCAGCACTCAAGATAACTCATCTTTTGAGTGTAAGACTCTCAGATGCTACAAATTTTGACCGGAACTCAACCTGAGAACTCCCAGAACTAAGATTAGCCTTTAGAGGTGTCACCTTATAGATTACACTTTATAGGGAAGGAGAAAAGGAAGACAGTAAAATGACGAAGAAACTTCAGCAGAATTTCATGGTTGAAATCCACTAGTATTCAGAGCCTTGTTCCTCCAGGCAGGATCCCCTTTTATTTTATGTAAATAATGACATTCTTATATTTTTGACTCTGAATACTTGAAATAGCAATGGGGTAATAGACTCAAACTCATAAAGCAAGGGTTCTAGATTGCTCTTATGATTTTGCCAGACATGATTTGTTGCCAGCTGCTATTGGAGATACTATTGTATTGGGAGATATTTAAGACTATATATATATATAGACATGGCAGAAAGAGTTCTGTAATCAGTATATGATGTCTGTTATAGCACAATGAGGAGGTGGAATCTGTAATCTGTGTGCCACATTTGTTTATCTAATCTTAACATTCTTATAAGAGTATTTAGTATATTTCAAAAATACACATTTTATGCATTTAGCTAGCCACAGAGGGGTTTTATTCCTTTCATAAGGAACTTTTAGAGTCTTTGATCCTTCACCACCTCCCCAACTACTTTTTTTCAGTCTTAGCAGAGATTACCTGACCATAAGAAGGGTAAAGAGCTTAATAAAGAATAATATACCTAAGACTCCTATCAAATATTATTGTATAAGCAAAATTTGTCCTTTGTTGCTAATGGAAAATATGCATTTCTTGGTAACAATATAAAAAGATTGATTTTGTCCATTCCAACCAAGTGAGGTATGTTTTGGTGCAAAAATTCAGTTGGTATTATCACAGATGTGCTTTGCTATGGTGATACATTTTTTTTTCATTTTCCACAGAGTTCTAGAGCTGTAAGGCTATTTAGATGGCACTCAATTTACACAACTAGAGAATGAATTTCAGATGTGTGAAAGTCATTATGTGACTTACTCAGGTTTTCATAATTAGTTCATACTCATCTTTCCTTTGTATAAAAAACTGACCTTTCTTCTAGACCTTTTTATTTTTGATCATTTCTCTCTGAGGTCACCCAGGCTCCCAGTCAGAGAAGGACTCCTAGGTTTGGATATGGTACCATGGTTGTCAGGTATCATTTCTGAGCTCCAGTAATCCTTAAGTAGAGCTGGTGAGGGCTAAGTGAATTACAGGACATCTAGCCAAGACCCATGCAGCTAGGAGGAAAAAGAGCAAGGGTACAATTATAATCCTATCCAAGAGTAAAGTAAGGGAATCATTTGTGATTGTTTAGACCACAACTGGAACCCACCCAAACCTCAATTACAAACACATAGATAGTTTTTACTGTTGTCATTGTGATAGTTGAGAAGAACCAGTTTAAAGATTCAGAACAAAATCAATAAATACCATTCTACTGCACAGTGTATTCTATGCAGGTGTCTTTTGTTAGTCATCTTCTCCCTAGTAGATGAAGTCAACCTGTTCAATGACAGGGTAGTGATATTTAGATCTAATCCAGAATGGACCTAAAGGTTTGGAGATCTTTGTCTTGGTATACATAAAAATTTCTCAGAACTGCCAGAATGTTATGTGAATTACATGTTTTACTCTGATGCTGGTAAGTGAACAATGTTTTCTTTTCCTTACACATTTAAAGAAGAGCTTAGACTAAGGTGCTAGTCCTTCTTTAAGTTCATGTTATAGATTTCGTAACACTTTTTTGATTTTGGTCTAAAGACAAAGATCTACTTCGGCATTTTTTGTTGAAAGAGAAATCATCATCCTATTTCTCATTATGAACAAACTGAACTTTGTATGTCAAACTGGACATCAATATCATGTTCAATGTGCCTAGCCCATTGTCTGTTCAGTGAACACTTATTAAATCAATGAATCTCATAGGATGAGGTAAAGATCTTGATGTGAGTAACACTGATTGCGCTCAACTTCAGTCTCCTAGTAGCCTGAAAGAGCCTTGGGGACCCCTCAGCTAGAGCGCTATGGCATTGTCTATGTTGATTCTCACACCAATGTGAGAGTAGCTGTCAGAACTCTTATTTTTCAGGTGGGAAAATTAAGAGGAGAATAAGTGGCCTAAATATGCAGCCTAAGTACATACCCAGTGGCAGCCAGTGGCTCTCTGCTGTGATGCTTTCTTTTTACTGCTATACCAGCTCTCTTTCTAAGGAACCTGAACTCTCCAGACTGACCTGGGGAGAGTTTATTGTGTTCCTGCACATCTGAAATGAGAGGGGGAAGTGAAAAAAATAACTCTTGGTAGATTACCTATTAAAAATATGTAGCAGTCTAAAAGAGCAGCTTTGAAATGTTTTGATTTCATTATTAATAATTTTTGAAATTTGCTGTAGTTATCTAAACCCTTTCAGGCAGGCGCTATGTGGGTCCTTAATAATTTTTCATGTTGATTCTGTGGCTGTCCCTAATAATTCTCTCAAGTAACTGAAATAAGGTCACATTGTTCAAATACTTACATAGGACTTTCAACCTTTTGTATCAGTATTCAAAGTTTCCTAAAACACTCAGTATTTTATTAATGCTTTTAAGCTTTCATACTCTGGGGAATTATGTGGAAACTAGCATGAAAGTATACTTCAAGGCAATCAAGTCAGGCTCTCTCTGTATGCATGAATTTATTTTGTTGTTACTACTTCTGTGTTTACTTATTCATTAGAATTAAGCCCTTGTGCCATTAATTAATAGAAACATTATCAGCAATTGAAGCGCTGTATAAATATTTAAATGAGTCATAGAATTATTTGGCAAATGAAGGTGGGTACATCTAGAAACTTATTATATAACTTATACTTGGCAATAAATAGAGATTTCTAACTGTTCTTTCCATGCAGATGTACAATAATGTTTTAATACAAACAAATTACTAGAAGAGTGGAAGTGAGTATAGTTTTGACACAAGTAGAATAAAACTCATGTGCATAAATATAATAAAAATAATAATGCTTTTTATTTACTTTTGTGATGTCTAACTACAGCTGTGTTCTAGCTGCTTTGTAATAAAATTAGAGCATCCGATTAAATACCGATTAGCTGGTTAGAGACAGATCAGATTATAGCAACAATTAAAATCAGTGTAGAACAATGTGCTCAATCAGTCTGCTCTTCCTTTGGAAAATAGTCTTGGAATACATTTCTTTATTATATACATGTACTTTGAGTGTGCAGCATGTTGTGATATTAAGAATTTTGGGTTTGATGTGAGGAGCATTGGAAGTTTTACACTGTTTGGCACCTAAGAAATGAAACCTTTGAGACACATCCCAGCTGGGGTTTCCCAGGGTGTGTTTTATGTGGGGCAGGGTAGTTAGTACCTGCCTGAACTGAGAGGATGGAATAAAAAATGATGTAAATCTTCAAATGACTTATAGTTCCTCCTCTATATTTATAGCCATACTACTACTACTGACTCAACAAAAAATCCAAGAGTGATTAAATCTGTGAAAGCAGAATTTGTAGTTAGGAAAAATCCAGGATTAGTGCAATGCACACCCATGTTGTTCAAGGGTCGAATGTACTAAGATAAAAGCAGTGTAATGAATATTGTGGCTTACTGATGATGACCATGTTTCTGTTATCCAAACACGGAAAGGCTTGAGTTCACATGGCTTTTAGGCAGAATGCTGTTTTCTTTTGAAGCAGTTTGGAAGCAATAGGATGTATTCATGCATGAAAATATGATAGTCATCTATGTCATACAAATGGTGATCTATATGTAGCATTAACATCTTTAAATGTATAATATATATTAATATATCTAATATTTTTTGAATCAATTTAAAGCATGTTTGTGTTTAAATGAAATTGTCACCATTTCCAATGAATTCATGCTGTCTACCAAGAAGAAAATAGTGCAAATAAAGTATCACCAATAAATTCGAGGCAGATGTTTTCTTGATAAAGACTATAAGCTAACTCCTATCCTCCCTTTGTAAAAAGGGCCATTTCCAAGTGTTGGGCAACTGATTAAGATATGACTCCACACTGAGACTTTTTCCTTGATATAGTAAATATGATTGAAAAGGAAATTAAACAAATGAAATTCTCACCACAAAATTCAGTGTTTTTTAGTGTTATTATAGCTGCTTACAGTCCTCTTCTATGTAGACCACTGGTGTCCACCTGTATGGGTGAATTGTCCAACATATCAAACCCTAGTCTTAGTCTGGTGGTAGGAGAGCAAGTATCCTGTTTGAAACATCATTGTATATGTCTAACTTTTACTTTCCCTTAGTCTGCTCATAGGGGTATGGTAACTATTGTAAATCCATGCTCCAGGTCAGAATTCCTGGATGAGTGAGTCTATTTAAATGTGAGATCAGTATTAGTAAGTCTGTTTCCTTGCTTTTTTCTCTTCTTCCTCTTTCTTTGGGGCATGCCTACCTGAAGGGGACACAATTTCATTCTTTCTTAAGAGAAATTCAAACTCTGCAGTATTGGACCTGTAATTTTTAAAGAAAGAGATAACATAAAATACTCCAGTATGTTTTATATACTGCTGTTGTCAGTCAGAATGTTCCTCTCTTGCAAAGAGAATATGGAATACCTCCTAAGTGCTTCTTCAGATGAAATTTCCCCAGGACAAGGGAAAATATCCCCAAACCAGTGGAGGCTGTCCTGGATGGATTTATGCCATGGCAATCTCTGGTTCAGAGGTTTGAGGGTTGTATTTCAATAAATTTTATGTTACGAGATAAAATAAGTAATAAAAATAAATCAACAATGTCATAGAATTATTGAATTAAAAAAACCTTTATATTAAGTATACATGTCATTTGGAAATAACCTCTCAGAAAATGTTAGAATATAAATAAATATGGTTATTTTAGTATTTTAAAAAGCACATTTATGTCATGGTTTCCACTACTCACTACTTTGTAGTCATCTTACTCCATTAGTTTTATCTATTCATATGCCATTCAGACATTCACCCTCTCTCTGTTAATGTGTTTCCGATTGAATAGCATAAGCCAAAGAAGGAAGTAATTCATTTGTTTTTTTTTTTTTTTTCTTGTGTATAATATAGTTTTGTCTTCTATATTTAATCTGGTATGTTGCACTGGGATGAAACACACATTTGTGATAGTGTTATAATGATATCAGGAGCAATCTCTACTTAGAACAACTCTTTCCTCCTGGGGGAATAAAAACTGCAACACATATGAGGTCAAAGGAAAATTAAGTCACCGTTTATTATTAGTTGGATCTTTAGAACTTTATGTCCCTGTGGAACTGAGGATGAACTGAACAGTTGTTGAATATTTTTACCTGCATTAAAAGTTTCAGTGGCCTACATTCACTATTTCTTCTCTGCCCTAACTGAAAGTCCAGTCAAGGAACATTCCAATCAGAGCACTTAGAGCTCCAGAGGAAAAGGAAACAGAGAGCAAGAGAGATGGGAATCTCCCCTTTTAATAAAGGGAGAATGAGAGATAGGTTATAACCTTTATCATACTTGGAGGTCCAGTCACTGACTTAGACTTGGTCAGGCAAGGATATTATCTCTGGGGCTGGGAGTCACTGGAACTGAAGAGGAAAGAGAGAAGAATGAAAGTGAGTTCTATTTTCTGTACAAGTATTCAGAGGAAAGAGGCAAATTACATGGTGTAACTCCAAAACTTCCATTCCAAGCAAATTAGCCTATGTGGAGCTCCTTTTCCTCTGGAATGAGGGAATTATTTGCTGCTAATCCCCACCCATTTTGAGCAAGTATCAAGAAGAAAATCCTTGATTTGAGGCTCTAAACTTCTTTTGGCATTGGACTAGGAGAGCAACAGAACAGTACTCTTCTCTAATCACTCTTTCTGTTTCTTCTCAGATTTTCACAGAAACTGAGGTTTCTGATCTGTCACTCAGGAAGGTAGACTTTTACAGATATATGTTTTTTTCCTGAACTAGTGAAGTAAATATAAAATCATAGACTTGTAGTAAGATGATGTTTATAGGGGAAGAGGGAATATGAATGGGGGAGAAGTGAGTGAATTACTTGCAAGTAGAGAAGACATGGCCTTTATTGGACACATGGTTTGGGAAATTGCAATCCTAGCAATATTTATTTATTGCCCAATGAGTGTTGAACAACATTCTCTACTTTAATTAAAAATATTCAATCTCTATCATTCTGATGAGTTGCTCTGAAATAACCACTAATTATCCCAATTTCAGTAGAGAAGATAATATACTTTTAATTGGGGTGAGAGTGAAGAGAAATACAGAGAGACATAGTGGAGATATAGCCAACTACATTCTAAAAAAAGAATTCTATCATTTACCTGATATCACAAACTCTAGATATGAAAGTGCACCGTTAAAAGTGACTTATTATGGGAGTATATTATTACATCTCTGGGACCATTGAAAATGATTAAGATGTCCATTGATTGTCAAAGTTTCCTATTTTTGTGGTTTGGAAATTTACATTATGTTAGTGATTATTTAATTTCTTCAGATACCAGTGACTATCATTCAAAGAAAGATGAAGATTTACTTTTTCTGGGTCTTAATGACAGATCTTAATAATGAAGAAACTTGCTTGAGCTTGATTAATAACTGTAGCACATACAATGGTGTGTCAATGGATTGAGTAGACTGAAAAAAAATAGTGTCATTCTCATTAGTAAAAAAGTAAAGTGAAATTAAGGGTTTTTGGGGGGGAGCAAGTAATAGAGATACATGTGGTTTAACAAGTAAAAATTCATTGGTCATGAGGAAATTGAAAGAATCAAAGTGGGGCAAGAGGGCACAATTTAAAAACAGGAAAGGCATCAGAATGCAGTCTGCCTAGCTACTGAAGTGTAACTGTAGTGATGCATGAAAAACCGAATGGTGTTTTAACCTATTTAGGATTCAAAATCCTTGAAGAAAAGAGCCAGTTGGTTAGTCTTAGACTATAGGCACAGTTTATATAAAGTGGGTCAGTCTATCAGAGGCCTTGAAGGAAGCCTTCAAGTCTATAGAGGCATGATAGCACCACTCAATATATAGTCTATAAGACTGCCTAACATGTGTGTAAATTCCCTAAAAGAAATCATATTGCTCTTACAGAAAAGGAATAGGGACTCAGAAGCCAAAACTTAACAGGCAACATTTACTACAATAATTGACTGAACATCTGTTAGGAACATGATAAATGAAGATTTTTTTCATCAGACAGGTATTTAGGTAGAAAGAGTTGGTACTCTGGTTCCATTAATGCTCATAAACAAGAAAAATATCATTTCTGAGAGATTAGGCTTTGTGCTGCCTTACAGGTAACTATATAAACTTAGGTAATAGCTCCTCTGGTTTCTTAGAGTATCAATTCAAATTGACTTCCTCTTTCAGGTTTTCATCTGTGATAAAGTGACCAAATATTATATCATATTAAAAAAAACCATTTCACTTTTCTCTCCTCCTTTCCTATCTGTTGTGATGGTAAGTTTCAAAGCTCTACTTCAGACAACTTCCTCAAAACTCCCATAGGCAAAAATTAGCATTCTTCTTTGTGTTCCTATTGCACCACCTAGTCACACCTCCTGCAGAACAGATTAGATTCATGTTTTATTACTTCCACCACTGAACTGTCTTGTGCAAGTGTTTTTACCTCCTTGGTGCAGGGAACTTTCATTGCTTTAGTTTAAGAACACCATGGGGACAGGGGTTGAACAAATTGAAAGATAAATAAAGGAATAGTGACCAGGTATCTCCCAGGATTGAGTTTTGGACTAGTACCTCCACTCACTGCCTTCCCATGTATGTCTTAATCCATATACTTCTTATTCTTAAATAGTGTGAATATTTGATCTCCTGGTATCTGTCAGGTAGAAACATTCTTCGGAAACTGAAAGCATTTTACTTTATTGATTTTTTCTCACCAGAGCTGAGCTGTGAGACATAAGTAGGAATTTGTTTCTATTTGATTGTCAATAGTATAATTTCAAATCACTTTTATCATAGTGATTGCTCTCAAGGGATCACACCATTAACATATAAAGTCCATTCTCTAGATCTGAATCAAACCATAGTAAGAGCCAGTCTAACTTTTCCATCAGTGATTAATTGTTATTGGGGGATGCCATTTTTTCATATGTATATGTATGTATGCATGTATATGTGTATATAATGTGTGTGTTCAGAATCCTTAATTCAGATATGAACAAAAGTATAAAACAAAGTTTTATAGACAAGAAATTCAAAAACAACAAAAGTCTTGAATGTTTTAGGCGAGAGGAAAATCCCATCTAGAATGCTTTGAAGAAGAGAGAAATAAAAAGCATGCAGAGGAAATTCTGAAGGAAATCAGAGAACTCAGGTTTCAAATAGACTGAGGTAGGTTACTTACCAATTGAATAATGTTTCTCCCAGAAATGGGAATAATAATAACAATGTAACTGATAAGTTTTTTTGAGGATTAAATGAACTTGTTGGTACTTTCTTTGTTCTTACCCTGCATGGATGCCAGATTTCATGGACTATGGTAATAGGAGGTAGAGTGAATAGAGTCCATGGCTAAGCACAAGGGAGACCAAGAGCAGCCACTTCCTTGTTTCCTATGCCATGTTATTTCCTACATGGAGAAGTTGATGGATGGGACAGGGTTGCATTTATAGTTTGCTACATCTGCTAACTTAGAGCTGACAGGAGAAGCAACTCTCAGAATAGCAATACTTAGACAATGATGTATTATGTGTGTGTGCATGTGCACACATGCACAATCAATTAAAAAATTATATAACTTTTTAAAAAAGAACAGCAATACTCTTAACATGCCATCTCTCCCTGACCTTTCATACTTAAAACAGATCTTTACCCTTCAGGACTTAATTACTAATGGCAAAAACACATCTCAGGCTCCCCTTTCCCAAGACAGCATTGGCTTCTGCCTATGGCCACAACTGTAATAACTTTTATTTATTAGTATATGATTTTAGCTCATTATAATGGTTGGAATCCTGTTTCTAAGACAACCAGAAGTTGTCCAAGGCCTTTTATATAGGACATGGTTATAGTCCTACTATTATCTTTTGTTCCCTCACTTTTGTGCTCAAAATTTTTTAATTAGTTCCATGGTTCTGCCACCCTTCTTTCCTTGTGTGTTCTCTATCTGAGGTCAGGGTCCCCTGTGTAGTTTCTCTAAATAAGCTATTGGGAGTCTTATATTTCTAAAAGCTAACCTTGAAGATATTTGCTTCTCCTGCACAATAGACTCCTGTTGTGATAAATACTTCCCACGTACAGTGTTATTGCATACAAATCACTTGAAACAGCATTGGCACATAGTAGGTGCATAATTGAGCTGGGCTGCTCTTACTGTCATTATCATCATTAACACCATTGTCATCATCGTTGCCATTATCAGTATTGTCCTCTCATTATTCTGAGGATTACATGACAAAATATCTATAAAGCATGTTAGTTTATTGCATCATGGATATGATATGTCATGGACATTCAATAACTGTTAAGCTAATTAAGGAATAATAGATAAAGATTTAAGAAAATGAAGCACAGTTGTTTAGGTTTTCATTCTTGGTTATCATTCCCTTCCAGCATACCCTATAGTGAGAATGGATTTTCACAATTATGCCTTATCCTGAGGTACTTTAATATGTTTGATTACCCCCCCCAAAAAAAAGTATTGATGTTCACTTACTGAATCAGAAAAGTAGTGTTTTATTTAATACAATCATTTTGGAGTGATGAGTGTATGTTTTACAAGTGATTTATGCTCATTATTTTAAAATGTAGGTAATACAAAAATATAAAAGAGGCAACATATAACACTAATTCTTACCACATAGATATGTGCATTATGATTTTATTGTTTAAGAGAAATATACATTTAGCATTTAAGAGCATCAAAATGGTGTTATATTTAAGTCCATTTAAATTTAATAGAAATAGAAACTCAAGACACTATGGAACTTTAGTTATATATTATTTCACTATCAAAGCTATTTTTTTCCTCTAGTAGTTTCAGTTTTACATTCAGAAAGTGAAAGTGTAGTGAGAGGACAGTAAAAGGTAAAAAGGAGTCTTTGGACTATGGTGGAAAATTATGGGTGCTTTAGTGTTGGAAGACATGTTGCAATAAACATCTGAAGAGATATGAATCTATAAACCCAAATTATATATATATATATATCTTGAGCAATTGTTACCGCAATACAAATAGTACAATAAACAGAGTAAAAAAGAAATAATACATTTAAAATATTGAAAGAAATAACACCTGCATTTTCCTCAAAGAACCTTTACAGGATTAAGGAAAAGTTTGTTCTGAAGCTAATCTTTTAAATCAAAGTTACATCAATTAAAAAAAATCTGAAATAAAATGTTAGTATTTCTATGAGTTTTTAACTACATCAATTGTAGACATTACCAATTAATAGAAAAGAGTATAGTTTCTTTTTTTTTTCAACTTTTTTTCTTGCTAGTGTCCATTGTTTTTGCTTTCATTATTTTTACTCGTAGTTTCATTTTTTTTTAAAACAGGTATCATTGGTTTACAACCCTGTATATGATTGAAAACTCACATCTCCTCAGATGCTTATCACCACACTATATCTACCATCACAGCATCCTCTGTTCCCTCAAACCACCTCATATTATCATCAGTTTCATAGTCCCAATTCCACAGTTATATTTCTAGGGTTTGTTATTGGTTTGCTTTTGTCTGAACGTTTGTTTTATTTACCTGTATTTTACATAAGTGAAATACTGGTATTTGTCTTTCACCTTCTGGCTTATTTCACTTAACATTTCTCCCTCCAGTTTCTTCCATGTTGTCATAATGGCAAGACGCCATCTTTTCTTTATTACAGCTTACACTCAATAGTTTTCTTACATCATTATTATGTTTTATAACTAGAATAATACCATTTGTTTAGTTCTGTTTCTATTTTCATTTGAGCCCAGTGTTCATACTCCTTTTACATGGTTCATGCATTGTAAGAATATTTATTTGTATTTATCTAATTGTTCTGTGAATTCCATCATCAAGATTTTTCTTCAAGAAAGCCGCATGAAGGTTCATTTTCTAAGATTTTCCCTATTGATTGTGTTTTCCAATTGCCTTTGTATTTGAATGGCAACTCAGAGGCTATGATGTGCTTGGATCATCTTTTCTTTCACTCTGAAACTTACAGACTGTACTACATGATTTTTCAGATATTGGATGTTATTATGGAAAATTTGAGACCATGTTGATATTTTATCCTCTTTTGAGTTGACTTCTTCATGGATGCCTAAATAACTCTAGTGATATCCTTGATATATATTAGGGTAACTAAGATGTTTTAATGCTGATTTTTTTTCTCAATGTGATTCCTCATTTTCATCTTTGGATTTAGTTCTTTACATTAGGGAAGTAAAAATGAAAGTTCAGTTTATTTTTCTGATTCATTATTTCAGTGTATACCAATTGTTCTTTTGTTAGGCTGTATTCTCCCCCAAATTAATTCTCTATGTTTGCTGTAATAAGTACCTTTTTTCACACTCATTATAATTATTTTTCCTTTTTCCTTTTTTATTTTAATTTAGTTTTTAGCCCAGACTTTCTATTTTTGTTTTAAATTATTCATTAGATTTTCCATTTATCAGAGTGTTTTCTTGATTCTGAAATTTCCTCTAATCTTTCAACTTGGAGGTCTTATTGAATATCTTGTTGAGTTTCTTAGTATTAAAAGGCAGATTTGTTTCTATTCCTTGGGCTATATTTTCTTCTAATTTCATTCTTCATCCTTTATTTGATTATGTTTTTCTCACCTTTCATCCCCTAATTCAGAAAGTGTACCATGCCTTCACCTTTCACTTTGCTGTTAAGAGGCATGCTTCTGCCTTTTTCTGAAATGGTGTGAGTGGATCTTCCTTGATTCCTTTTTGTTTAGGACTATTTTATTTTACCCACTTGAGCCATAGTTTGAGGACAGGATGATGTTTCTACCTAGTTTGCCAGAGATAACTGATTTTCAAAGTGTGGTTCTCCGACCAGCAGCATCAACTAATGAATGAAATTCTTAGGACTCACTTCAACCTTATTAAAATAGAAAGTCTAGAGATGGGAACCAGCAATCTGTGTTTTGATTAGGCTACATAGGTAATTCTGGTGTATATTAATATTTGAAAGCCACTGCAGGAGACATTGTGTAGATAACGGGAATGAAAAACAGTACTGAAGCAGAACATAGTCTATGCTAGGAAACCTAAATGCTGCACTATCTTCTGAGACCTGTCTTCATTAAATGTCCTGTCTTCAATCAAGTGTTTCCCACTTTGGGTTTTGTAACACATTTCTCAATTGGTTTGTTTCTCTGCCTCTTGTGTGTGTGTGTGTGTTTGTGTATTCCCTGCATAATGATATCTGGCTCAGGGGGCTTGGGTGGACACCAAAATCTACTTTATATACTCTTCATAAAGAATGTGCCTGTTGCAGAGTTGCATCAATCCAGTGCAGGTGATTTTCTAACTGATCTGCCCAGAAGGGTTATATTTTCATAAGGGGAATACCTATAGTATTTTCATAAGGGGAATACCTATAGTATGTGCTGACCACACTGACAAGACTTCAAAATGATAGACAGAAACATCTGTAAGAATGTCTTATTTCTTCAATTTCTATTGTATATTGAAAAATAAATTTGTCTCATCACTTCCATTCTCTGTTTTTAATTTTTTTTTTGCAAATTTTATTTACCATTTTTCTTTCATGCTGCTTTTGGGTATGTGTAGCACTGCAAAAAGGGAGAATTTCTGAGACCTCACCAGAATGGTTTTCTTTTCTAGGTTTATAATTTAAAAATTTCAGTTTGAACTTATAGCTATTTTTCTGAATTAATAGATACTGGTAAAATTCAACCCCTTTAGTATCCTCCCTCCCTCCCTCCCTCCCTGCCTGCCTCCTGCCCTCCCTCCCTCGAGTATGTGATGCTCTATTCCTATCTCATTCTAGTATTAACATACAATAAATGTGTTAAAACAGTGTTTCTAGTAATACAAGTGGAACTTTTCTACTTAGATTTTGATCAAGGAGATGTCTTTGGTTGTACTGTTATATATTTTGAAAAACTTAGGCAAGAGATAAGGGGATTTGAGAAGTTGTTCAGAGTTGTAGAGAATTAAAGAATCAGTCATAGAGAATGAAATCTGGTAACTGGTGCCCTCAACAGGAGAGATTTGTGAGTAGTGGGAGGGCCCTAACCAGGAAATTGCTGAGCTCTACCTTTCTACAGGGCATGTGTTGTGAAGGGTAGCCCCACAGTTGCATTAAGGATTGTGTTGTAGGGAGGTGATGGTGATGGGTGACCCCCAGGGACTGAAATGATGTAAAAAAAATGATGTAAAAAAAAGAATAAAGCAGATATTGGTTAAAAAAAAAAAAAAAAGGATTGTGTTGTTTCTCCATAGTGGGTGATCTCCCTTGCTATTACCCAGAAACATTAGCAATGTCTGGAGACATTTCTGGTTGTCATACCTGGAGAAATGATCCTATAGGCCTCTGTTTGGTACAGGGCATAAGCAACCACAATGCGCTCTGCAACAAAGATGTATCCCATCCAAATGTCAGTAGTGATGGGGTCAAGAAATTCTGTCCCACAGGAAGATAATTTAGAGAGGCAGGAAAATAATTGTTCATTATACTCTTCAGTTGGCTGACAAGTATTCACATTACTTAGGCAATGCACATGTAGCGGTTTTATTTCAACTTAGAGCATTGCATTCATTTTTCCTTTAGCTTTTCTTTTTTTTTTTAAATGAATAAACATTTTAGTTCTTTGCAGATACAGTCATGGTGATATTGTCTTACCCTTGAACCAACACCCTGGAGTCAATTTTAATTCACTTAAGAATGAGATGTTAAATCCCCTTAACGGTTAACTATGTAACATTAATGAAGTTTTTGAAATGGGATTCCTACATAATACTACCTCGTAAATTATAGAAAATACTGAATTGGTAATAAACATTTCAGCTCCATGTATTTGAAGCTCACATCCATTGTGCAAAACTAACAGGTAAGAACTATCTTTTACTTTCTTAGTTATATTGGTATTTGTAGGTGACCCGTTGTTTTTGGGCAAATGACCAGGTGACTTTGGACAAGCCACTTAATCTTTCTAGGCTATAGTGTCAACAAGCATTTTTCAGTGTTGTGCAGATATAGGTGATCTCCTATTTGGTCAAATTATCTGAAATTATGCAATACAAATTTTATGGACCGCATAAACTCTTTCTGGAAGGGGACAGGGAAGGTTTTTGCTTTAGATTTTGATTGGCATCCCAGTGGTAATTTTTCTGTAATTTCTCTTTTGCCAGTTTGCCCACAGCAAGATATAATGCCACACTACACATTAATATATTTTAACAGATTTTAAATGAACTTTCTTTTAACAGATAGAAGGAAATTAGAACATTCTGAGGGAAATCCCTTGGCAGACTTGCACATCTGTCGGTGATTTGGCAGGGCTGGAATAGTTTAATCAGATTGCATCAGCAGTTTTGTTTTTTTTTTCTTTCAAATGTGAACATTATGTTTGCTGAAGGCAAACACAATCATGTCTGAACCTCACAATTACAAGGAAATGTCACTGTCAAAAATCTAATGCCTCAAATTATCCCAACCACAAGAGCCAAACTCAGAAGTGGTATCTGAAAAGCTGTTTATAACTATAGAAGTTTCTTTCTGAGATCTCTACGCAAAGCAAAATTTGACATTTCTCTGCGCTGATCATGTACAAGGATATTTATCTTTATTACTTGCTGGCAGTATGGTATATCATTACATAGACTTGATTTACTTCTAATTAAAGGTTTAAAATGCAGGGTGTTTTTTTTTTTTTCTTCTCTTATGACAAAATGGAAGATTAAGTGACTTTGGTTGCCCAGTGGAAATATCTTTGCTCAAAAACTCAACACAAATTAAAAATACATTTTTAAATATTTTAAACATTCTGGGAGAATTAATATTCCCTATGAATGAATATTTTAACCAAAATGTGATAAGTTTATCAATAATTCTGAGAAGGGAGAAAACACTAGAAAAATTATCAACATTGTGCTTGATGGTTATGTTTAATGTCAAATTCTTTCCAGGATTTCTAAGCAAAGAATACATTAACGATTGCTGTTGTTTTTTGAAAATCTTCTCTCTTTTAAATTATTCAATTTTTTTTTGTTTCCAAATATTAAATTCCTTTGTGCACTGCAATATGAAGTCTGGATTTCAGTTTTTATTGTGCAACTTAGATGGTAGACACTTTTTAGAGTACATCTTTTCAGACCTTTTTACCATTTGAAGATGTAAGAATAGGATTTCAATCCTTAGTTCTCATGCCAGTTTTCATGAGCTTTTCTTACAACAGCTGTGAATGTGTCTTTATTCCTATGTCTGTTGTATTTGGCAGTCTTGCTGTATTTTTATTGTCCTCAGCTACTAGATTGGGTCTCTGTTTAATATCTCTTGATTGTTTTAGCTTATACACATATAAGCCTAATAGCTTGGCCCTTTGGAACTTCAAGATGGCATCAAGATTAAACAAAAAGAATGGACCTTAGTTTGGTTGATGATGTAGGTTTCAAAGTGTTTGGTTAAATTTAACAACTCCTTTAAGGAGCTTAAGATTAAATGTAAAAGCTTTTATTAAATCTCTGTCATTTCTTTCAAGTTGGAGACTGAGGACTTAAACTGAGTACTTGTATCCTCACAGAGTCTAATATAGTGTTTAACATGGAGGGAAAGCTGAATAATTTCTTTGGATGCTGATGATTATTTCCTCATGTACAAACATATTTATCTTTATTATTTGCTAAAATTCTTTTAGAGTGATAATAGATGATTCAAAATAGATATGGAAGAGTTTTCTCAAATTTGAAAAATAGGAGTCCAGATTCCAATGTTGCAGTTTCCAATATATATTTTACAAATATATATAGTTTCTTATAAAATACTATACTGATTATATATCTATAATATATATTATATAATGATTGAACATTTAATTCTCATTAGCTGTTTAAAAATAATTTTATAACAGAAATTTTCACGGCTGAAAATTGAAAATTCATGAAAGGGTTTAGGGCTCTATATTGTAGTTTTGTAAGGAAAATCTATCTGTAGTTGACCCGACAATAAATGTTGACTAATCCTGACTTTAAGTCACAGTTTTCTGTGCATTTGTTCCTCTATTCCCCTCACTGCCTTAAAAGATTTTCCTTTATTTCTAGAAGAAATAAATAAGTGGTTCTATAGTTCTCCCTTCTTCATGAGTACAGAAAATATGGTGGGAATGGTGTTATATAAATAATTAAGAAACAGTAAGTTTGTATAAAACAGAATACCAGACACTTTGGTAAATTTGAGTTTTAAAGGCTTCCAGATAATTCAAATCTAATTTTTTACTGAAATATATTAATTCAAATATAAAAGAAACATCACAGGGATAAAATAATGCTGACATCCATCTTCACAGAATTAGGATTAGTAGAAATTATCTCCCATCTTTTGACAATAATGATAATACTGTGCAAAGGGGTAGAAACTGCTGTACTCACTCCAGATAATCAGGACTCATATCTGTTATATACCCAGTTCTATTTTTAGGTCTGGGGTTATAGACAAGATTTGGTCTTTAACTACAAGGAGCATATAGATTAAGTACTAAGTAGTAAACGGTGTTGCTGGTCCCCTCATTATGGGACTACATAGGATCTGCCTCAGGGGTGATTTGAGCACTAAGGTCAACCAATGATGACTCAATTCATTTCTCTCTAGGGATCTAAAAGGAAATGTGAACTGGAAATGTTTTGGGAAACTAAATGTAATTTCTGTAGTCAGTTGATGTGTTTTAATGTGAGAGGGAAACTTTCTAAGAAACTGCAGTTTACAACTTACTGCTTGCTTCAATTTACTCTTTGCAGCTCCTGCAGCCTAACGGCATCCAGTATTTCTAGTTGTGGATACTTACCTTCATCCCCAGCCTTATTATATTTTCCAAAGCCAGGACAAGATTCTTAGAGTGCAGACTAACTTATTACAAAACAAAATGATTTTCTAATTATTTTCTACAAAAAGAAACATATAAGAAAAACCCTGATTACCATGTCATTGTCGAAGCCTTCCCTAAATTGTTTAAAAACCCTCAGTCTCTTATTCCTGTTGACCTCACCACGTGTCCAGTCCTTCAGAATTTATTAACACGTGCATGAAGAGTAAGGCATCTATCTCTGGCATGCTTCAGCTTCCAGACATGTAGTCAAAGACTTGATGGCATGTATTTGAAAGCATGCTGCTTTGGTGTCCTTCTCCAGGTAGTAGAAAGAAAACACAGTACAGGAACCAGCAAAACTTATTTTCTTCTCATGTCTAGCTCACATGACCTCTCCAGAAACATTCGAGTCAAACTCAGTAAGACAAACTCCAACACAGAGTTCAAATCTCCAGCCTCTTTAGCTTTCATCAAGCACATACAGCTTATGCTTACTAAAAGCCAGTTAGGAGTTTAACGTGGGTAAATGTGCTTTATAAGAGTCAGCATCAGGATTAGTAGATGAATAAATGGAGAGGAGGGTATTAAAGATAAAATGGAGGAGCATTTTTCTGAGCCATCTCAGAGGAAGACATAGTGGAATTGTTTCTTTATACTTCATATGGGATTGGATGCCTAACTGTATACTCTATTGCAAAGGGAAATCTTAGACAGAAATGGTTGGTAACATTCCACATTCTTTCCCTTTAATACATGCTTTAATACTTGCTGAGGTTTTCCAGGGACCAAAAAAAAAAAAAAAAAAAAAAAAAGACACAAACTCCTACTGAGGTTTCACTTTCTTCTCTCTCCTCTTTTCTTGGCTTGCTTTTGACCACTCAACTTCATTGATCCAGTAATTGTTATTATTCAGCTGGTTGCTACCACCCTCTGGTTCTCTTTTAGATGAAACTAAGCTCAAACTTTGGTGCAGGTGAATTCCTTTTCTTGGCAATGCCAGGATTTTGATTTTTGCTTCTCCTTCCTCATAGCAGACAGAGTGTTTAACCCAGTGGATGCCCTGGTATGATTTCTCTGCTGTTTCAGTGGCACTCATTCAGTGAGTGGGAGATGACAATATATTGAAACAAAATTTCTAGGAAGAGGGCAGAATACTGGAAAAGAATACTGATAAAAGAATATACCTAGAATAGAGGAGAGGAGCAAGTCCTCTTCAGGAAGCTAGCCCATGAACAGGGGCAAGTGAAGATGCTGTGAGATGAAGAGAAGAAAACTGAGGGAACTTATATATGAGGCAGAATAGAGATGCCAGAAAAAACTGGAAGTGGAAATTAGTGAAGGCGACCCAAATGAGAACAAAGGAAGGATATATATTCAGAACTTGTGAGAGCAAAAAGAGTCAACTGTCATAACATGTATTTAGTAGAGACTCAAAAGCAAGCATGAGAATGAGAGATTTTAGAGAGGAAGAGTGAAGCCTTCATATATGCCATGACAAGCCATTTTGGGCATGAGAAACTAGAGTCTGGCTAACTGGAAACTGACTATCTTCTGTGGTGGTATGGAAAGCTAAATGCTTGCTCTGATTGACCTTAAGTTGGAAGCTGCAGCAAAAATGGGGAAGCTGGCAATATTAATTAAGTACTGATAACTTAGGGTCAATTGCTGCAAAGGTTGTGGTTGGCTTATTGGATTGGCTACTAAGATTGTAGATCACAGTTATAGTTTCGTTTATGATCTGGTCATTGCCTCTTGTATATTCAGTCTTTTATGGGTTAGAGTTAGAGACTATTTTCACAGTATACATGCACCATATTTTGTAGGGCATACTTTCACTTCTGATCAGGCCAGATCTGTTTTATAGCAGAATACTGCACCATTCCAGGTGGCAGTATGCCAATACATTATGTTTTACAGACTTTCACATGCCCCCCTTCCATAACTGAAGACACTGACTTTCATACAGAAAACTGAAAACAATAATTTTATAGATGTTAACTTTTATAGAATCATTAAAAGTGACACTCAAAACTCTTGTGTTTGCTCAACTGTAATTCTAAATGCAGCTGTGGCTTTTAGAGAAGCTAATTACTTTCACATACTATGAACAGTCAATAGAGAATTGGGAAAAGTCATAACTATAAATTTATATTATTTGAGGGAGAAAAGTTGGTCCTAAAATATTATTACAACCTCCCATCTCATTATAGGAATTAGTTTGATTTGTGAAGTAGAGTTTGATTGACTTTTGACTCACCTAAGAATGTGACTCTGGGGAGAAGAATTTTATACATTGCCTGATTCTTAATTCTTGAGATTAAATTCTTCATTCTAGAGATTAAAGAGAGACCTCAAAGAAAGAGGACTTTGTTCCTAAAAAAGATATTCCCCTGCTTTATTTAAGACGTCTCCTAAGGGAGAGGTCAATAGGAAGAACAGAAATTCAAACCTGGTGTCAGATAATGGAGATGGTTGTCATTTTCAGTTAACATAGAGCTGTAGTGTGGTTGCAGAATATTTTTAATCACTAAGCTATGTATTATTTTCATTGAAAGGCAAAATTTTAAAGTTGGCAATATAGAAACTAAAATAGCTAACTAGGGGGTGAGGGTGAAATCCTGGCTATGAATGTTTTCAACACTAACTTCACATCTGTTATTCTGTTAGAAAATCTAAATGCTTTTTGTGGGTAATATATTTGCATGTATAAATAAATGTGCTAGGGAAAATTGTTATAGAAAAGTGTCACATCACTTACATTAGTCCTGTTGTATATAATATAAAATATACATTACATTACAAATATAAAATATAAAATATACATTACATTAGTCCTGTTGTATATAATATAAAATATATAATATAAAACAATATCAATCCAAAGTAATACTTACCTTGGGTACTTGGTTTTTGTAAGGATAATGAAATTGTCTCATTTTTATTCCTGATTAAAGACAGTTTTGCCTATAGATTTTAGGGTACAATGTGAGATGGTACAACTAAGTTTACCCAAGTAAAAATTGCAATTAGAACAATTCAGTCTTAGTGAAAGTGTACTATGCTCATATTATGGAAGCTTTACCATCCCAAAACTTGGAAAAGGACTCTGATCTTCAGCATATCCCAGTGATAGGTAGGTTGCTCATTGTCCTGGTCTGAAAGATCAATTCAGAGATATTACTGCAGTTTACCTGCTTTAGTGCCAAATACAACCCTCTGGACATTTGCTGCAGCCATCAAGGCAATGCTGAACCCCAGTTCATGTGCAGGGATGACTCTGAGTCCAACCAATGCTGAGAATTAGGAGAGGAAAAGTCCTTCACTCTGTCTAAACTTGGGTTACTTTCTTTCTGCATGTGACACTTCACCATCTTAAGTAAGCTGGCTCTATTGTTACCATAATTGTACCTCATTGTTTCAAATAAAAACTGCATTTTCAGCTCTTTTTGATTCTGGGTATGGCTAGGGGAATAAGGAGCAGTGATAAGCAAGAACTAGAATATTTTCTTGTGATGGGAGGCCTGCCCTGCCCCATTCTGCACCCATTGGATATGCAGCTTGTAAATGATCTTGGATTTTGACAGTAAGAAAGATATCCTAGGGGAGACAGAATAGAAACCTGGAAATAATTTGTGTTTTAGATGACTCTGGGACAAGGTTTTCTAGGTCTAGACTGCCAGACCCAATCTAAAAAGGAAGAATTAAGCTCTGTCTTATTTAGACAGTCTTTTTGGTGTGTGCATGTGTGTATCTCTCTTTATGTTTTATGTACACGGTTAATCAATCATACTTACACAGTTACATACTTATAGCTGAATTTTAGCCACTTGAACATATGCATTTTTCTTCATATCTCCTTTGACATTAAATATTGTCACAAATTAATGACATGCCACAAATATAAAAATAAATGTATACTTATATATATGTATTTCTATTTAATTTTGATAGGCTATATAGAGTAAGAAATAAGATTTTATTTATTTTAAGGTCACCTCGTTAGGATCATTTCAACAGCTTTTTGTGAAAAGGCATGTTTGAAATTTGATTTTCCTTTCCTTTGTAATTGCTAAAATGAATACATTTTAAGCTATTCTGATTGACATGCAGACAAAATGATTTTAGCAACCTAAATTGATTCCTCTTAAATCATTTCAATGTAATAGTAGTAAATGCTGCTGTTCTTCAACCTCAATACTTTTCCTCAATACCACGTCATTTGTGGGACTTTAGGCATGTCAGCTGTTAGATACCCTTGACAATTCTGCAAATAATACAAGTTAGGGGTTTTCAAATTGGAATAATTTCATTATGAAAAACACTCTCTTGTTCAGTATGTTTGAATGGGGACAAACTAAAGAGTTAGATTAATCTCGAAGGCCCATTTCATTTTCTTGTGTGCCAGTTTATCTCGTTTTAAGCATAGCATATTGAAAGGCTACTATCTTGTCCTCAGTTATAGTGAAGGCCAAGGAATGTATCTGGATTTGGAATTGTTTTCACACAAAGATTAAACTTCATGTATTGGTTAGTATATATGTATAAGAGTTTATAGCAAATGGATTTTTATTGCTCAGTTTTAGTTTTAATTTTGTTTTGATTTTTTTTTATCCATTTTTACTTTAGGTCTCTTTGCTGTCAAAAAATATGAACACTTAGGATGTATGTGTCAGTTCAACAAGCCCAACATCTTCTTCTATAAACATCTGTGACCAGTTTCTAAAAGTTTTAAATGCAACAAAGGTGGATCTGAAAATCAGAGTTTCATGCTTAATAGGAGAGGTGACTATGCAAAGGGTGTTAGGGAAAAGTTTTCTTCTAAAGTTTGTAAAATGTTCATTTGACTTTTTAGAGTTGGTGAGAATGTATGGCATATGCAATGGGAAATAAGTTTGTGTGTGTGTGTGTGTGTTGTGTATGTGTGCATTTTCCTTTATTTTTATTACTGGACTTAGACTTTCAGATAGGATTTGTTTATGTCATGACAACTGCATAAACACTAACCTTTGGCTCATGATATTTCAGGTGGATGCTGTGGCAGGTAGATGCTATTTCTTTGTCAACTTTCATGGGATTTATAGGAATTGTTACTGTAAAATAATATTTCCCTGATTCTATCCATTCCCTTGACTGATTACTAATTAGAAATACTATTACTGTTTTCTGGAAACATTCCAAGTCACTCAAGGCTTGATTGGTAGACTTTTTTTTCTGTGATCCTACCATATCTTGTGCTCTAAGTTATTTTTCAGCTTGACTGTATCTTCATCTCACTGTTGCTAACTTCAAGGCTGGGATTGTGTCTTACACTTTGCAATTTATGGTGCTGGCTTAGTGCCTGATACATAGTAAATGTTCAGTAAATATGTGTTGAATTGATTTGTTAATCTTATGGAATAAGATTTTAAATATATGCTTAAAAGTTTCAATTAAATATTGGTTGATTGGGTTTCCGGTGCTTATGTAATTCTCTCTTCAAAGCATACATCTCTGAAGGACTTACTAATGGTTTTGGATATTATTTACAGCATTAAGGCAGTTTTCTGAAAGTGCATATATTTTATACCCTGTTTCCTCATAAGTGCATGGACTCAGTTAAAAATAAACAATAAATCAGTAATATCCTGAAACTTACTGGAAGAAACAGCACATGATCTGTTATTCCCTGGTGGTAGAATGTAGAGGTGATGAGAAAGAAGGACTTTTGATTATTTGTTGTGACAAATTAAATTATAATCAGTAATAATGCAGTATTGGTAAGTATATGAAGGAAACAAAGAGTGTCACATACTATTAATGCAAATTTAAATTGATAAAACTCTTTGAAAGGAAAATCTTCCAATATCTCAAAAACGCTGGTATCATTTGCCCTTGTAGTTTTTGCTTTTACAAATTTATCACAAAGATATATCCCCATATTTGGGCAAAAATATAGAGATGACTATTTCTTGTAGCATAATTTATATTAGAAAAGGATAGTAAATGTTCTAAATACCTATCAGAAATGAACTGGTGAAATGACCTATGGTATATCTAAATGCTGTATAACTGAGATGTTTTAAGAAGAGACTTATATAGGTGTAATGCAGTAGTCTACAAGATAAAGATTTGAAGAGAAATGAAAGCTCTTGAATGGTATGCATTATTGGCTTCTTCTCATTGCATTAATAGAATGCATTTATTTTGCAAAATGTATTTCTGAAATGCAAGAAACAAGTATTTGTTCCTGGAGGACTTAGTGAAGAAAGACTCATTTGCCATTTTAAGTGATTTTCATCTATTTGAATGCTATCCTATACTTGAATATATTATGTTTTGTATGAAAAAAGTCAAAATGACATTCACATTTTTGTTGAAGTTAAATTAACATATAGGAAGCTGGTCTTGTTACATAACATTTTCTCTATCGACCTTGAATTACCTCCCAAGCAGGAACCAATTCTGTGCCCTACTGCAGAGAATCATCATCACAAGAGAATTTTTATCACTTTTTCCTGAATTCATTATACCACATTTGTGACATCACTGTATTTGTGACCAATTCTTATATATATATATATATTTAATATATATAATTAATATATATTATATATATTTTTAATATATATTTAATATATAATTACAATAATATAATCATTGTAATCCCCGGGGGTGTGACCAATTCTTATTGTCATACTCTCCTTTCTTGAAGGAATCTTGAAGAACATCAGAGTCCCACATGTACAAGTCATTTCTTAGGTTAAATTTATGTTCATGTAAATTATAATCCCTGGGAGTGTTTGTTCAAATGACTCCCACCTGAGAGATTTTGACTCAGTTGGCCTGGTGTGGAGTCAGGAGCCTCAATTTAAGGGGATTCTGATGCAGAATACAGTCTGTCCTCACCCTCTCATCCAAATGAAAAATTTAGAGAGTGGTATATTTCAGATCATTTGACTGTGTGCCTCCTTTATTGATGGCACACATTTTAAAGAAATCAGTAGTGAATTATTAGCAATTTTATTCTATGTCAGTTGATCTTTAGTTTATAAGAAGAAAAAAAAGGATATATTGCCAAGTTCAGCTTCCTTAAGGACTAAGAGAAAGGTTCCTCCAAGGAGCAAACTTGTAATAAGACCTGGCTTATTTTATGCTTATTATCTCAGTGTAAATCCTTTTTTGTGCATTTGGATGATGGAAGATGATAATATGTCTCTAACAGTCAGGAAGAAAGAACGTTTGAGTTAATTTATGGGCAGCTGACCTTTGATTTTAATCACAACTGTGTTTAAATGGAAATAGGAAGGAGATGGAGTGACAGAAGAGAGATGTGGGGAAAGGAGAAAGTCAAATGATATGTATGAACTTTGGTGACAAACGGATTTGCCTCCTGATAAACATTTTACTGTCCATAAGTTGTGTGATGTTGAACCTGGTGTGGGACTTCAGTGTCTCATGACTTTGAAATAAAGACTGAAACATATTACCTTGGTAGGAAAATAACATGAAAAAATATGCAAATAACACAGTGCCCTAACACAGGAAACTATCAGAAAGTCAGTAAATGGTATATGTAATGGTTTTGCTTAAGCAGTGGGGCATAGAGGTAGATAATCATTTGGACTTATCAGCCACTTAATTTAGCTGAATATGCCCATTAGTCAAGAGCTCTGAGTAGTAGTCTCAAATCTGCCACTAGCTAATGCCTTGCATGACATTGATTCAAAATATTAAGTTCCTGAACCTTCATTTTCCCATTTGTGGAATGACAAGGTTGGAATAAACGGGTTCTAAGAAACTGTTCATCTTTGCTATTGTTTCATATTAAACTATAGGGACAAACAGTAACAAAACCCTTTCTTAAAGTTTTTTTTTTTTTTTTTTTATCCCAGTGAATATCAGGTAATTACTTTTCTTGCATGGAGAATGGGTAGAAGGCATTTTTCCTCTAAACATGTGATCCTATAGTGGGTGTTTTCATTCCTTCATGTCCAGATGACTCAACCTAGCTGCAGGTAAAACCTAGTTCATTTTTTTTCTAATTTGTAATATGGAATTTTGATGAATTTGAAGACATGGGAATTACCAAGTAGGTGGGGGAGAAGCTATACACCATATCGTAAGCTCCTATAATTTTCTACTACCCCATTACCCTTCTGAGTTGTTGTCAGACTATTCAAAAAATCTTATTACTATTAGATGGATAATTAGAAGAAAACAACAAAATTTAATTATGTGCATATAAAAATCTACATGGCCATTAGGATTCCAAAAATAGTGAAGCAAAATAGAAATGCATATCCTGAGCTAAGGAATGAGATAGAAGTATGGGGCTTCAAGGAGAGAGAAGAAGTTATATGATAAACAGAGGGTGATTCACATGATGAAGACCAAATGCTCTGTGATTAGATGTTTGTCCTACCTTATAAATATGTTCGAAAGACAGAAAATTATTTTTGGTAATTACTCTAAATCAGAACAAGACTACCACTTGTAATTCTCCCAGGTAATCAAGGGCATGGTAAAAGATTCTAATAAGCTTGCAGTGCCTCAACTGATCTTAGTTCAAAACAATCTGCATGTTCAAATGGCATGTGGTTAGCAGACCTGTTTTGAATATCTTGGGGGATACTTTTCCAAAGATCTTGAGGAAGCTTGTCCTTCAGATAAGATATAGAAATAGATGAGGAAGAATCGCACCTTGCTACAGCCAGTATAGAGGGAAGATGATTCTGTCTTTTTCCTATTTCTTTTATTTTGGTTCTCATATTTACAGACCAACTGTATGGTATGAATTAGCGTTCTTCAAAATACTTTTCATTAAGCACTCATTTCTTGAGGTAGTTAATGAAGAGAAAGTCCTTTTATTCTTTAAATGAGTGGAAAAAATTCTGTTTTATAATCCCCTTCCTAAAGGATTCCAACACCTATTAACATTTAAGACTTTGAAAAGTTCACAAGCAATGAAACTGGTTAAACCCAACATCTCTTTAACTTACTCAAATTTAGTACATATTAAAAATAGTAAACAAACAACAACAAAAAAAAAAAACCCCAAATGTTATGTTTCCCATAATACTATTCCAGTTTGAAAAATATTTTCATAGATTAATAAAGGGCTCTAGGCAATTAATTATGCTTAATTTACTTGTGAACCAAAGAAGAAGTAAAAATTGGTTAGTGAAAGTTTGTCTTAGAAAGTAACTGTAATTACAATTTATTTTTGAAGTGCTAAGTTTATGTTGGGATGGGTATATGAGTATAAAGTCTCATCTAATTTGTAGGTTCTCTCTTTTGACTCACAGTTTTGATATATATTTCTGGACTTTTCTGCAAACTGTGAGAATCAAAATTTCACTTAAATATTTTGCTTCAGAATGTATAATTAGAAATATTTAAAAATGCTATTTGACTTAATTAGTTATTAATTTTAATTTTAATTATTTAGTTAAATAATTAGAATTGTAAGTAAATAACTTCAGGTGACTACAACCACAGCCATATAGCAAAAGTGCTTCTATGAACTCTAACAAAATACATCTTTGTCTGCTCCAAAAATTGCTTTCTGAAGATTGGAGAGGGAGATTTATTAGTGCCTACACATTTCTGATTATGCATGAGTATGTTGTTGTAACATTTCAGGAACATTTGATTTCTTGATATTCTTTTCTATGACTTGGAGAGAAATTTACTTCAGAGTTAGGTATAGACCACTCAGCTCAGCTACTCTTACACAAACTGTTATATTTAAAGACAAATAGGGATATAATCCCTTTTTAGATATTACAGTTCATCTAGGAGCTGTAAATGTTCCTTTTTATTTTCTAATCTTACAAAGTTAAAGGGAAAGTATGGTACCAAAATGGTTTTGTTGATGCCTGAAGTGATGTAAAGCTAAGATGTAGAGAGCAAATTCAGAAAAAATAAATTCAAAATGATTTGTTTAGATTAGGTTTATAGGCTCATGTAGTTTAGTGGGGCGAGACTAGAAACTTGGAATAATCATAGAGCGTCTTGGTTAAAAACAATGTATATATTCAGGAACAGTAGGGCATTGCTAGGTATTACAAATATAAAGAAAAAAATGAAGTGAGCTGGAGTTTTGTGTATAATAGCTAGTGTTATACAAAAGTAAAAAAGGAACCTCTTGGATCACAGTTATACAATGGAGTTATAATTATTTCTATTATTTTTATCTTAGGTAAACACATACACATAGAGGAGATACTAGATTTTGTAAATTTGTAGTCTTAACAAAATGTCTAAATTTCTTAGTTTCCAGTTGACTATATTAGTATAAAATGGGAGTGTATTTGTAATTCCAGAGGGACAAATTACTTAAATGATACGAAAGAGTAGTTGAAACTATATTTACTTTTTTATGACTTGAAACAGTTCCTATCTACCTTTCTGTAGACTTAACTGCTTGCCTAGTTAGTGTGTGTGTGTGTGTGTGTGTGTGTGTGTGTGTGTGTAAAAAGATTTGAGGAATATCTCTGTTGAAAGTAGGTACTAGTTGGTAATGTGCTGATCAATGTTTAACAACTGACTTGGAGTGAAAAAAAAGTCATGATATATAGCACTTGCAGATTTGAGAATATTGGTGCTGTGAATGATCCTGCCATGGTCAATTTCAAATTATCAGTTTGACTTCATCTGATTCACCAAATTCTGAAAATTTATGAAGTTGTTTTCAGGAGTGGTGGGAACTGACTCCAGCACACTTATGCTAGATTTAACTTTCGTTATTTTTGGTTTTTTTTCTATAGATACCTGTAAGGCCCTTGAATGCTCATCAACATTCCTATTGAAATTGACTGGTCTTGATGACATTTAACTATTTCAGAATGCAAATTTGATAATCATTTCTCAAAAAAATATTTATAAGACAGGATACATTGTAGTTGAATGGAAATTTAAAGAACTTTAAATTGGTATTGATATTATTTTCATAGTTATTATTTCCCAAAGAACTGATGATTTAGCTGGAATTAGTGCAGAGAAATTTGTATATCATATTAAAATGTGTTTTAGGGAAGGCAAGTGATTCTGACAGACCTGGTCTGTGAACCTGGAGTTATTTCCAGATGAGATCTTTGAACATGATGAAAAATTCTGTATATAGTAAATGTTTTTAGTACAGGGTACCTTATCATCCAGAATAAGGGTTGGCATATTAAAACCCAGCAACCAAATCTATCATGCTACCTGTTTTTGTGTGATTGATGAACTAAGAATGAGTTATGCATTTTTGAATGGTTGAAAAAAAGTCAGTATAGCAATAATTGTTAACAAAAAAATGCTAGTTTCGGTGACCATAAGTAGACTTCTATCAAAGCCCAACTTTGCCCTTTCATTCATTTCATCTATTTTATATTTATATAATATATAACCATATTATCTTTGGCAGTTTTCTTGCAATTGTCAGCAAAGTTGAGTTGATACAAGGGAGGCTATTGTGCCTGAAGACCTCACAGTATTTACTGTTTGACCCTTTACAGAAAATGTTTGCGAACCCTTATCTAGGAAGCATGACTGGAGAAATGTGACCTTATAATTGAAAGTTTTCTGTAGTGACTGGAGAAGTAGCCAAATTCATCTTTAATGGTATTATTAGGAGTAGCACAAGGAATAAAGGAAGCCATAATAGTTTGTGAACATCTTTAAAATATGAAAGCTGTAAGTGAAAGAAAATAATTTTTTTCTTTGCCCAGATAACTTCCTTTGAGTTACTTTTATAGCCTAATGGGAATAAAATTTTCTTCTCATTCTTTCTAGCATTGATATGTATAGCCTGATGAACAGGAACCATTTTGCTTCTGATTCAGTCAATAAAGGCATGTTATATATTAGTCAGTTAATTAGTTACAGAGCTTGTTTTGGAGTCAGACCAATAGAATCCAACTATGGGCTTAGCCATTTAACTGATAATGTGATATTGGTCGAATATATGAAAACAATCCTTATCTTCAGTTTCTCACCTATAGAATTGTGAGAATCCAGTAAAATTTTAAAATAACAGCATAAGATATAACATGTAGTAAGGGTAAAGTGAATGTTACATTTGTTTGTTATTGTTATTATTATGTTTGTATATCTCAAGGCCTTCCATAAAGAGCGTACTTATCTTTTGGGTTAAACTTTCACATGTTTTGGCAGACAAATATTTCACTTGGTAATAGCTTGGTATATAATACAATATTTTTCATACCAAATCTCCATCTCCTAAGAAATTATCTAGAAATGCAACTCCTGCAAGTGTTAGAGTCTCAGTCAACATTTTTAACTTTGGTCTGGTAAGGTTAAGTGTCCCCATCACTTTTTTTTACAAGAAGAGATTGCCTTCCAGTGGAATCAATTTTCCTAAAGGGAGGCAGTCATTTTGACTGTAAAGATCATTCAAATGTATTGTATAACCCATTCTGTTACCAAATATCTACCTTTGAAATCAAGATTAAATTAGAGCAGAAAGACTTTTTCTGTATCCCATTTTTTTCCATATTGTGCTCTGATGATGACTTTCACTAATTATATATTCATTTCTTTGACTACAGTAATTCCTGCTCTCCATCCTTATTTTTTTCTCCCACACCTCATAGTAAAGGGTTTCATCAAATGATTATCACTGTAGCTTGCACAGTGGAGAACTTTAGAGAATTCTAGAGAATTTAAAATAATCTCATGCTTACATTGCATTCAATACAAATAAAGAAAAACTTAAACCTTTGAAACTTTTTTAAAAGAAAAATATAAGGATAAAACCCACAGAAAACCTTTCCCGTGGTGTTTGCGTTCTTAAGCCTGTGTGAATGCAGCATTCATTGTCAATTGCTTGTATTAGAATCTCCTCTCCAGGGAAATTTACTAATACAATCTTATTTCATTAGTTTGTTAATAAAGAAGGATCTTCTAGCTATTAAAAGAGGGTGCTAAGAAATGAATCTTTGCAACTTCTCTAATTGTGAATCTCCGTGATAGGTTCTATTTGAAAACAGTAGTCATTGGGACTTTGATACCCCCACAGTTACACTCTAAAAAGGCATTTGGGTTCCCTATCAAAATGCATTTAAATAGCATAGATTTATAGCGGACTATTTCCTATATATTCACTGATAGTCTGAACATTCTTTTCAAAATTTGGTAACTCCTCATTAACATGCTTATGTTTAGTTCTTTATGTTTTATTGATTAATATTTAGCTTAAATAATACTTTTAATGATTAACTGAATTTGAGACTGTTGAGAAAGATATTTTGTTATCTGTAAAATCAAAATAATGTTAACTACCTTGTTGACTTGCTAAGAAGAGGGAATTGATAGTATACATAAAATATGTAAAATGACAGTGAGCACAATAATATTATGATATCAAGACAACATATTGCAGAAATGGTAAAAGGTACTGGTATTAATCTCACTGTATCCCATCCATGGAGGCTGTCTTTTATCTGTGATCTTAAGCAAATTATCTACCTCTTTTAAATCTTTATTTCCTTTTCTGGAAACTTCTTTTCTGGTAATAGAGATTGAGAATTCAGTGACTTTCTTATTTAATATGCTCATTGCTCTGATATGAGCAGCACCTTTTCACAGTGTAAGATAGGGATATAATTTGCATGTTGGGGTGTGTGTATGTGTGTGTGTGACCATGTGTGTGAGTGAGTGAGAGAGAGAGAGGAGTGAGAATGAGAGAATGCATATCACTATGCATTTACCCTGAACTTATTTCTTGTTACCACTCCTGTCATCAAATTGTGGTATTCCATCTTACCAGCATTCTACCTAACTAGTTCCTATAGCCTCAGCAAGTTAATAGAAATGGACACACATGATAAAATCTATAATAATAATAATAAAACATATCACAGCAATAGTGACTCTTTAGCCTGATCAATAAAAGCCACAAATCACTAAAACAATACTTGAGTAGGGCTTTTGATCCCCAAACCAGTAAAGACTGTTCATTGTTTTGGACTACCTTTATGCATTAACACAATTATTGTTAGCCAGCTTTGTACTAAAACTGGAAAATAGAAAAAAAAATCTTGATCAGAACGATAAGACTCAGAATTAAAACAAGTTGAAAATAATTAAAATAAGCCAATTCTGTTGCTGTGATTAAAATCTAAGGTTTACTAGTAATTCTTCTTGTGATAAGTTAGGTATTTTTATTTTTTAAAAAAAATAATTGTTTTGTCAATTCCTTTGAATATCAAAATTCATTTATTTTTAACCTTTTTTTTTCTAGACATTTTCTTTTTTTTCAAGGTCTTATAATACTGGAAGATGAAATCATCATTTTTAATAACACCATTGAGTCCATTTGACAGTGTTTCACAAAATTAGCTTTGAATAGGGCACATGTTGAGGACGTTTATATACTGCCTTTGTCTCATGCAATTGTTTTTTCTTGAAATGTTATGTTTTAGGGCTAGAATGAGTCTTGAAATAGCATATCATCCACTTTCTTTCTCTTGGGAATGAGGAAAGGATTGTATTTATCACCAACGATGGATATAGTCTGCCTAGAGCAGAAATTAAAACACCTTCCTAAAGCCCTGAAATTTTCTCAAGCATCATGCCTACCGCTGCACTAAGTCTCCTAGATGTTTTCTGACCATTACTCAAATGACTTACACTCCATTTATTGTGGTGGGAATACATGGAGAAGTGTATGTATCCAACCCAGTAAGTAAGTAAAAGTAACTAGCCAGTGTGGAATTTTGTTACTTGTACTGTTAATGTGCTCGAAATCTCAAGATGTTAATATTCTTCTGAAGTACCTAACATTGAGAGGCTTTTTACTCAACTCTGGAGAAATGCCAAAATTTCTATTTCTTAAAAGGAGAAAGGGAATTCACATTTCACATTCAGCTTATTCCAAGCCTAATATTAACTAATATGCTATAGATGCTATTAATTTTTCAAAAATCATATTTATAGCTATGTATGTATGTATGTAGGTATGCATTTTGTGTGAATATATAATTGTATGTATGTATATGTGTGTATATGTGTATGCTATTTTACTTTAAAATATAGCTACCAGTTTCAGAATTTCCAAGAAACTATAATTATTTCTTCAATGTATTACTTTAGTATATATATATATATATTTTCTATTATTTAGAAGTTTTATGTATATAAATGTATGACCCTCTGATACAGAGATGGATGAAAGGATAATTGTAGGTATATGGACCAAGGATCTATGAGTGTGTCACTTGATCTCTTGAAATAATATTAAAGGTCAAATCATAAACCACTTTTATTTTTGAGTATTTTATTTCATTACTTATAATTAATTTCATGTTCAGAGATATACTCTATGAAAGAAGACCTGTAGTAATTTTCTAATAATTAGGTCTCTCCAGTGGTCAAAATGGAAATTTGGAAAATAGTCTATACAAAAAATATACAAAAATTTCTTCTCTCTTTAGCTAAGACAGTATGATTACCTACACTTTTTCTTTTATTTAAGGATATTGTCACAAGGACCTGCATGACTTTGCTTTATATTAACTCTTAAACTGGTTTCCTTTAAAATTATTTTTCAAGATAGCAAAGTCATGCAGTGGAAGCATGCTGGGCCCATAAAATTATTCTTCAAGTGTTCATGCCATGAAAAAATATGGTATACATATGATAGAAAATAAACTAATTTTCAAGGAATGAAAGTACATAGTAATAATACGATCGTTTCTGCTGCCATTTTTGTTTTACTTATTTTTTTCTCGCTGCCATTTTAAACTCTAGGCTGCATAATGATGATTAGAAAATGTAAATATTTTTCAGCGAGGCACCTGAAAGGATTGTATTTCCCTGTGTATGAAAATGTCCATTCACTATGTCCAGAAACATTTTTTGGGAGATATGTTGGTATTTTTAAATTTATATTTGTGCCTTTAGTATCTGATGCTGGTGTGGAATCATACAAAGTGATTTAAGCAAATTTGGTCTCTCAGTCCTTTAGATCCATTTAGCCTTTCAGAGAGTTTGTAGCGAGCTTGGAGTCACCTGGAATTATTGAGGCAATTGCATTATTGTTAGCTTATATTTAAAAAGAGAAAGCAGAAGATTGAGGTCTGTTTCTATAATTACTAATGAGGCATCTAATGACACAAATGTCACTCTAAAATTAACCTCATTAAGGCAGCATCTTGTTTTAATAAATATCCTGGGATAGCTGGACAATTAAGTATCACAGTTTTCTAGTCAAATTAGAATATTCAAGGAAGCCTTGGCATGTTGCTTTCTCAGTATGCAAATACATTTACATTTAATTTTTAAGGTAACTTCTTTATAGTATTATAAAAGTTTCAGGTGTGCATCTTTACAAATCAACATATTTTGTACTGTATTAAGTTCAACTAAAGGAACAGCAGAAGTAGACTCTGCATCCTTTTTTAACAAAACACAATTTTTGGATTATTTGAGAATGGAGTCTGTCATCAAATTAAATGCACTATTGACTACATTTTCATTAAGAAATTTATTACCAGCTGCCTCATTTAGTTAAAATACAACTGCAGCTTCCATCTCAATACTCACAATTTAAATATATAATGGGAAGTCATAATGCATTAAATTGTCCCTGTTATATTTGATCCACAGGAGCACATGGGGCACCTAATTGTGGATATATTAAGAAGCCAGGATCTAGGTAGTTTCTAATTATTTGTAAAGTCATTTGATTTTTCAAATTTCATCTTAAATGTGACTCCAAGTTAGTTATATGAGACCTGGCACCCTGAACTGGCCACACCTGAACTGGCACTCCAATCAATTGAAGGTTCATTGGAGAATGCCAGAATCATGAAGCCTAAGCCCCGTGCTTGTGATAGGGTAAATACCCAATGAATACCTGCTGAAGAAATTAATGAATAATAAACCAGGTATATAGTTTTTCACTCACCGTGTTCTTTTTATTTCTTTGAAGAACAGCATACAATTTTCACTTAAATTTAAATAATAAAATATAGATAGTATTTTAGATCTACAGGTTGAATATTTATATCATTATGTAATATAAATATGTGTAAGACCACATATGTAAATATATATAAATCTCTGTATGGATACTAATATTAATTAGACCCAGAAACTGTAGAAAATGAGAATTTTGTACGTTCAAACTTTCCTAAATGCCTGGAAAAATGTGTATTAGTAGACTTGGCTCCAGAGGGAAAGTTTTGCATCAGTCACCATCTCTGTTACATGGAAAACCCTTTTTCCATTACTTTTCTATTTTAAATCTATTCCCGTGCCCTGGCTGATTGAACCTTTCTGAAATGTACCAGGCAGAGAATCTCGCCTATCCTCTTGGAAATAATAACATCTTCACATTTTCATGGCCTTTTCTGAAATGGGGACATTTCATTTATGTTTCACTCTCAATTGAAATAAATTGATTAACATCATGGAATTGTGTTTTACCACAGACCTTCGAAAACAAAAATCTGCTTTTCTGATGTGATAAGGAACGGATTGTCCCAGATTTCTTTATACTCCAAGGACTCAGGGGCAAAAGAACTGTTTTATCATTGCATGTTATTGAATCCTAAAGAATTATCAGGTTTCATTTCTTCCATTTTGCTTGTGATTGTCTCTGAAATATTCACAGATACTATGCCTTTGGCATTCAGTAATCGTAGAGCTCCCTGGAACCCCTCTTCCATTCTTCCTGATGTTTCTCTCATTTTCTTGATCTCCTTATCATTTTTGCTTGTGAAATCTTCTGTACCTTGCCTACCTTCCACTTTTCCAGTCCTTGTCATATTTTTTTTTATTTAACTTTTAGTTTTACCAATCATATCCTTAATTTCCAATGGCATTCTTTTCCTCTTAAAATTTTGAGTGTCTCTTTTCCTACTGCCTTGTACTGGTTTAACTTTGTTTCACCAAGGTCCATTCCATACTCTTCCCAGTCCTGCATCCCCTATACTTACCTGTTGGTTTGTCCTGTGTTTAGCATCAGCACAAATTTGGAAGCAAGGTGGAGAACAAAGTCAGGATATTTCTTACTCCCTGTCTCTTGCCTTGCAACTCTAGTCATAACTGTGGCTTTCTAGTACTGTATCTTCACCTGGACAGCTTATCTTTGGTGGAACATGGCTTGTTGTCCTGGACTAACACTATTTCTTGCTTTTACTTCCCACAGAAGACCTGCGGTGGCTCCTCTCTCTTGCTAGTCTCTGTTGTTCCAGCATCACTTGTTTATTAAACACTGCCTACACTGTTATTTAAGACTCTTTACATGGATCATTAGGAATGACTTCTGTTTAAATAGTATTTTTAATAAAATGACTTCTGTTAAATAGTATTTTTAATAAAAGTAACATTATTTTACAAAACTGTATATGATTTAGAGGGATAGGTTCACATCTCTTCAGACTTATGTCACCATACCACATCTATGACCTTAGCACCCATAATCCTTCCCCACAGTCCAATGGCTCTTTTCCCCACAATTGCCCTCAATGTTTAAACTACCCCTCTTGGTGGTAGTCTTAATTCTACTGTCATATATTTAGGGTTTCTTTTGCTTTAGTTTTGTTCATTCTCATTTTGTTTGTCTGTATTCCACATATGAGGTAAATTGCCTTGTACTTGACTTTCTCCTTCTGATTTATTTCGCTTAACCTGATCCCTTCTTGTTCCATCCATGTGGCCACAAATGAAAAGAGTTCATGTTTGCAATATTCCACTATGTATGTGTGTTTCATTTTCTTAATATATTCATCTGTTGTTGGGCATATAGGTTGCTTCCATAACTTGGTTATTGCAAACAGTATTGTAGAAAACATAGTAGTGCATATATTCCTTTGAATAAGTGGTTTTTCTTTTAGTATTCTTAGGATAGAGACCTCAGAGTAGAATTACTGAATCTATGACATGTATTTTTAATATTTTGAGAAGCCTCCATATTTTTTTCCCCTTAGAGCCAGAATTAATTTGCATTCCCTCCAACAGTGTATGAATGTTCCTTTATTTTTACTTTCCTACCAGCACTTGTTTCTGGTCTTTATGATATGGGAAATTCTCACAGGTTTGACATAGTATCCTTTTGTGTTTTTGATTTTTTTTTTCTGGTAATAAGTGATGATGAGCATTTTTTTCCTGTTGACCATCTATCTGTATTCTTCTTTGGAGAAGTGTTTATTTAGCACTTCTGCCCATTTAAAATCTTTTTCTTCTTTATATTGAGTTGTTCATGTTGAATATTTGCCCCTTGTCAGATGTGTGATATGCAAATATTTTCTCCCATTCACTATTGTGTCTTTTTGTTTTAATGATAGCTTTTTTCCTTGTCAGAAGCATTTTATTTTGATGTAGCTACATTTCTTTTCTTTTCTTTTTCTTTTCTTTTTTTTTTTGAGACTAGGTCTCGCTATTTTTGCCTGTGGAACCACAGGCTCTCATTGCCCAGGGTACCACAGACTCAAGCAATCCCCAGCTTCAGCTTCCCAGGTAGCTGGGATTTCAGGCGCGCACCACCACGCCCAGCTATTTTTTGGAACTAGGGCTCACCACAGGCCCCAGGCGAAACTCGAACCGCGATCCCTAGCCCCAGCTGCTTAATAGGCTGAAGCTTACAGGCATGAGTCACCATGCCCGGCCTACATTTCTTTACTCCTATTTTTGTTTCCCTTGCCATTGAAGTTGAATTTCCAACACATATATGGATCTCACTATCTCTTCTTTCCTATTAGAAGATAAATTATTTAAAAATTAAATTTTTAATTGTTCTTATATATTCATTCTTTATTCCTCTCAGTACTTCTGTGTATCATCTCTATTCTTGTGGCTATGAAAATGAGACAAACAGTATTCTCATTATCAAGTAGCTCCCAGTCAACTGGGGCAACAACCATGTAAGAAAGGAAAACATTATGAAAATGACATAGAGGATGTAGAGGAGGTGGAGCTCATTATTGTAGGAAGGAGGGAGGTCTGGGAAGACTAAAAACATCTATCTGTTCTGACACTGGTTGGTAGAAGGAATGGAGGGATATATGACTAGACCTCTCTATAAATGCATGTCAACTGATAGAGCTTTGTTTCTGGTGCAAAAGCAGGGAGTGTGCTGGGTCATTTTGGTCTAAGTCATCAATTGGACACATTGTTGTCCAAGTAGGGACCTATTCACAGTCTTCATAGTCTTGAAGTTGCTTCTATTCCCAGGCCTGTGATTCTTGAGGGGTTAAGAGGGGCCTTGAGAACCGATGATCCACAATGTATCTATCTTGTTTCTGACTCCTTTTCTCTAATTTTAGTGCCTACCTAAATTGTGTCCCTAGATTACATACTTTTAAGTCAATGTAGCACTGATTCATTTTATTCTGTTATGTCAGGAGGAAAATGTATGCTTTAAAAAAAATGAAGGTAAAATAAGTCAATGTATACAACTGACAAAGTCAAGCATACAACTGACAATTTATGAGAAAAATCACAGGTTTATGTGATTTTCCTGATGTTACTTCCCTTATTTCTCTTGATGTAAAGGCAGGAAGTGGAAAACAAACAGCAGGAAGTGGAAAGCAAAAGTGGAATAAGGAGAGGTTTGGAAAATCACATAAAGTTCCAGATTTTTGGCCCTTTCTCAGCTTTTGTGAGTTTTTTTTAATGGAAAGTAAAGCACAATAGTGATAAATATGAAAAAGCATAAATGAACACATACTAAACAGTTACCAAAGGAAGACTCTTCCATTTTCTATCTGGAAAGCAATAGATTAGATTCCTGATGTTGAGAATTATTTGGTCCCTCACCCTATCAGCCATTAACTGGGGAGGGAATTGTGGGGAGGGGGTTGGAGAGGGGGGCATCTCCCCTCCCTTCCTTTTTTTGGAAAGCAACAGACAGTACTGAGTCCACATTGTCTTTTGCTTCTCAAGAGCTGCTTTGTATTCTGAAGGTTAGGCTTAGGAAGGACAAGTAAAGATATTTAGGTAACAAGATGTATACCATATACTATTGGGAGAGAAATGAGACAAGTACCTTTTTTGTTGTGCCTTGGGTACTCTATCTTCATTGCAAATAGTTTGGAGATCTTGAGTAGAGGGACAAAAGTGCAGAAAATGTAACTTCACTGTGGCTGAACACTTGACAAATATCTTCTTTTCAAATTTATATTTCACATTCAAATTGAGATGGGCAGTTTTCAGAGAAGGAAAATCTCTGAGTGAAATGACTGTCATTCTGAGTAGTGCTTCATGGTAGCCTTGTGATTTGACTTCATCCAGGACATATCATGAGCTCTGTGCAGGTAGGCAAGTGATTTAACCTTCCAATGTTCACAGTTTTTAACACAAAATTAGGCAGTTCTGGGGAAGAGCTTACTCTTTGGTCTTAGATCAGAGTGCACATCCTAGACTTGCCACTTAGTAGCTTTGGGAAATGGGCAATTTATTTCACTTCTTTGAGTCTTCATTTTAGCAAACAGAAAACAGAAATAATAGGAACTACTGTGTATGGCTGAAGGTATAAAACAAAACACTACATTAAAAATAATAATAATGGTGGTGGTGATAGACTAACTCCCCTAGTTGTTGAACAAGTTCCAGACAACTTTTCCCAATGCCTCTTTTTTACATACCCCCAACTGCCATTATACTTTTTTTACACTGGGTTTTTTAAGGCACTTTTGACTTGTATCTACAGAGTGTGGTGAGTCTAACCCTCTCTCCCACTATTCCTCCTATCAGTGGGTCATCCATGTGTTTTTGTTGTGTGATGTATATGTGAAAATTTTGGATGTAGACCTTTGAATCTTATATTTTCAATTATTTGTTCCTTCCTATGTGACTATAAACATGCTTTGCCTAAAGGTCAGGGTATGATGGGTATTTCCAATAAGTAGAATAAATATTAATTTTGAAATAGACTGTAACCCACTGATGTTCAACTTACAATAATTACAATAAAAAGAAAGAATTTTGTATATATGTGCAAAGAATGCCAGCTGTTGTGTCAATCTATTATTTTGAAATAGGAGATTATGCATTAAGTTTCTGTCCAAACACTAATTATTTGCTGAGTCATTTGCTTTTGATGGTTTGTCTTGTGTTGTTGTTTTCAAATGATCATAATTTAGAATTCATAAACTATAAAACTAGAAGGAACCTGAAATATCTTTGTAATTGAGAATTTTCTAACATGAGTTTAATGAAACACTAGTCGCTTATATATGGTCGGTCCCAAAAGAAAGTCGCTTATACTGGGTCGGTCCCAGTAATCTACCGAGGAAATGCAGTAGATTACAGCCCCCTTTTGTAATCAACATTATTAGAGTTAACTTCCGACCGACCACGCCTTAGAAAACTGAAGTCTCTGTAGTTGAATTATCCACATGTATTTGAGCATGGAAATTTTCTTCAAGTAATTTCCACTAAATCTTACAGAACAAACTTGGGGTAACATTATCTTGAGCCAAGCCTTCATCTTAGAAATGAAAGGCAAAGGCCAAAGAGATGATTTACCCAAGTTTTGTTATATGGTGTCTCTCATATTCTATTCCCATGCTCCAAATCAAACATTATTATCTTATACTTGAAGGGAGATACTAATGAAAGGAAATCCTTTTGATGGACTTTACCTAATAGCTTTTGTTAACATGTCTTCTAATCTTTTTTGTATTTTTATTTTCAAAGAAAGCTCTCTTCCCAGAGAAGGGTACTTAATAGCATTGCTTATTGTGTAACCATGTAAGCTTCTATTGTAATTATAATTTTATTTCTTTTGAATCCATAAGCTTTTTCTATTTCCTCTAAAGCCTGACTACCTTTTATTCCCACCCCCATGACTCTACACTTGCAGAAATGCCACTGTCTTTTGTTATTCATCTTGAACATTACCCTAGGTAACTGATCTGGGACCCTCTTTTTGCTCCCAGAGTGCATGAAAATCTTGTGTACTGTAAATGTTCTCAAATGCTCTTCAGAAGCTAAAATACTTCTGCATAATCTACTACTATGAAAGAAAATTAATTGATATTAATTAATTAATCTTTTTCACTAGATGACGTTTTTCCCCTTGATCTCACTGTTGGTAATACATTATTCATTGTTCTTAATAACAGCTTGTGGTTGTGCCATTTATCCACTGGTATTATTAAGTACCTAAAGCAAAACTCCTCAGGCTATGCCTTATAGCTCAAAATTACAGGTCATGTTTGCCAGTCTTCTCCTAGCTACAATAGCCACTAAGTGTTGGAAGAACTTTGGAACAAGTACACTCTTTTCTTTATTCCTGGGTTGGCAGTATTTGATATGAATTCACTATGGTTCAATCCAGCCAACATTTGTTTACCTGCTGTTAAAACATGTGCTATGCTCTGGAGACTTTTTTAAAAAATGCATTCCATTTTGCTGCTGCCAGTAAGGAGCTCCTTCTCATTTGAGGCAGACTGACATGAACATAAAACAGGGTGTTAATTGCTATATGTGTATCATTGTATGTAGCATGCTAAGGTGCATATGGACTAAGTTCATTAGGAAAAGGTTTCACAAAGAGGTGAAACAGGATAAATGAGCACCTTAGAAAGCCAAAAAAACATAGTAGTTACACAAGTCTGATAGGGAAGTTGCAGTCTCCCATTTCCTAATGGTTTCTGTCCCAACCCCAAATTCATGTTCTCATGTAAGGTGTTCACCCTGAATATGCTTTTCATGAAAAGACATTACTGTAAAATGTATTAGGAGTAAAAAACACACCGTTTTAGTCCAGATTATGCAAGTTTCAGTGAAATTCTTCAAGTAGTCAATTATCTTTTTCATCAACGCGACAATTCCCACCACTTCTTCAGTGTTATTAAAAGGTCAGCTTCTATGCTGAGAAGCTCCTATTCTTTGTGTATTTGCTATGTGATCCTGACAATGAACTGTTGCTTCCCAATTGTGTCTGCACATTGCAGTCACCTGGAGAGCTTCACAAACTACTGATGCCTATGTTGCAGCTCCAGAATCTGATTGAATTCATCTGGGACATAGTCTGGGCTTTGGGATTTTTAAAAAGATCCCCAGGTGGTGACAAAAATGGTCTAAACTATTATTGTGATGGTCATACAATTCTATGAATAGATTAAAAGCCATTGAATTGTGCACTTTAAATGGTTGAATTTTTATATAAATTATATCTCGGTACAGATTTTATATTAAAAGTAAAAACCTGGATGACTCTTTGGAGAGCACAGTCATTTATTTGGGAAATCCATTTGTCCAAATTCTCACAGCTAGTCAGGTTGTAATAAGACAAAGATTATGTTTTTAATCAACAACTCCATTCTTTTGTCTTCAGTTAGGAAAGAAGTCTGACCCATCACTCAATAGCTTGGAGAAGCAGAAATGAATTTGGTCCTGTTTTCTACATACCCTCACCATATCATATTCTGTACCTACAGATCTAATTTGCAAACTAGTTGGCTTTAAACATGATTATGGAATTAGCACCCTTGGGAATACTTCCCAGTCTTTAGTTACTTTATTACAGAACTGAAATGAACTGAGTCAGCCTTCTTTGGTGGCTAGGGACACAATCTCAGAAGTTCATTTAAAGGGTCTAACACCCTGGTATCAAAATTATAAATTATAAATTCCAAAGAAATAGTTTGATAATTTCCAGTAACCTGAAAATAGAATTCTATTTAGAAGATCTGCTTGGAATGTTATTTTGCTTTTGTCAGTCTTCTACTCATTAGAGTGTACACTGCAAGTAAAATCAGTAGTAGGAGAAATGTTTGGGTCTTGATCTCAGATAAAGAGTAAGAATGTAAGTTAGATTGAAGAGTTGTTTTTATGAGTCCTAGGGAGACACAAAAGGAAAGACTTAATCTCTATTGTAATGAATTGTCATCAATTTGCTTTCTAGATAGGTCAGTGAAATTGCAAGTCCTGAGAGCAGCAGTATGAGTTTTCCAAGAGGAGTGCTTTTGTCTTCTCAAAGAGATGATATGATAGCTGCTAACCTTGGTATGCTGCTGCTCTGCCTGTGTGCTCCTTTTTTGAAAAAAGACATAGTACCAAAAAAAAAAAAAGAGGTCCTCTTAGAGCTTAAGGGGAACTCATTAAGAATGGTAGTTTTGAGCCTTAATGGTTGAGTTCTAGGGGCAAGTTTAGTTCATTTTGCTTTTGTAGTTGGGTGCCAAATATCTCCTAAAGTGTTGAGAATTGTAGCAATTTGCAATCTGTTATTGCTGAACATCAACTGTAAGAGAGCAATTTTTCTTAACTAGTGAAAATTAAAAAAACAAAACAAAACAAGCTAATCTTTTCTGGTCTTACCTGAATTCATATTTATTTTGTTTTTAGTACTATTTTTCCTCTTTTCTAAGTACATGAGATTATTGCTCTGACACTATTGAAGGAAGGAGTGCCTATTAGAATTCAATAGTGAGGACTGGAATTCAAGTCTGTGTTCTTTATGAGTGGAAGGGGTTGTGTTGTTGATGAATTCTTTTATTTGGCATCAACCAGTTAGTTGTTATTTATCATTGGGCTGTGCTGTTCTATGACCTGGGAGGGGAGGGAGCAGCTAGAGAAATATGCCCAACCTGTATTCATTCTCAGTTAGGGTATCTTGATCCCCTTTTACTTAACTGTTCCACATTTCACCTATCAGTGAGTACTCTAAGGTCTTCCATATATTTCCAGAATATACTCACTTATGCTGCCTCATTAATTCAAATCCCCACCTTTTACTTCCCGGCCCTATTGCATTGTAAGCCTTTGGGCTTCTAGTCTTACTTAGCCATAGAACATTTTCCACGTAGCACTTAGAGTGATTGCTTCAAAATTTAAATTAGATCAGAATACTCCCTTGTTTGAAGATCTTTGGAGGGTAGTATTTCAATAAGAATAACATTTAACTTGACATTGCATATGTGTTTTGGGCTCATCTTTGTCTTACTCCTGGATCACATTCCTCTACGGTGACAAGGTGCTAACCATGTTCACCATCTTTCTTTTCATTTTAATTAACAATTCAACTTGACTCATACCAATGTCTTTGCACCTGATTTTTCCTTTGGTTGAAGGTTTTTGGGGTCCCCAGTAAATAGCAACTGTCTTCCCAGCTTTGATCCTCAAATACTTCAAAGTGTGTAATAAAGAATAATAAAGATTAGACTTTGTGGACACAACCTTAGCTCTTAAGCAAGGTAGTTAGCACAGGGTTTTTCATAGTTGTAATATACATATACATTATCTAGGCTTCGTATAAATGCAAATTCTGATCAAGGAGGTCTGGAGTGGAGCTAGAATTTGCATTCTTCTAACCAGCTTCCAGGCTTTGCTAACACTGCTCCTCCCAAGGCCACACTTTGAATATAAAGGGACTGACTTGTATTGAACCTACTCAGGCTAATTTACTCTCCTAATACTTAGTGTCAGGCTCCTCTTAACACCTGGGAATGGGAGAAAGCAGTCCTCCTAACTAACACCCTGCTTGAATGACTGAATTATTAATTCACCTGAGTCTTAAGTGAAACTCCTCAGCAGAACTCCTATATGGACCATTTCCTCTTAAACAGTGGTCCCGCTCTTCAGTCCTCCTCTGCTCAGCCCATTTAATCAGTTTTTCAACTCTTATAACCTGAAAATTATCTTACTTGTTTGTTTTTGTTTTTCCCTAACATAGTAGGGATTTTGTATGTCTTGGTCATTGTTGTAACCCCATAACCATAAAGTGACACCTACTGTATGTCATTATTGAATAAAATAATTTGGAGTTATTTTTCTAAAACAAATTGACCATGAGTTCTATGATGATGGGAATATTTCTTTCTTAAGAGTTATTTCATATCTAGCACCTAGCACAGGGCTGTACATGGCTGATGTTGAAAAAAATGAATAAAATCTCATTACAAATAGAGAAAGCATATTTATCAGTAAAAACGGTGGATCAGGTTTACTGGCATATATTGCTTTAACTATCAATAGTCAGAGTGGTCCCCATTTTCTCAGTTTTTTTTTTTCCATTAAGAGGTTGATTTCCAGATTCCCATATTCCAGATAATGAAAAAAGAAGAAGAAAATATTTTGATATTAAGAACCTGCCTGAGTGGTTGGTAACAAGCTCTTTTGTTTTCTTTATACTTTACATAGTCTATTCTATTATCAAAAGATTGCCAAAGACTGTACCATTTGATAAGAAGCCATTGTTCACTGGCACTTGGAAACATAGGCACAAACATTCCTGAGACAGAATAAGTCATCATCAGTCATTCTACTCCAACTCTCATTTTTATTTGAATGGTATCAAAACCACAGAGTTCAGAATTCAGTCCTTGGGTTGCCTTTTCAAGTCATGTTAGATAATGGTCTGCACTTTTTTTCCATTTCTGAGAATTGGGCTATTCACCTGTCCTCTGCCCAAATGACTACTGTAAATTTGCTCATTTCAACAACTTTGATAGTGTTTACCTTTATTATTTTCTCTTTCATCATCATCTGAAGGTGGGGAAAATGGCTCAAACTTTCCTCAATTAACTCTTAGAGTGGTTTTGAGGGTTCCTCTTTTGTGACTTGACTGTAACTGGCTCAACCAAAGAATGAGAGGGAAAGAAGTAGTGGACTAAAATTTATTTACATCCTGTAGTCCAGGTGCTTTTAAAAATTGCTATATAGAAAATTTGCTCTTGGATATTGCCTTTGTTCCTTATTTCCAAAATGTCAATCTGATTGGTAACTTGATATCTATTATTTATACATGCATCAGTGCTTTAGGGCATTCTGCTTTATTGATTTGATTTGGTTTAAAACAGTAGTCTCATCAGGGATACATTAAACAATGGTTAAATACTAAAGAAAGAGATGTTGAAAAGTACAATGAATGAACCCACTATTTAGCTATTGTTTTTTGGATATCAACCAGTACAGCTTGACACTGTACTGCCTTATATATTAGGGATGTTACAGTATCAGGAAAAATGATTTACTCTAGTCTCTGGCTCCTTCCCTCCCTTGATCCCTCTCTTCTGTACACTCACATAGCCACTCAATTTTCCATTAGCTAAAGTAGCAACAACCCTGCCTAATGACAACCTAACATTTATTTGGATTAATCCATTTGGATTAATCCCACTTGGATAAATGCCAGTAGTTTGTCACCTGAAACCAGAAATAGAGCTTCACCTTGTACATCTTTTGTACTTGCCCTCAGCTGTCAATGGGCACAGTACTCCATATCAATTCTACCATTCTAATTATGCCAGTGGTCATTTTTAATCTTGGAATGAGAGAGGAAATCAGAAATAGCTTTGTCATCCTAGAATTCTGTGGTGAAGAAGAAAGGAGACCTACTTTTTCTCACATGAATCAAATTATGTAAGGTTTACTTGCAAAATTTAAAGATACTAGAAACTGCCTAATGATTCATAAATCTGTTCTTGTTTTCCAGGTGATAATGGGTATGCTTTGAGAGGGAGAATTGAATCTTGCCCTCAGGATTATGATCTAGCATGTGCGATGGAGCATTACATAAACTATCTGTTAGAAATGCTGTATTAGAAGTATATTCAGGTATTCTAAGGTAGAATGCTTGTATTATGTATTGCATTAATATGTTACTTTAATTGGTGAAATCTCATTCTTCATCATTGATGAAATATCATTCTACATCAATGATTGCATCATTGGTGCCCATGATAATAGAAGGAACTTTCTTCAGATGTAGTTGTTTCTACACAAAGAAACTATACACTTTCCCTTGCAGATCAAACCATATACATTTTAATTTTGGTGTTTATAATTGTGATATGAATCCTTCAGGAGCCATTATTATGAAATATCTGTATTGGTGTCCCCAAGTCTACAATTCTGACCTGTTCCAGAAGCTTGGTGTGCCCAGAAAAACAAGCAAACAAACAAAAAACACCATGCTATTTAATTATAGTTAGCTTCTATGGCCACTAACAAAGGAAGTGTCCAAAATTGTCGCAGTGGGAATAAATAATTCAAGGAGCATGTGAAAAAAGAACAGATTTGTTTAACTGTGTTTGTGGGATGACTTCTCATGTTCTCATGCTTTCTCCTGTTCTGCAGTTGGGAAAGTGGTGGTCTGGAGATACATGTTTTCCACCTCTTAGTGGAGAAAATGAGATGGACATAAGCAAGCATTCAATGAGCTATTGACATCTGGTGGGGTAGTTTTTAAAGATGAAACATTACATTATTCATCTTTGTCCTCTAAAGTCAGAGAAAGTAGACCAACCATTCGAGTGGCAACATCAGTAAAAAAACTAAAACCTTATTAAATGAAAAACATATAGAAAAGCGCATTTAGCAAAATCAAAGACAAAAAGGGAAATCTCTGTAGCAGCAACCTGAGAAAATGTCATCAGATTAATTTATCTGTAGCTTTGAGTGCTCTAAAGTAAATGTGTACTTCCCTTCTTCTTGGTGACAGTGACACATCTTTTGTAATCCTTTTCAAATTCACCCTCAAAATGGCTTAATGTTTTCCTGCTTTGTGCTGAATTTCATAGAAATAAGTGCCCCTAGGGAAATTTTAATTGTCTCTTTATTTCTTTTTTTCTCATATTAGTTCCTTTTGTATTTGAAAATTAATACTACTGTGGATTTATGGAATTTGCTAATTAGTAAGAAGCTTGACATTTACTAATATAAAACTATGAATAAGCCTACTAATTTAAAAATTATGTCACCATCATAATGTTCCCATAGAAGCTAGAAACCTGAGAAAAATGTGGTCTTTAGATATTTATTAACAAGGTGATTAGTCAGATTACCACAGAACATGTTATTTCAATGCCAGATGTTTATTACTCAGGATACTAATTCAAAGAGTTGAGATTTTAGGAGATATGTGTTGTTGTTATCACTTGCTTCATCATAAATGGATGGACCATCTCAGGACCACATCTTAGGAAAGCTTTCCCTGGATAACTAGTCTAAAATTGAAATAAAAAATAGATTTTGCACATCATGTGGCAACTCCAGAAATCCTCAGGCTCTGTTAAGAAGATCCTGTAAGTGAACAAGTCATAGTTGATTAGTGATGTCTATCATACCTACAGATGGGGGAAATTGCAGTAAGAGTGCTAGATGTAGTCCCACCAAATATAGATGAGACCAGGTAATGAGTGAGCTTTCATGAGCTTTTACTTTCTTCCTGAGTATTTGAGCACTTGCAAATCTGTGGTTAGCAGGGAATATACTCTTCCTAGATGGTTAACATGAGGAGTAAACAATGCTGTCCTAGAACTCTGAACAGCGTGCAGAGGGAAATTCTGACTTGAACTGTGACTAGACTTTATGTGTTTGCACCTTTACCCAACAGAGGAGCAGGTCATGTAAATTAAAAGTTGTGATAGTTCAGGATTTGTTTACTATCAACTAAAAGAGTAGGGACATGTTCTAGACTGCATACCTCTGTCTCATCAATAATGATTCTCTATGTGTTTTCTAACCTCCTGCCCTGTGGCACACAAAGGTACAAACTATAAGGCTAAGAGTTAGGTTGTGACAACAACACCTCTGTCCTGCCAAGACTATTGAAATTGGAATCCTATGAAAACAAACAAAACAAATCAAACTTGAAATTGGAACAAAATTTTACAAAAATGAAAGTTGTTAAATTCCGTTTGTTGCTATTTTTTGAGATGCAGTAGCTCTTCCTTACATTTTTCATTAAACCAAGGTTCAGATGGATAGATTACTAATACCTGGCATTTTAAATCTTTCTTCAAGTGCTAGAACCATTAAGAGTACAGAACTTAGAGATACTGGTCTAGGTGAATACTCAACATTCATTTTTCTAGAACAAAAATTCATTCAACTTTACACATATGCTTACATAGTGATTATTTGCCAGTCTTAAAAATAATGTATTGTGTGTCCCAACCTACTTGGCAATGGACTTTGCTCTCATATTCCCTTAGCAATGGCACATACTCTAAGTTGAGTTGTCCATAATTCTACATGATTCTTTAATGTCTTGGGTAAACCAAGTAGGCAAATGAGATCAGGCCTTTCAGAAGGCTAAATAGAACTTGAATGTGGTCTCACCTGCCCATCTATACTTCAGAAATGTTGTATGACCACCTATGGCATTTTTGCCTATGGAAAACTACACTGACTCTGGGCAGTGGTATTGCACTTTTAAATTAATTCCTTACCTGACATAGTATCTTGGTCTGTGTTTTTCCTGCTACCTCTTTTTCTTACATTTCTCACATTATATTTCAGAAGGGTATAGAACTTTTGATTTATCAATTACATTAAAGAACAGTATAGCTAGTGAAGAAATGTTAATAAAAAATCTTTCCTAGCATTACTGGACATACAGAGAAAACTAATGTTGGATGTCCTGGGTACAAGTCTTTGTTCCACCTTCTTCTTACTGTATGAACTTGATCAAGTGATTTACACTGTCAGTGTTTATTGCTGTAATATCAGGATGATTAAAATACCTCATAAGCTGATTGAACTAGCTATTTATATAAGGTATTATGTATAATGCTAGGCTTATAACAAGGCTGCAGGAATATTAGCTCATATTGTTAGTATGACTAACAAATATACACATTTTCTACATTAAAAATGTACACATTTTCTACATCTATATCAAGGGTGTCAATGAGAACTATTCTTGCTGGTATTTGGTAAATGCTGACTCCAATGTACTGTTTTCAGAAATGATTTTTCTTAACTTCATAAAACTGTGAAAAATAATATTCTTAGCCCTATGCACAGCAACTCCTAGACAGTGTTCAAAATGGCGGTCATTGTGAATATGAGGAAGCAACTGCACAGTAGTAGTCAAGGTACCTGTCAGCATAGGGCCATTGCTCCTTACCTCTGGTGCTAAGCTCCATCACCAAGCTTAACATCTCCAAACTCATCAAGGCACTCATCTTGTCCTACCCTTTTCTGATCAGTGTTTGTGTATCATTTTTGCTGACTGAGAAAATATTTGAGCACTTAGCTAATTGGGGATATTGATAATGTTATTCAACCTCTATAGACTTTGATTTCTCAATATCTACTGTACATACTGTTGGAGTTAAATGAACTAATACAGGTCCAAGTACCTAGTAGAGCCCCTGGCAAATAGGAATATTCAGTCAGCACTCATTTGTTGTAATGATTCAAGACTCCTACTGCTATAAAACTTATGAAATCCAGGAAGAGATGGGTTTCAAGTCATTCTCATTTTCTCTCATTAATTCTAAAGATATCCTTGTCAAAATTTTGGGGAAACCAACTTATTTTTCATTCTTTTTCCTTCTGTGCCCTATGGTTTTATTTTATCTAGGTGCTCAGAAAACTTTAAAGATGTCAATATTTCTTCAGTATCTCTTTTGCTTAAGACAACATGCTGCACGCCGTAGGATATGTCTAGGAAGATTTGTATACATTCAGATTACCCAGATAATTACAAATTATGAGCCTCATTTTTCTTTCAGGAGGTACACAAAAGTAGCAGTTAAGAAAATGACCGATTAGTTTTCCCTTTAGCACTCTCAGCTCCCATAAGTCCTATACAAGTGAAGAGGAAGACAAAGAAGTACAAAACAGTACAGTATTATTATAAAGGAGGTAATGGCCAGTATGTAAATGAGTAAAGGCACATAGGAAAACTATTTTGAATCAGTGTGAATCATAAGACCAAAGTGAACGTATAACAGATACCCTGCCAATTCCAGCTCTCCTGCAGAAACTTGCCTGTAGACAGAAATGTCCCACCTGGTCCTCACAATGGAACCATGTGATATATTCAGGTGTGGGTCTCAGCCGTCATGCTCGTTAATATTTGATGATGTGCCCCAGTAGGTAGCTAGAGCATCATTACTGTTCATACAAGTAAGCTAATAATTAAGAGTTCTGAATTTCCAAATTGTGGCAAATAGAATGAAGAAGTAATGAGATGGGTAGGAATAGAGATCCCCTGATGAGTGCCTATCATGGTGAAAAGATGAGAAAATTTTAAAAGTGCTGCTGTCACTTCAAAAACTACCAAGAAATATACATTTGTCCATGGCACGGGGAAATGGGAAGGCATTTATTAGGCAATGAGAAACGAAAGTATTCTGAATGGAGCTCTATGATGAAAAATCCATGGTGGCAACAGGGTCAAGAATAATATTGAATAAAACTCATGTTTATTTATTATTTATGCTAATGAAATGATCATAGATGGAATATGAGGGGTACTGTTTCAAGACCTTGTGAGTAAGAGTCTTTATTATCTGTTGATATAATAATGTCTGGTTATTTTGGTTCTGGTGAGGTTATAGCAAAGAGGCTATAGTTTGACTTTCTGTGGTTGCATTTAACAAATGTTTTCTGAGGATTTGATAGAAACCAGTGTTTGGGCATTGCAAAATGGTGTTGGACTCAAGATCTTGAATTAGATCTTGACTTCAAGTGATTTTTTTATTCATTATTCAAAAGAATTGAAGGAAGATGCTTGCCTTAAGTTTTTAAGAACACTTTAAAAATGACTGTCTATCCTTAGATTATAAATAACATATAGTTATAACTGACATTGTAATTAGTCTCACCATTCTATTTTATTTGAAAACCTCTGTGTGACATTGCTTTGTCACAGAAATATAGATATTTCACATTAGTCACAAAGCGATGGAATCATTTTTCTCATACATAGAGATAGTATCAGCTTATATTAATTTTTGTTGGGAGTTTTAATTTGTGTATGCTGACATTTAAACTTTGACATAACTTGTGTAATTGCGCTTTGGCATTTTTTAAAAAAAAACTTAGCAAAAACCTTCAAAAAAGCAAGAGATTATTGGTCCTTTAACCTTTGGAAGCCCTGTATTCTAATAAAGATATGATAACATGGTTTCTGCTTGTGAAAGTTCACAGTTAATTTAGATTCATCATGCAAGCTTTTGGCACCATTTGTGAATTGATATCCCCACATATCTATGCAGCCCATGTTATCAAGAAGTCCTTGGAGATGTACATTTATGAATCTTTTATAACTATGGAAAGTATAAGTGGGAATGCAGTAGAAAATTTGGTTGATAAATGATATTACTATTTTCAAACTTTAATTCTTGTCCTTAAATATTATTACAATATGATAACTTCTAGTACCCCTCTGCTACTGCAGTCTACTTTGAAGGCATAGTTTGGGTTGTTTTTACTATTAATAGGAATCTCTTGTTAACCCTTGTTAATAAGTATTAGTGAAGTGGGAAAGCCCCCGGGTACACAATAATGAAATCATATAATATAAATATAAACATACATATATATGCAAATTTAAAAATTTTTAAAAATAGGAATCTCTGCCTCCAAAAGACTAAAGAGTTATGTCATGCTTTGTCCTTTAGTTTATTAGTTGGCTTACATTTTATAGCCAGTCTTCTCTTTCTTGGGTGGTTATCTATAAGCGTAAGTTGTTGATTTTCCAAAAAAATTTTAGGTCTTAATGCTGATGTTACAGATCTTCACCACCTGTGTTTGGTTTTGTTTGAAACATTTTGAAAAGTGACAGTTTTATATTTTATAGATTTTTGCACATATGGCATTATGTTTAATATTCCAGGTAAGGCTGAAACATAAAATACATATAAGTCATATATTAATTTCCTAATATCTTTCTTTACTAGATGAAAAAATGCTAGCATCAAACAGTTTTCATAGGTGGGCTCATGTCTGTCAGAGAAGACAATGAAGATTTGTTTTTTTAATTACTTTGTTTTAATTAATCATTTTGTTGTTTACATATTCATGCATATAAGTATGTGTGTGCATGTGTATAAAATCATTGCATTCCCTAGGGTTCACACACAATCCCATCACCCAAGAGTCCTTCTCTATATCTCCTGTACTCCTTCTTTCCCCAATTTCTTCCTTCTCCACATCCCTCCCCTAGCAGCCTACCCCAGCCGACTATTAGCTTATTTGGGGGTTTTCCTGTACTTTTATTGTTGTTCATATATCCCATCTATAGGTGAGAACTTATGGTTTCTGTCTTTTTCTTTCTGACATATTTCTGCTAGTATGATTCCCTCTAGGTCGATCCATGTTATCGCAAATGCTTCATATTTGTCAGTTTTAATTGCAGAATATTCCATTGCATAAACATACCACATATTTTTCAGCCACCCATCAGTTTTGGAGCATTTGGGCTGTTTCCATATATTGACAATTGTAAATGATGCTGTGATGAACATTAGATACAGGTATCTTTTGAATTAGTGTTTTGGTGTCCTTTGGGTAGATTCCCAGAAGTGGGATTGCTGGATCAAAAGGTAGTTCCATTTTCAGTAGTTTTAGGGTCTTCAGTGCAGTTTTCTAGTTTACTTTCCCACAAGCAGTATGAAAGTGTTCCTTTCTCTCCACACTGGGCCAGCACTTGTTTCCTGTTTTTTTATATGGGCCATTCTTACTGGTGTAAGATAGTATCTCATTATTGTTTTTATTTGCATTTCCCTGATTATTAGTGAAGTTGAGAATTTTTTCATATACCTGTTGGCTATTTATATTTTCTCTTTGGAGAAGTATCTTTTTAGTCCTCCCATTTTTTTGACTGGACTTTTTGCTTTGTTTTTACTAAGTTGTGTGCATTCTTATCATTTTTATGAAGGACAGATTTTTTTCCCCATTCAATTGTTTTTTTTTTGTTTTGTTTTGTTTTTTTAGTTTGTTTTTTGCTCCTTTGTTGAAGAGTAGATGTGTGGCTCTATGTTTGTACACTCAATTCTGCTCCATTGGTCTGACTTTAAATTTTTGTAGTGATAGATACCATGCTGTTTAAATTATTATGATTTTGTAGTATGTTTTGAAGTCTGGGATTGTAATACTTCCATTTTCTCTCTCTCTCTTTTTTTGGGGGGAGGTAAGGAGGTTTTTGAATCTTCGAGGTCTTTTGTTATTCCAAATGAATTTCAGTACCTTTTGTTCTATCTCTCTTAGAATGTCATTGTAATTTTTATTGGGATTGCACTAAGCAATTCTTATTACCCAAGGATACTTGGAAATAATCCCTTCAAATGTATACATGCATATGTGTTTAGATTTAGATATTTTGGCATTTATTTAAATATAGATATTGCATATATTATTTAGCCTTTAAAAACGAATGAGTTATGGATACATGTAGTAACATCTAAGAACATGTTGTATAATTCCATTTATATAAAATGTCAAGAACTGAAAATCTGCACAAAACCATCATGTCCATTCCCTCCAAGTCATTATTTTTTGTATTCTGATTGTTTCTTTCACATCACAATCAGAAATTGTTTTGCTTGGTTTTTTGTTTGTGGTCTCTGCTGTTTACTGTTCCTCCTTATTTTTCACCTAGATTATTCTTCAAATAATGGTGCAATGGGGGATATTCATCACTAGGATAATTTTTATAATGACAAATATGTAATATTTGTTGAGTGTTGAAATGACTGGAGTTTAGTAAGTAACCAGTTCAAAGAAAGATTATTTCAGCATAGAAAATTCCTGAAACATTATTGGGAATGTGGTAGTAACCAGTGAGATCAGAGATGCCAAACAACAAAACTGGTAAAGCACAAAGTTATACAGGAGAGAGGTAACTAGTTACTTTATAATGAAAAAAATCAACATTTTGAAATACTTGTGTCTCCTTTGTATAAATAAATAAGGTTCAGTGTATTTTTTAAATTAATTCAAAATTTTTCTTTAGTGATACCATAGATTGATGACTTAATATACTTTACCAAACATTTATTCTTTGTATTAAAATGTTAGGGGTACACTTTTGTTTGCCTGAATTCAGAGACATTTCAAACTTTCTGATTATTCTTAAGACCTAAGACATTTTAGGCTGTCTGATTATTCTTAAGACCAATAACTTTACAATCTCATTTGAATCTGAGTTCCAGTTTGTAAATGTAATGAATTGAATAAAAATGTATTTAGCAATTGGTAGAAATATCTGAAATTCTTTGCTGTGTGATTTCTGTAGACCAAAGAGGGGTTAATCATGTCTTCTAAGGCTGGTCTTGATTTCTGGCATTTACTGACTCATATCAGTATATAAAAATAGCAAATATTTTTGAAATAAATCCTATCACAACCATAATTGAATAAAACATTTATTTTTCAAGGTAAGAGAAAATCCAAGTTTTTATACTTTTAAGAAAAAGAACATGTTTCCTCACCACATCTTACTTCCTGGTTACCTAGGAGAAGTCAGTTTCATGGCAGATTGTTTTATCTAGGTTACTTAGAAATCATTTCCCCTGACATTATATTCTTAAGCAATAGCACTTCTATTAGAGCTTTGGAGAATCAGAGAATGTATAGTGCTGACAAAGTAATGGAATCTTCCTCTACACTATATTTGAATGGAGATTTTTAGAAACAGTTCCTAAGAGATTCCTAGTACATATCAGAAGCATTGAAGCTTCAATATTGTTTGAATACAGTGGTTTTATAATCTCAGAATTATGCATAAGAAGTAATCAAAGAAATTCATAACATCTTAGTAAGAACCTTCTTCACTGGATTGTAAGAGGAATTACATTTTTATATAGAAATTGGTAGTACTGAGAAATAACTAGCCATTATTTCTATTGTTTAATCAGATTCTTTTAACCAAGATTGTGCTGCCTCTAAAATGGAGAGTATAGCAGTCACCTAAACAAGTTCATTGGCAAATATATGGCTCTATTTGTTTTTATTTTAACATTTCTATTCTATTTAGATGACAAACACTAAACAACTCATCAATATTACCTTATGTGTGTGTTAGGTAAGCAATTGTTTATTGATTTAAAGTTTTTTATACTTTTTTCCAAGTAAGTGAGAATACTAACAGCAACATGATGGCTAGCATTTATAAAATACTATTCACATGGCTTTATATGTGTCCTTGAGAAAGTAACATTGTTATTCCCATTTTACAGACTGACACTATGTTCTTATATTTATATACAGACACACGTATTTACATATATGCAGTATATACACGAGTTTTTTTAAAGATAATGATAGGTTGCTTAAATTACATAACTTTCACTTTTCTCTCTTCCATACTACATATATTAAAGTCATAATTTGTATCTTTTTTATTGTATATACATTAACACATTTTTGTACTATCCTTAATACTTTTAACTTTTGTACTAAAATTGAAAGTATTTACATATATCCATTACTATTTAATGATAGTTTGTATTTGTCAATTTATTTATCATTGAGTTTTATATATTTATATGCTTTTGTGCTGGTGTTTAGTATCCTTCCATTTCAACTTAATGCACTCCCTTTAAGGCAGAGAATCTTTACTGGGACTCATTGGTTGGTGTTAGTTGATAATAAATATTCAGTGATGGGTGTGGTATGACATATTTACCTGGATCCTAGAGAGTGTTGTAAACTGAAGTTACCTCAAAAAAAAAAAAAAAATGACTAGCATTTTTGGTAGGAAGATCTATCATTAATGGCTATGCTTGCTGCTTTTCTGGGAAAGATTTTCTTTCTTTTTCAAAGGATAGTTTTGATGGTTACCTTGTCTGGGTTCATAGGTTTTACTTGTTTTTTTTGTTGTTGTTTTCGCCCCCTTTTGGCCCTTTGAACATAATATCCCATTCTCTTCTGGACTGGAAGTTATCTGCTAATTCATGAGATCTCCTTGTGTAAGACAGGTTGTTTTTCTTCTGCTTAAAAGTCTCTTTGTCTTTCAGTTTTTATTATATTGTATATTGGTGTAGACTTTTTTGGGACTTTTTGGTCCAAAAGGATATTCATGTATATGAATGTCCATTGCTTTCATTGTGTGATACTTGCTCAATTCTGGTCTTTTTAATATGCCATTCTCACAGCTATGAGCTGTTATTTCATTGTGGTTGTAATTTTAATTTTCCTGATAATAAATGATGATGAATGTTTTCATGGATCTGTTGGTCATCTCTATGTCTTCTTTGTAGAAGTGTCTACTTAGTTCTTTTTCTATTTTTTGATAGGGTTGCTTTCTTTTTGTTGAGTTGCATGAATTATTTTATATTGGGGATATTAATTTCTTGACCATGTGTTCTAAACCTCATAATCCCAGAGATTGTGGTTCTATTGGGAGTGAGCTAAAGTAGATTATAAGAATCTGTTCTACAAAGTCTTTGAGATGATTTTAATTGAAATTAGTGTTCTCAGGAAGTTTTAAAGTGCATATGACACAAGATATGTTAATATCAGATTGCTATAGTAGTTTTGGGTCAGATCTGGCAGTGGCAGAATGCATTTCTGACAACTTTTAGGTGATGGAGCTATTTATGATCAGCTGATCACATTTTGAGTAGATAGCCTACTCTATTGTTTGTGGAAATATCCAGACTATTCATTTGTCCTAAAGAAATCAGTTGCTTTGCGAAAAAGTGGAGAGTTTCCTGATAGCCATCTCATGAGTATAGCTTATTAGGTGCATTTGTTAAACTTGAATTTCTTAAACTAGGGTTGGTAATATATGAAGAGTTCTCACATGCCTCAAAATGGAATTGTTATCTGGTGTTTTTTGATTGATAAAATAATATTAAACTATTAGATGCAGATATTTGTTATGAATCACCAACTGAACTTTTTATAGTGAAGTACAATGTATGGTTTTGGCACCAAAGGACTCCTTAAGGTGACAATTATTTTTAGATTTGTTTGTTTTAAAGTAAGGTTTTTAAAGTCCTAAATTCATAAAGTTTGAGAAATCCCTGAGCAATATCTTTCTAAATACTATCCTTAAAAAGATTCAGATTGCTGTAGTAGTTAAAAGGAGTTCCTTGATAGTTCAGAGTGAATTTGAATAAGGCACTTGACTTGCTAAATTTACTGGACATCTCTAAAATGAGAGGCCTACATGTAAGTTTTCTCTTAAGTAATTTTCTTTGATTAAAAAAAATCCTAGAGCCTATTTTTTTTTCTTTTCTAGGTCAACAATAGAAGCATATGATAGCTATATTAATTGAATATTGACATCTAAATGAAAACCAGGAAGATAGCTGAGCTACTTGAAGTGAGCTCCTGTTGTTACTGGTTGGGAAAGTTCACATTTTATGTTCTACACTTATTTCTGTAGCCATTGAGCCTTATTCCATCACAAGCTAGACTATCTTGTACTATTTAAAAATAACATATCCACTGAATCACAAAATTAAAAGTAGAACCCTTTTCACTACTTTTGATTTATTTACTAAATTTTGAAGCCAAAGTAATAAAAATGTGATGTTACTAACTGGTGAAAGCAGTAGGTAATGGAAACAAATTTAAGGAGGTAGAGAAAGGGTGCACATAACTTCCATAACCTGAAAAGGTGGGAACTGGAGACTTAATAAATCCTTTAATTCACATATTTTTTGTTAAAAAGAAAAAAAAGTTGCTACCAAGAAATACAATTTAAAAGAAATTAACTAAAATATCAGACCTTGGTTTTTATTAATCTGCTTACTTCAATCATTTGTAAAGAAAGATGTTCAGGCTTCAGTCATGGTTTCTAGAGTAAACCAAGATGTCTTCTAATCTGTTTCCTTAGGGTCATTAATAAAACTATATGTTTAACTTTACACTGAGGTCCTTTGGTTTTCTGGGTACCAGAGCCATCACATCTACATTTACTAGGAAATGGAGTTTGCAATTCCCCTGAGAATTCAATATTTGTACACCTAGTTCTTTTCTTGGGTAAAACAGATTCAGCAATTTTACTTTAGCTTAGAATAAAATTGCTTTCTGCCATCTTTATGTGAGAGGAAAGTATTTAATATTTATCTCAGCCTTGAAGATTCAGATCCTGAGATTCAGGAATCATCCTATCACACAATATTGGTTCTAAAATGTTTCTCTACTTTTGTTCCTTTTCTAGTCTCCAGAGTATTATTCTTTTACTGAATTGAAATTTTAAGGGGGAGTTATGTCTGATAGCAGCACAAATGGGCAGATTTTTACCACAATTAAGGAAGGGGGAAGATTGTATTTAGGCAAAGAGAAATATAAAAAATATTATCTGTAAGTTGCCTGTGCCATGTTGAAAGAGCTCTAACATCTACTGTTTTAAAATGAAGTGACTAAGTATGTGCAGTTTAGTGAACTTCAGAAGATAAGAGAGTGACACAGCCAAGATTCAAGTGTTTTGCTCATTCTACCTTTTGTTACTTCTTCGGATAGTTTGATTTGTGTGGAACTATCAAAAGAGGAGAAATAGTGAAGATGTCAGTGGGCAGTCAAAATTTCAAATTGTTGGACGGCCAAACTTACAAAAAGAAATATAAAACAAATATATGAACTTGTTGGCCAGAGTTGTATCTAGAAGAACTGAAATGGGGAGAGAGACAGGGTAGCTTCAGTTAGAGGATAAATGGGAGTTGATTAAGCCTAAATGTAACACTAAGAACTAGACTAGTGGCTGAATGAACACTAGAATGAATGTAATCAGCAGTTTGGTGGATTGAGGATGTCTCCTAAAAGTCATCAGGAGGAAATAAGAACATGAGAAGATTAAGAGAATAAAGAGAGGCAAAATGAGTGGAAATATTAGAGTGCCTGAAAGACAGAGAAGTAAACTGAGTCAGAGACTATTTGTATAAATAATGAGTAAACACAAAGAAGACCATAGATACTGAAGACCTCATATGCAAAAGGTTAATCATTCATCAAACAGTGAAACAGAGAAAGCAGTCAAGAGTTGGTTGATTAGTGTCCCTCCCTAAAGGAATCACAGAACTTAAATTTATTTGGAAATTGCATTTTTGCACATGAAATCAGTTAAGATGAGTGTATACAGGATTGAAGTGGGTTATAAATCCAATATTTGTGTCTTCATTAGAAGTAAGGATTAATAGAGGAAACAGCCATGTGAAGGTTCAGGTAGACAGACATTTGAATGATGCATTTTATACAAGCTAAGAAACCCCAAGGGTTGCTGGCAACAACCATAAGTGAGGGATAAACAAAGAGGCATTCTATCCTAAACACTTCACAATGAAAATGAACCTCTCAACATGTAAACCTCAGACTTGCAGCATCCAGAGCTGTGAGAAAATGCATTTCTGTTGTGCTAAATCACCCACTTTGTGATATTTTGTTAGTGCAGCCTTGAAAACTAGTACACAGTCCTACACTTAGACCATTTAACACAACTAGCAGTTTTGAGATAAGAACAAAAATATAATCCAGTGCACAGGAATCTCTCACTGAACTTTTCTCCATAGAAACACCAGAATGTAACAGGACAAAGTAATAATAGTTTCAAAATGTTGAAACAAATGTACTTCATCCTTAGGATTTTATTTCTGGTTACTTTAAGTGGGAGGACAAAATTAAAATGTCATCCTGTACAAATTTTTTACAACACACACACACACACACACATATATACTTGATGAAAGTAATTTTCAAAAACATATCCTAGTGCTAAATATATAAGTAAATAATCAGTCCAAGAGGAAGAAAAGAAATGAAGAAATGAGACAATAAGGGGGTTCATTGGGTGCTATGTAAGTATTGATAATTTTAGTTGTTAAAAGTATCTGATACAATAATCAGAGAATTGTCCACCAAAATTAATTTATAATGTTATATGACCTCTACAGATACTCTCTTATAGTGCTGTTTCAGCTTTGAAGGAAATAAGGGGTCAAAAACCAAAGAGAAAGTTAAAATTCAAGAGAAACTAATACAGGTACCCTTTGTTTCTTGGAGGGTGATATCTGTAGATCTTTACAAGTAAGATAATGAAAAAAAGTTATGTTCACTGAGTATGCAGTGGGAAAAATATTCCCATATATCAATATTTATTTGACAGCACAATAGTTTATTTTTGAACACACAAGAAATTGGACAAGTGAACATGGGGGCTGAGATCTAAAAGAGTAACAGGATGGTAAGTCTATCCTAAGTATATGGATATTGATTCACTTTTACATATTGATGGGTAACTTGGGCATTAGTATGGATTGTAATAATGTAAAAGTAAACTAGAGCATCCTTTAGTGAACAGAATCTTTTGAAATAAAAATGTATAGTTTTCATCTCACAAGAAGAAAACTTATCTAACCAGTAGAAATGTGTAAAGGGAAGAAAACTAAAACAACTAAAAATATGAATTTTCAAAAATAGGCTCAAAGATATTTAGGCCTTAAGTATATGGGAGTTCAACTAATTGAGACAAATTATCCAATTGATAGAAAACAAAATTTAGCAATATGTATTATTTACTTAAAAAATTAAAAAGTAGAAATTGAAGGGAATGAAAAATCTATGCTTTGCCAATGTAAACAAACAAACAAAAAGGAATAATGCATAAAAGTAAAAATAAGCAGGAACATATGTACATGTAATAATATAATGATATATACAAGGAAATAGTAATTTATGGCAGTTGACATTGATTAAATAATTGCAGTTAGAAATCTAATACTCATGTAGTGTTGAAGAAGCAATGAGAAAAAATGCAGGTCTGGATAACAATAAATTTGATCTACTATTTATTGAACTCCATACTGAAAAAATATTGAATATATCCCATTTTGGAGAGATTATGGATTAGACACATGCTCCATCGTTTGGATCGGAAAAAAGCCTCAAATCAAAAAAGATCAACATTAAGGCTTACTTTCTCTAAAGTGCTTTAAAATCAGTCACCATCAAAAGAAAGCAAAAACATCCTATATGTCTGTAAATGAAAAGACATACTACAAAATCACCCTAGGTTAAATAGGAAATGTTAACAAGAATATCAAAATTTTAAAGTGATAATGAAAACACGATAGGTCAAAATTGGGGAGAGAGAGCTACAAATGATTTTAAGGAAATACATTAAAGGTATTTGTTACCTAAGAGAAAAATGGAAAGTTTGAGACCTGAAAAACTCAATGTTCAATTCAAATAATTAGAAAAAAATCTCGACAAATTTGAAGGAAAAGGAAAGAATAAAAAGAAAGAGGAAAATAAGGGAAGCAATGAAGCAGAGAAAATTAATAGAAGTCAAAGAATCAAAAACTGATATTTGAAAAGTTAAATAGGCTAGATAAAGTTGCTGTAAGACTAATAACACATGAATAAATTTAAAAAATAGATTACATTCTTTGATCTGTTAAAGAATATGATATGATTATTAGCATGAAGTTGAAAATTTTGTTGAAAAGGTTATATGACTAGAAATTTACGTAAGAAAAAACTTAATTAGCAGGGATAAGTGACTTTAATGGTTACTACAGCTTAATTCTCCATGAAATGTAAGAAGAAACTTAGGAAGTTTGACAGGTAGGTTTTGATTAACTCATCAAAAAGAAAATCTTCGTTTATGAAACATCTTAATAACAAAGAAAATAAAAGTCAACCTATTAAGTTTGATTTTGTAAATAAAAACCAGGTTAAAAAATATTGATCCACTTCATTTATGCCACTGAAAAATATTAAGTTCAAATCTAGAAGTATATTAACTAGTGCTGTTAGTAAGTTAAATTTATTATAAAAGTGAGGAAATATTTCAGTGCTATTGGTGTTATTTACTTTACCAATAGCTAAAACAAGAAACTGCATGATCAGTGATAAAAAAAACATGAGATTAAGTTTTTAAAAATGCCATTAACCATAACAATTTTGAAATATAAGGTACTTCTTTAAAGTTTGATAAAGGCTTTACATTAGAAATCTTCAGGAGATATGAGTCTTAATGAAAAGTAAAAAGAGCTTTAAACTCATTCCTTTATATTGTGAAAATAGGACAAGGCTGCCTGCATTACTTAGCACTTATTAGCACATTGATAGCTACCTGACCAATGTAATTCATCAAAGAACCAACAAAAATAGAATTGAAACAACATACAATTGTCACTATTTAAAAATAAAATAATTTACATAGAAACCCTCAAAAAAAGGAAAAATAAGCAGAAACTATTAGCAGCAATACAAGATTTCAGTTCGGTTGCCAGCTTAAAACAGAAAATCAGTAATTTTCCTTTGTATAGGGAGTAACCAATAAAAAGTATGATGGTAATAAGACTCCATTTATAATAGTATCATAAACTAAAAGGGGCCTAGGAATAAATGTAAGAAAGAATATATGAAGTATATAAGGAAAATTTAAATCTGTTACTTGAGTTTTCTGGTATTTTAGAGTATATTGCAACATTCATAAATGGGTTCCTTAAACAATTGTGAAAATACCTTATTTCACCTGTAAAAATCACTGTAATTCCAGCCAACATCTGAGCAAGGTTCCCACCTGTTCTTTTGAATAAAGTTATGTTGGAACACAGCCACATTCATTCATTCGTTCATTCGTTCGTTCATTCATTCGTTCATTCATTCATTCATTCATTCATTCATTCATTCATATATTGTCTTTGGCTACTTTCAGGTTTCAATGACAGTTTTGAGTAGTTACCTCAGAGACTGAGTGCCCTGCTGAATCTGGGCACATTTGTGCTATAGCATGCAATGTAGAGCAGAATATAACACAAAGTCATCCTTGTATACATATAGGAACTTGGTATAATCATTCCTGCAATTAGTGTTGGGAAAATTGACTCACAGTAGGAGATAAAATAAAACCATTTCCATGCTTCAAACCATAAGCAGAGTTCAAGTGGGCCAAACACCTTACAATTAAGAATGAAAATAAAAGTTGATAGATCGAAATTTAAGAATATGATTTTATAACCTCATGGTAGAAAATATTTTATTACATAGATTCACAGAGAAGAAAAACTGATGAATACATCAATATGGATGCCTTTTTGTTCAACACAAGGTATGATAGAAAAATCAACAGAGGATGGAACTTTAGTTGTAATGTTTAATAGACTAGGATAAATATTGATTTACAATATGCAAGAAAGTCTGGATAATCAGGAATTACAAGAGACTAATGCAAAAGAGGACAAAGCATGAATTGGCTATTCCTAGAAGGAAACATATGTGTATGTATGCACATACAATGCATGGGACACTGGGCTTGAATAAATTAAAAATAAAATATTTCCTTTTTACTTGTCATAATTGGAAAGAACTAGGAGTTTAGCTAGTATCAAGTGCTGACAAGGATGTAGACAGGTAGAAATCTGCATATTTTCCTGCTGGGAATGAAAACCAGTGTTTATTATTTTTAAAATCTAAGAATGTATATAATATGAAAATCAGTAGTGGAATGCTAGCATAGATACCCAGGAAAATATATGAAATCATCTCATTTTTATTTGTGGTAAAAGGTTGAAGACAAGCTAGCTCTCCAGCGCTGGCTAAATGAACTAGAAGAATTACAGTGGATTAGGGAAAACTATAGTGAGAAGGAATGGATAGTGAAAGGGATTAATTACAACTGTCTATAGCAAAATGAGTGACTCTAAAACAGTTTTGAGGGGAAAAGGCAAAAATGAGATTGAAAGCAGATGATACATCTCATGTATGTGTTGTATGTTTGTATAATATATGTACCAATTTAATAGCAATATAGAGAAGTCCCATATAGTTTTGATGTAAAGTATCTATAAACAGTTATGCAGTGAAGATTAAAATATCATAGAACCATTGAAAAGTGAAGCCTACATACAGAAGGAGAGGAAGGAATGAGTCTACATAGAGAATGGAGGAAAAAATGATAATAAGAAGAATAGCAATGAGAATCAAAGAAGAGCACTTTATAGATGCATAATAGTAGCTCATCAACAGAAGCTCTGCTTTAGATAATTAGGAACAATTAAGAATATTTCTTAAGCAGAAACAAACTGCAGGGACAGTATCTTTTTCATTGTTGCTATATTCAGGTACCCAGTGTTATTTTTAAGTCTCTGTATCTTGAATCTGCTGGTCTGGGTGTTGTCTCTAATATCTGGGAGACTCTTTGATTTAAAACCTCTTGTTCCAGGCTCAAGACCTACTAGTTGACAACTGCAGAAAGTAGCTCTTTTAGCATCAGTAGTACTTCTCTCATTGTTTTCCTTAACTGTAAATGGATCACTTTTCCCCGTAACCACTCCTAAATCAATATGTGACAGAAGTCTAAGGATGCCTGGGTTACTCTCCCATCCATAGAACCAGATAGTATGGACTATAGTGGAGTAATATTCATAGAAAATTCAAGGTGATATGATCAGAAGACAGAAAACCAATGCTGGGGATCCAAAAAGCCATAGATAGCTACAGGGAACTTGAATCTGCTGTTGGTAGAGTGATTGATATAAATTGACATGTTTACTCTGGAAAAACTGGAGAAAATGATTAAAGGTTAAACCCAATATCTAAAGTACTGCCACTTGAAAAATACTTATGTGACCTCAAGGCATAAAGCCATGATAAATAGATGGATTTGGTATGAAGGAGAAATATGAAATTGCTGTAGTTCGTTGTCTTAGCAGGACTGGATTATTAATTTCCCGCAGTAGGTATTTCAAACGTAGGATAGCCAGCTACTTTGGAGGAATTCTGTAGGAAAAGATTCAAGGTTTGGGAGTTTACTTGGTTTGCTCAATTGTTCTGAAATCACCTGGGTAGCTAGTGTGTCTATTGCTGGACCCCTTTTCTGGTTCTGTAGTAGGTCTGCTGTAGGAACTGAATCTGTACTTCTAAGTTTCTTGTGATGCTGACACTGCTAGTCCAGGGGACATACTTTGACAAGTGGGTTTTTGAATTGTTACATTCTTTTTGAATTTTGATATTCTTCCTAATCGTTCATTTTAATGAAATGATTGTAAATGTTTTAAACACTAATATTTGTATTATTTAAACAAACCTTCGGTGTTATATCTTTGTTGCTAAAATGTGCTAAATATTGGATAGAGGGGAGCCTTCATAATAGATGTCATTTGTATCTTTGTACCTTTGTATCTTTTGGGTCATTGAGAACATTAGAATTAGTAAATAATTCTGCATTATTGATATGCTTTTTAAGATAGTCAACCATTTTCCATCTTGATCCTTTTCATGATCCTGTTTCTATTTTTTTTTTCAATGTATCTGTTTTCATCAGTTTTGTAGTAGGGTGTTTTCTGCATGAGAAAAATCAAGTGGTTTCCCAAGGAGACTGTGTCTTAATCATTCAGAATGTAACTTTGACTTGTAGAGTCCTCATACTTATATTAAGCATTTGTTTCTAAGGATTTGGTTTCCCCCTAGATGCCTTGTAACAAATTTCACTCCAATCACCACATGGCTTTCCCCCCAAAAAGGGAATAAAAGACACTTCATGTATCTCATTTCATTCTGGCTCTGTGTCAAACAGGCATTGTTCCTTGTTGAACTCTGTTTTGCTTCTTCTATTTCTCAATTTTATTCTCTTTAATTTTGGAAATTTTGCTCTAAAGTTCTCTGGGCAATCTCATGTTTTGTAATTGTAGGCAAGGTCAAATAGTGTTTATACTTTTTCTAAATTGCTTTTATAGAAACAAATATATACTTGAGAAAAGCATTTAAGAATTAGGTTCAACAGTCAATGTTTAACAATGAAAATTTTCAGCCTAGCAAAAATGATGAAATCAATTGGTAAAAATATAAATTTAGTACTTGACAGTCCTAATGAATTTGGTTTAGCTTGGCATCCTAAAGTGCAGAAAGATAAGAAGACTGTTTTCCATTTGCAAATTTCTGCTTGAAAACACTAAATCTAATCAAAGCAAGGCTAGAAGAGGGTCAGGGTGGAGTATTTTAGGAAGACTTAATTACCCTCAGTACTTCAGTGAACATATAATGGGGAGTGGCTTCAATTATCAATTTGTAGTAATGAAATTCACCTTTTTTTCAGTGATATATGATCTCAGCTCCTTATCTAAATTATTTAAATTAATGCCCATTTTCCAAATTGTCTCCTCTTTCAGACTTCAACTGAGCGATGTCATTCAGATTTGGTCAACATCTTATCAAGCCCTCTGTGGTATTTCTCAAAACAGAGCTGTCATTTGCCCTTGTGAACAGGAAACCTGTGGTTCCAGGACGTATCCTTTTTTTTTTTCTTTTAAGAAAAGAAATTAAAAAGCAACTGAAGATAACAGAACAGTGAATTAATGATTCACCTCCACTGTCTGTACAAAAAGGTAAGCAAGGAATCCACTTCCTTCCCTTTGGAGAAACCAAGTAAGTTATTACTCACATTTATTCTGAATCCAGTTGGTGGCACCAGTAATATGCTTGATCAATGTTGCAGAACTTTTGAAAAGAGTTGCTTAGCAACTGTGGTTTCAGAGGTGAATTTTTGCTTGACCTTTTTTACTATTGTAGCTGTGTAAATAAATGTGTTTCTAAAATAGGCCCAATGAATACTGCAGACACTTTGTTTCCAGTCACCCATTGTGAATTTTAATAGTAAGGTAGAGATTGTATAGCACTTCAGTCATGTGGAAGTTAGGTATTAGCTGAGTATTTGAAAGTGACTTGGTTTCTTTAATTCTTGGAGATCTGTTAAGTTATGAGTTTTAATTAACTTCATATACATACTAATATATACTTACAATTCCTCTTATCTTGTTAGGGTTTAAGTAGCATTTTATCTCGGAAATTATATATTTTCTAGATCATTATTTTATGTAATGGTGACAAATTTTGATTCTCTGAACATCAAATTGTAGTCTTTCTTTTTATTAGCTTCAGCAGGAGCTGTATGCTATGTAGTAGAAGTAGCAAGAAGGTTGGAAGCACTGGAGAATTTTGTTGTGTTGCTCAAAGTATCACTCATGACTCTGCTATGAATTTTGTACTGACTCCTCAGAATTTTTTTCTTTCTCCTACCCCAATTTCATTTACTACTTATATTACAAAGTACAAAATTTCATATTTTTAAATAAGCATTCTCCACACTAAGACATAGCTTTGCTTTGAAATAAGTTTCTCATTAGTACTGAATCCACAAATATGACAATGTCTTGGTTCAGAGTAACTGTTATCTTTTCCAGTGGAGATTTTCAGAGTGCTTGAGAACTTCATGAATAATCTCTTTTGTCCACATAACCATTGTACACTGGGCAAAAAATACAAATAAGAAAAATATTCATGAAAAGATAAATATGTGGATTTTGGGGGTTATATATAGAGAGAATCATGTCATCAGCATATAATGATAGTTTCATTTCCTCTTTACTTATTTGTTTCCCTGTTATGTCTCTCTCTTGCCTTATTGCCCTAGCTAGAACTTCCAGTGCAATGTTAAGGAGTAGTGGGAAGAGAGGGCATTTTGCCTGGTTCCAGATCTTAACTGGAATGATTTTAGTTTTTCCCCATTTAGGATGATGTTTGCTGTAGGTTTGTCATAGATGGCTTTTATTATATTAGGAAGTTCCTTAAACCCCTAATTTTTCAAGGGCTTTTATCATGAATGGATGCAGGACTTTGTCAAATGCTTTCGCAACATCTATTGATATTATCATGTGGTTTTGTTTTTCTCTTTGTTGATATGGTGTTTTATGTTAATTGATTTCTGGATGTTGAACCATCCTTGTGTCCCTGGGATAAATTCCACTTAGTCATAGTGAATAATGCTCAATGTCACTAGCAATAAGGGAAATACAAATCAAAACCACAATGAGATACCACCTTACACCAGAAAGAATGGCCCACATCCAAAGAATGGACAACAACAAGTACTGGTGAGGATGTGTAGAGAAGGAACACTATTACACTGCTGGTGGGAATGTAAACTGGTTCAACCACTATGGAAAGCTGTGAAAGATTAATGAAATTATAACTAGCAAACTAATGAAAATGTAACTACCATTTGACCCAGCAATTACTCTCTTGGGAATCTACCCAAAAGAAAACCTCAATGTGAGTACAAAGGGACACCTGTGCTCAGATGTTTACTGTGGCACTATTTAAAATTGCAAGGACTTGGAAGCAACCTAAATGCCCCAAACAGATGACTGGATTAAAAAATATGGTATATATCTATATCTATATATGGATATTACTCATCAATTAAAAATGAGAAATTTGAAGATTTTATGATAACATGGATGTGCTTAGATGAAATCATATTAGCAGAAACAAGTCAAAAAGAAAAAGACAGAAACCAAATGGTTTCCCTAATATATGGGATATAGGGGAAAAATAAACAAAAGCCATGAGGAAAAGTCAAAACAAGCTAAGCACCAAACTGAAACACACAACTTTGGGCAGGGGGAAAGGGGGGGAATGGTGGAAAGGATGGGTAGGGTAAATCCCTGGGATTACAATGATGTGACATTTATATATAAATAAATTTTTAAAAATAAATTAAATGGAAAGTAAATTAATGTGATTTTTATGATACACAAGCAAATTCCTTGAATGTAAATTTAATTGAATAAAATTCACAAATTTATAAAATTAATGATCACAGCAATAAATTAGTAAACACTATTTTGTAAACTTTTTATAATATTTAAGTTTTTAGCCTCTAACAATAGGATCTAAAATATACTCAATGCTAAATATTAAATTTTCTGTATACTGAAGTAAGGACATAAAATTGCAGTAATTTCCAAAGTCTATAAAGTAGAAAATTAAATTGTATATCAATATTATAAAGAGTTCTTCTAAAAGATCTTGAAGTTCTTGAAACAATTGATGTATTTTATTTTTTCATTTGCTTTTACTGCAAGTTTGTAGTTGTATTTTTCCTTTGAGGATTTTTCTTTAAGCAAGATGTCTGTGAGATCAGGTGTTAAAAGAATGTCGTTTAAATGTCATTTCCCTTTGAGTCCCAGCTTTAATTGACTTCTGTCAAAGAATGGAGGGAACCTGGGGTGAATGTGTAAATTTAGATGAACATATTTTAATGTCTTGGACTGAAATAATGTGTTGTTAGAGAAATTCACTGCTTTTAAATGGTTTAAAATACAATGAAGTTTTTTGTGATTTTTTGGTAACTTGTACCCTGATAGTAAGACATTTGATTATTCATGGCCCTTTTTTTTATCAACTCTGAGTTTCTGATGTGTAAGACCTGAGGTTATAGTGAATACTGAACAATTAATGAGTGACTACTTCCTTTCAAAGGCATTGGAATTGCCATCTTAAAATTGAGTCATTAGCGTTTGAGCAGATGCCGAAGAAATAGATAACCTTTTGTTAAAATGAACAAATCTCAATTTGGTTTTTTTTTTTTTCAAGATACTTTTTAATTTTTTTAATTAAAAATTTTTAATTTATTTATATATAAATTTCACAACATTGTAATTCCAGGGGTTTAAGGTAGCAAGAATAACAACCCTTTCTGATGGAGGGAACAGTGAAAACTGGAATATTTTTTATGACCTATACACTTCATTGGGTTATTTCATATCCACAGTGTTTAAAATGGAATCAGGGCCATTGAATAATGTATGTAGACAGTCCTTTTTTGTGATGATTTTGGAACTTTTATTTTACTTTACCTTTACAAATTCTGTTAGGTGACAAATGTGAGGAGAATCTTAATGTTACTGATTTGCTTGCAGAAAGCAACAATCTTTTGACCTGTGATTTGGGAATTGAAGCCATGGATAGTTCTTCCCACTAACATTTGACAAAATAAATGATGAGATCTGTAGCACTTTATTCATTTTCTCCCAGAGTTCTATTCTGCCTGCCCTAATATAACCTTTTAGTGAAGTTCATCTAGCTTTTATCACCCTCTGTGTATAGATTTCACCAATCTAGACTACACTTCATTCTAAATCACAGCTCTGGTAGAAACAGTCACCTGTTTCTGTACTTAACAAACTACAAATCTTCCCAAGTTCCTCTCTAAACCTTAACTCTGTAGCATGATTTAGAGATCTTCATTATTTTGACTCAATCTCCCTGCTTCCCAAATCTTTCCTAAACAGTTGCATTTCCCTTTCATGCTATCTTCTGTAACTTTCTTCACCTTGAGATCCTTCCATCCTTTGATTTCTTTTCAGGTAAAGTGCTTTGATACCCATCCTGTATCAAAAATATAGTCCATCATTTTGTAATACTTGATTCTTTATTCACATGTTGCTTCATTCAACATTTTATTACTGAGCTCCAATTCTGTTCTAGGCATCTAGCCAAACTTATCTCAGTTTGCCTCCTGTTAGAACTCAGTACATTCCTGATTGTCTTTGTGCTGAGTCATTACTTTCTGGGAAATGGTACAAAATTTGCTCTTGCACATTTTCCTCCCCACACTATTGTGTTGACTAAAATTAAAATGAAACTATAAATGTCAGGAACATAGGAATCATTTCAAGTAATGTAGTGGAGCGATTGTGGTCCATTGAAGTCCTGCCTTTTCAGTATTCTCATGCAGAAATTCAAATTTTATCAACATATTATTCCAAAATTATTAGTATCATAACCAAGCTCTATTTTCCCAAGTTTATTTTAATTTTTTGACAATTTCTAAAATTTTATTATTGTTATTATTATTTAATTTTATGTCATTATCTACCCCAGGGTTCTTCTACCACCTTATCTCCCATGAGCCATCATCCTAATCTTTTGTGCCCATTCCATCCCTGATTTTTCCCCATCCTCCTCTCTTGCTATATGCTTCAGTTCTGCTGATGGTTAGTTTTAATTTTTTCTTGTCCATTTGTTTGTTTTCCATATATCCCTCATATAAGTGAGACCACCCAGTATTTCTCTTTTTTTTTCTGGCTTATTTCTGCTAGTGTGATTCCTTCTAACTACAACCATGGTGCTGCAGATTATATAAATTTGTCTTTTTTGATTGAAGAATAATATTCTTTGTGTGCATATAACACAGCTTTCTGAACCATTCATCTATTTTGAGACATTTGGATTGCTTTCATATCCTGACTATTGTAAACAGCATTGCTATTGCTATCTGATTATATGTGTCTTTTTGTTTTAGGGTATTTTTTACCTTTTGAGATGACTCCTAGAAGTGAGATTGCTGGATCAAATGATAGTTACATTTTCAGTAGTTTAAGGGTCCTCTACATAGCTTTTCATAGTGTCTGGACCAGTTTGCATTCCCACCATCAGTGTAAAGTGTCCCTTCTCTACATTCAGCCAGCACTTCTTGTTATGGGCCATTCTTACCGGTGTAAGGTGGTATCTTACAATGATGTGGTTTTGATTTGCATTTCCCTGATTACTAATGATGTTGAGCATTTTTCATATGCCTTTTAGCCATTTGTATTTCTTCTTTGGAGAAGTGTATTTTTAGATCTTCTCATTCTTTGACTGAACTTTTTGTCTTTTTTTTTTTTTTTTTTTTTTTTTTTTTTTTTTTTTTTTTTTTTTTTTTTTTTTTTTTTTTTTTTTTTTTTTTTTTTTTTTTTTTTTTTTTTTTTTTTTTTTTTTTTTTTTTTTTTTTTTTTTTTTTTTTTTTTTTTTTTTTAATGCTGTGAAGTCTTTGTGTACCTTTGTTTACAGGCTCTTATCACTTGTGTGTAGGGTGAAGATTTTTTTCTATTCAGTTTGGTTTCTTTTCTATTCAGTTTTGGTCATTGTCCCCTTTGCTGTACAGAATCTTTTTAGTTTGATTTAGTCCCAGCTCTTTATGTTTTCCTTTATTTTTTACCATCTGTAAATGTGTCCTGAAAGAGATTTCTGGTGTGTAAGTCTTCAAATGTTTTGCCTATATTTTCTTCTATGTATTTTATGGTTTTGGGTCTTACATCCAAGTCTTTTATCCATTTTGAGTTGATATTTGTACATGTTAAAAGGGAGTGGTCTAGCTTCTTCTTCTTTTTTTTTTTTTGCATGTAGCAATCTAGTTTTCCCAGCAACATTTATTGAAGAGACTATCCTTGTTCCACAGTATGGTTTTTACCCTATTGTCAAAAACTAGTTGACTGTACATGCGTGGCTTTATTTCTGGGTATTCAATTCTGTCCCATTGGTCTGTGTGTCTGTTTTTATTTCAGTACCATGCTGCTTTAATTATTATCACTTTGTAATATAATTTGAAGTTTGGGAGTCAAGTATCTCTCTATTTTGGCTATTCACAATCTTTTATTTTTCCATGTGATTTTCAGCAATTTTTTTCTATCTCTTTAAAGAATGTATTTTTACCAATGTTTGCTTTCAGTTCTGCTAGTAGTTGTCTTAAGAATTTTGGTACTCCCTTGTATGGTGAATGTATGTTAATAATAAGTTGCATATGTTATATCCTTTTGGTCAATTAGTCTGTTAAGCATTAAATAGTGATCTTCATTATCCTTTGTCACTTTTTTAAAATATGGAATCTATTTTAACTGTTATAAGAATGGCTAACCCTGCCTTTTGTCAGGGGTGGGGGGTGAGGCAGATTTGCTTGTAGGATTGTTTTTCAGCCCTTTATTTTCAGTCTATGCTTATCTTTATAGATCAAATGTGTTTTCTGGAAGCAGCAGAATATTGGGTTTTATTTTTTGATCTTGACTTGATGAGTTTTGAACATTGACATTTAGAGTGCTCATTGATTGAGATTCTAAAGGTGGTTTTCTGGTGAATATTTTGAGGTCCTGACTTGTTTCCTCATTTTGTTCTTCCTGTTTATTCTTCTGATGGTTTTTATCTTAAAGCTTCTTGTAAGATTCCTTGGAGTGGGAGTGTAGTGATAGCAAATTTTTGGAGACTTTGCCTGTCTGAAAGTTTTTAATTTTTCCTTTATAAAGGAAAAATACTCCTATGCAGGGTGGAGTATTCTTGGCTGGCACTTTTTTTTTATCTTGGAGCTTTTTAAAAATGTGGCTCCAGGCTCTCCTTGCCTGGAGTGTCTCTTCAGAGAAATCTGAGGTTAGTCTAATGGATTTTCCTTTTTATGTTATCTCTTTCTTTTCTCTGGTCAGTTTCATTATTCTTTCCTTATCTTGGGTTCTTTGAAATTTTGCAATAATGTGTCTTGCTGTAGTTTTTCTTTCATTAATGTAATTTGGCATCCTTTTTGTTTCCTGTATGTCTACTTTCATATATTTCTTCAGGTTTTGGAAGGTCTCCTCTATTATTTCATTAAATAGCTTTTCAGTTCCCATATCTCTCCTTTTTTTGGGATTCCAATTATTCTTATAGTTCTGTTCTTTAAGAAATCTGATGTATCTCTGAGTTTTTGTTCTGTCTTTTTACTTATATTTTTCTTTTTCTTTCTTCATCCTAAGTATCTTCAAGGATGCTGATTTGATCTTCTATTTCATCTAATCTGCTTTCATGACTTTTTCCTGCATTTTTGAACTTCTCTGTTGCTCCTCTTTTATTCTTTTATCTGTTTCTCTTTTGGGAATCCAATCTCATTCTTCAATTCATCAATAATTTTATTCCTATTGATGCTTTCTTTTTTATATTTTCTTTTTCTTATTAAGTGCTTTTGTTGTGCTGCTTTTCTTTTTCTACTTCTTCACTTGAATTTTTGAATGCTTTTGTCATACTGCATTTTAATTCTTTGACATATAAGGTATTTTTTCAATGTCATCCTTGTTGGTCTCCAGAGGTTGTCTTTCCTTTGGTGATGTATTGTTTCCCATAGGGTTTGCTTGAGTATTTGCATTTTTCTTCTTCCTGTGTTTTGCTTTTGGGTTTGCTCTATGTATTGAGCAACCATGACTCTGGTATTGGTTGGCATGTTAATTAGAGTCCTCTACCAGTCGGTGATTAATTCTGACTCTGTGTCTATGCTGCTGTGGTGATTAACTTTCTTGCTTCTGTTGGCTGTTTTGGGGAACCAATTTCTTTGCAGTCTGAGAGGATGATGAACAGTTGTGGCTTCTGCTGTACAATCTGCCTTCTTTACTCTCAGTATTTCTCTATCTTAGACTGATGTGTCTAATCTGTAATTCTGTGTTTCCCTGAGGGTGGCTTTGATTGGTAGTGGATCTAGAGCTTATCACATATCCCTTTTTGACAGGGGTGAGTTCAGACCCTTTGCTGTGAATGCCATTGGTTTCTTTGTCTGAACTGGTGTCAAGCAGCAGCACTGGTGCTCCTGGGATTTCTAGTGTCTGATTCACAGCCCACTTGCCTTAGGGCTAGATGATGCCCTTAGATGTGGAAGCTGGGAAAGTCTATGTTGGTGTCACCTGGCTGGACAAGTGCTATAGCTAGTATTGCATAGTTTCTTCAGGGAGTACTGGTCCCATCCTCCCACCTCCAAGCCTGGTTGCCTTGGGGACATTAGTCTCAGAAATTCTATTGGCGCTTGACTGACAGAACCTATTTTCCCAACTTTAATGCCTTGTCATTTATAACCCTGTTTATATTTCTCTCTTGTGCGTTTACTAAGTTAAATCTAAAATCAGTAAATGAATTAGTGAAAGAGCTTTGCCATTTTTATTTTTTTCTTTGGTACAGTGATTGTGAATGAACAAGCCTGTATTTTAAGGAAAATATTTTTGCATTTTTATGTGAAATGGAATACTATGGTTTCCATTCTTGATTATTTTTTCTGAAAAGAATATTCAGGTGTCCTCTGTGGAATGTGCCATTCATAAAAAACTCCTAAAATGTCATCTTTGAACTTGTTCCTCTAATATTTGCTCTCCGCAACACTCAACATTTTTTTAAATGACTTTGCTCTCTGAATTTCTTATAACATTCAGGGAGAAAAGGGACAACCAATTCAGGGGTTAAAAATACACTTTTGAAGAAACACTATTTGCTTCATTTAAAAGAACCACGACACCCTTTCCTTGTTCCAACCTTCATCGCAAACAGGGTTTAAATTCAATTGATTGGCAAACTATTTTCAGAATCTTAACAACAATATTAAAATTTACAAAAATATCAAAGCATAAATTCAATTGAATGAGTTTTGACTGCTGTGGTGTGATACTCTAGAAAAATATGTCAGATTGTCTTTAATCCATTAATTTCTTGTTCCTGAAAAATGCTTCCCAGTATTGGTTAGCGGACAGAGCATTTTAGAGATTACATCTTCAGAATTCTGCAGTAAACATTTTATTCATGCACCTCTGTGCAACCCAGCCATTGTTCTTGGCTTAAATAAATTTGAACAAATATAGTTAATACATTTCCCATCTCAGGTCCTTACATTGTGTTCTAACTCAAGTTGAACATGAAAAATGAATTTGAACATTAGTGGAATCCATTTGGGGACTGGGGCTCTGTTTGTAAATAAAATTATTCATTTGTTATGTCCTGTTGTTGTCAGTAGACAGTGTATTGATCTTTGGATTGCTATTCAAAATGGCATAAGGTGCTCTAACATGAAGGAGCATGGTAATGTTTATGGATAAATTGGATGCAATGTGTAATGATAGAGACAAAATCTGCTTGCTGAACATACTATATTATATAAATTATTTGTCAACAGTCTATTGAATCAATTATTTAAAAGAGCTGTTTTGTTTTTTTTTTTTCCAAACAGGAGTATTGCACACAGAATATTATCAGGGCAAAATAATATTAGGATGATACATTGACAACAGTCTTATAAAGTGTATTTGTGAAGAATTAGACTAGGTAACTTAAAGGTATTTATATATTAGAAACAAAAGTTTGGTGCAATAGAAATTTTGCTCTAAGATTTATCTTCAATAGATTAAAAAGAAAACTCTAAAAGATTCCTTTTAATAGAAAAAATTGCATTTCCAAAAGGTGATGCTATGTTTTCTCTATTTTTATTATATTTTCCTTCTCAAATACTTTCCCCCCTTAAAGCATTGTTAATTTTTTGATGGTATTTGATTTATCCCCTCTGGTAAAATCCTCATAATTCTCCCACCACCATAGCATTCATGATCCAGCACTATTTTTCATTGTGCTGTTCCCTTCCCTGCTTTGACCCCTTTCCTCTCTTGTATGCTTCAGACCTATGATCAGCTTGCAATTTTTCTTCTTTACCTACCCTTTGTTTGGTTTACTTGTATTCTGCATGTAAATAAAAACATCTGATGTCTATATTTTTTTTCTTTTGACATTTTGCTTAGCATAATCTCTTCAAGCTCCATCAATGTTGCTGTAAATAGTATCTGTTCATCTTTTCTGAGCACTGAATAATATTCTATTGTATGTATATATACATAGATCTAGTCATTTAGACATTTAAGATTGTTTCCATCTTAGCTACTTCAAATAGTGCTGCAGTAAACATAGCAGGGTAGGTTTCTTTTTGAATTATTGTTTTTATGTCCTATGGGTAGATTTCTAGGGCAGAATTGCTGGATCATATGATAGATATATTTTTAGTGTTTTGAGGGACCTGCACAAAAATATCCAGAATGACTGGATCAGTATAATATCCCCACCATCAGTGTAAGGGGTTCCTTTTTTTTTTTTTTTTTAACCACCAAATACTCCTATTTCCCCCCCCCCTTTTTTTTTGCCAGGGGGTATAGTGATAGGTAATAATCTATTTTCATTCTTTTGCACATGAAAGTCCAGTTTTCCCAACATAATTTATTAAAGAAACTTTTCTTGTCCCAGTGTATATTCTTTGCTCTGTTGTCATAGATGAGTTGGTCATTTATATGTGATTTTATTTCTACACTTTTAATATGATTATATTGGTGTATGTGTTGTTTTTGTTCCAGTATCATGCTGTTTTATTATGATGTTGAATTCTAAGAGTGTAATACCCACATTTCCCTCCTTTTTAGTGAGGAGGAGAGCTTTGGCTAATCAGGTTTTTTTTAAAAAAATTCTATATGAATTTCATCAATATTTGTCCCATTTCTTTGAAGAATGCCATTGAGATTTTTTATTGGAACTGCATTGAATCTGTAAATTGCTTTGGGTGGATAGCCATTTTGATAATGCTGATTCTTCCAACCCATGAGCGGAGAATGTCTTTCCATTTCTTTGTGTATTCTCTTATTTTAAACAATGTCTTTTAATTGTTCTTGTATAGTTTTTTCACCTCCTTTCTTAGATTTATTACCAGGTATTTTTTTTTGGTACATTTGTAAATGAGATTGTGTTCTTAATTTCTTCCTCTTCAGACTTACTGTTTGCATTTAGGAAGGTTACTGACTTTTGTTTATTGATTTTGTAACTTGCTACTTTATATTGAGCTGTTTCATTGTTTTAATAATTTTTCCATACATTTTTTACTGTTTGCTCTGTATCATCATTTCATCTGTAAATATAGTTTTCCTTCTTTCCCAGTTAGAATTCCTTTCTTTTCTTTCTCCTTTCTAATTGCTCTAAGACTTCTAGTGTTGTATTGAATAGTAGTTTTGACAGTAGGAATTCTTGTCTTATTACCAGTCTTAGGAGAAAATGATGTTAGCTGTGTGTTTGTCTTATATGGATTTTATCATGTTGCATTTATTCCATTTTTAAGGGCCTTCTTCATAAATGAATGTTTAACTTCATGAAATGCTTTCTTGACATCCATTGGGATAATATTCATGTAATTTTCTTTTTCTTTTTGTTGAAGTGAATTAAATTAATTGATTTTCAGATATGTTTTCTCTATTTTTAGACTATTGCCATATTAAATACTCCTGAAATGAATGAAAATGTAATAAAAATGTCTTCACTATTTACCACTTTTTAAAAATAAAGTAGATACTACAAATAAAGCACACTTTTAGTCTTTCTATAAAAGCCAGAAATAGTTGTCATTTTCTCTATAGCTGGCATCTTGTGAATTCCTTTCATTGTTCAGGAAGTTGGAGTTATTAGTGATCTGATGATCTTTCATTTCTCAAGATTCTTTAAACCTTCCTGTGTAAATAAAATGTGCACAAGTACTATTGTAATATTTTTATTCTTAAAGATAGATTTTTGCCTGTAAAATTTCCCAAAGTGTGTTTTCTTTTTAAAATCACAATCTATGCATACCTGTTGTATATTAGCTAGCTAAAATAACTCTTAGAAATATACTCAAAGTCAATTATGCTGTCGTTTTTCCCTAGTTGTAATGGGGCAAGTTGATTTTCTTGTGAACATGTTTTCTATTGGTTTATTTGGTAGACTACTGTGTTTAGAGTCCTGCATGTGACAATAGAAGTAGAACTTGCCTTTCTATGGCCAGTATTTCCATACAAATGGAATTTGCTTTTGTGTTATTAGAATAACTTGTTACCTACTTGAACCAGTGTTCAATAACACTGGTCATTTGCAGCAAAGGAAATTCTAGGATATTTTTATCATTTCCTAAGTTGACATCAGCTTTTCTTCAGTGCCTAGAACTTGCAACAGAGAGTTGCAGTCCTCTTTACAAGACAAATCTGTGTGACCATTTTCCATTTTACTTGTCATCTGAGAAATTGCTTTCTGGAGAGCAAACACATTTTCTATAAGATGCCAGCTTTTCAGTTGTTAGTTCATGGGTTGAAGGAGGATTCTGAGACTACTTGCAAGATTAGTTGGCAATAACTCTTAAGTAACATGATAGAAATAGGAGTCTGCCTTGCCAGGCTCTTTCTCTACCTAATTTAATTTTTGTTCCTGTAGTCAAGTATGGCAAATTTATTTTAATTATAGACAGGGTGATGGATTGTTGGTACCTGACACTGAGGAATTAGTAGAAGCTTTGTATATGTGCAAGGATCACTTAGAATTGGATGGAGAAAAAAATATTTGTATTTTCTACAATTTGACTTGGCCTTATCCTATAAAAGGTGGCTCATATATGAAACAGTGTGACTAAATTATGTACTTTATTATCTTTAGACCCCATCCAGGTCACTTCTGCTTTTACTGTCTCTTTCTGTATATTTGCTGTGCCACTTGGTGAGGATACACGTGTACTGGCCTTGTGGTTCTTTTGGCCTGTGTTTAATTACTTAGTTTTAACAGATTTGCCTTGACTTTGGATCCCTCTTCTCTATAATAGAATTTACCTTCTAACTTCAGGGCCTTATGTGAATGAAATGAAATGGTCTAGTTGACCATGGTTATTCTTTAAAAGAGAAAAATTCAACTGATTTTTTAATTGGGGTTTTTAGAAGATCCTTGCCTTCTTTCAGATTTGCACAATGGCCATAGAATTGCTTTTACAACAAGAAAGAGATAACTTTACAATCTGCTTGTCCACACAGAATGTAATTCTGATTGTGTGTGGAAAAGGATATTAGGTTTATACTCTTTCTGCCTCTAACAAATAGCAGAATGATAATATGTATTAAAATAACACTTTGAATATTTGTCATATTAATTGCAGAAATGAATATCCTGTTACATAGAAGGTCATCCTCCATTTCTATTTATTTCTTTGTGAAAGTTTCTTTAGGTAATTTTAAACTGTCACGGTTAACAACTACTGAACTCTGTTCATTATATTCTGGTTGTATTTTTGACCTGCTTTCTATGCAAGTCATCAGATTGTAAAGAACAGGAAAAGGCTGGTCATTGTGTTGCCAGCTTTGCACTTGTAATAGAACATAATTAGAAGTAAGGGATGGAATAATGTATCAATATTCATAAGAAATGTCATGTAATTAGCTCAAATAATGCAAAATATATTCTAATTCCCAATTGGAAAGCAGATTTGTTATAACATCAGTAGGCAGTTAGTGTTTATCCTATATTTTCATACACACATCAAAACTGTTAAATTCTATTGAATGAATACACATGGATTTTCTACAAAACAATAAGATGGATTTCCTTTGCTAATAGAGCGTGTGTGCTTTCCTTATTACATATATAAAATTTGTCTATATGGTAAATTCTTAGAATTAGCATAATTAATTTATATTTATTGCAAATTAATGTTCTAATATATTTACTTAGCTCCTATTTTCTTTCTCAAACTAATTGAATGAAAAAATAACTATAAATTTGCAAATAGCTTTTGGGCACAGATCTTAAATCGGCCTTATACCAAGAACTCTTTATATAATACTAGGATATATAAATTAGTTTTATAGCCTAAATTATTTTCCTGAGATTTCAGCTGCAGGTTTTAAATATACTTCAGGAATCTTGATTTGGTTTGTATCCATAGTTGTGGGTCAGGATGTGGGCACATAGGTCTTTGGTAAAGATGTTATTTTTATATGTGGCAATTGGTATGATACTTACCACTGAGCAATATCAGGAGTATTTCCTAGACCATTCTCTGTTATGACAGGCATCAAACTATTAATTTTTGCATTGTGAAGGGTTCTGGATAGTTCTAGTGAGGAAGCAGAGAAAAATTAGCAGCATTCAGATGATATTAAATACAGAAACACTTTCATAGTTTTAAAACAGCACTGGATGTGTAAGTGGACACAGTATCGATAACCCTGGTTTTAATGAGAGAGGAGGAAGCTGCAGTTAGATCCTTGGAGTGAAATCTGATATTTATTCTGAAGCACTGTTGAATCTAGGGGAGTGCTAGATTCATCAATGAATTAAAAACAACAATATTCTATTTTGTTTCAAATGACCATTATCCTCATAGTAAACTGCCTTAACAACAATTGATGGAAAATTCTAACTGAAACAGGAGGAGATAATATTCTACCTGTCTGCTCTTCCTTGAAATGAATTTTTGGGGAATAGAGGGTAGTAAGTGTATGAATATAAATATATACGAATTTATAATATCTTGTTTTAATTTACATAAGTTAATCTAAACTAACATTTTGTGATCAGAAATGTATTGCTTTAGTCAATATTTTGTTTCATCCTGACTGACCAATGAGCAGTTGAAATAAGAAAACTAGTCTCAAGCTGGAGATGGCCCTACTTTATGTGTTCTTCCAGAACTCTCACTTTAAAATTCTTTATTTTCTGCTACCATCCCTTTTATTCCATTAACCCTTCTCCCTCCATTTTGTTAGCTGTTTGCTAGTTTTCATAAGTATTTAATTTTGTTCAATTATTCCCCATAGAGGAATTTTTTTGGTAATTTTTGACATATATGTCCCCTGAACTTTTTCCATCTTGCTGTAAATGAAAGAATTTAGTTTTTTCCTTGTGACTGAATATTATTCCATAGTAGCTATGTCATATTTTCTATCCAATTGTCTATCAGTAGGCATTTAGGCTACTTCCATGTGATCTCCTTCTCTCGGTCAACACCTTAACCTAAGTCTTTTGTATAAAGTTGGGACAGCTTTAACTTCTAGGCTATATTTGAGTACTAGATGAAGCACTGGGTATTGATATTTGAGATAAGGTCATTGTCTAGAAGTTGTTACCTTTGCTTTTCCAGTACAGAAACTTACCCTGGGTACTTACTCCCGTTGTTAAGATTCCAGGTTTTTAAAGTCTAGTTAAAAAACTATCTACTTGTCTTGGTTTTCAACTCTGGGCAGAAGGATGGCAGGATAGTTGTTTACAGTATCACAACCTCAGGCTAAAATAATGGCTCCTTCTAATAGGAGACTTTTTTTGCATTTTCAGTCTCTAGTCAATGTGAGGCTCCTCAGGTTCCAGTAATCACTCTCTATCCTCACTTCTACAATTCTCCAATAATACATGACACATTCTGGAGGCCAGCTTTGTTTCCTGCTGTTGTTGGTATGTACCCCTAAGTTGTGCTGCTCCGTTATCACTGCACGGTTCAAATGAATTTTCGTCTATTGTCTTCCGCTGAGCCATTGCTCTTGGTGTGTGGCCTGTATATCTTTCAGTGGTTATTGACTTTGTACTGTGGCACTTTAATTATGAATCTATAGAGGGTATGAGGCTGGTATCTTTACTCTGCTGTGACTTTACCAAATCTACACAGAACTCTTCATTCTTTTTTTTTTCAGACTAGGTTTTGCTATTTTGCCCATGGGACTGCAGCCTCACATTGCCCAGGGTACCATGGACTCAAGCAACCCCCAGCCTCAGCTTCCCACGTAGCTGGGATTACAGGCATGTGCCACCATGCCCCAGCTATTTTTTGAGACTAGGTCTTGCTGTTGACCCCGGTGGGTCTCAAACCTGCGGACTCAAGTGATTTCTAGTCTCAGCCACTCTCTAGGCTGCATTATAGGCATGTGCCACCATGCCTGGCAGAACTCTTGATTCTTATTCCACTGTTCTTCTACAACCTCTGATTGTATTCTTGTATGCAGCAATCCTTTATACATCATTGTTTAGGTGTTCAGAGTAGCTGAAAGTATAAGCTCTACTTTTATACTTTCTCATTGATATTTTGGTGCTTTTTGTCATAATAACCTTTATTATTTAAGAATGACTAACCTTGATGACTAAAGGTCTATAAGCCTTAAGCTTGAATTTCTCGTGCTGAAAACTTAGGATCAGGAGCATAGCTTGGCTAGCAGCATAATGTTTTTCAAGGTAAAATGAATCCAGGAGGAGTGAAATATAGCTGTTCTCTAATTTTTCTCTTTACTAATAGGTTTTGAAATAACTATCAAGGATCTTCTCATTCTCAAGACTTATTTCCCATTCAAGAGACTTGTTGGAACTAAGAATTATCTGTTGGGTGTTGATACTCCAACAGTATACCTCTTGCCATAAATTATTTAACCACTCACTTATTTAAATGAATAGATTAAATGAGATGCATTGGGATAAAATAAAACTGAAGAAATTACATTAAAATGTTAGCATGCTTTATATGGAGACATCTAATATTTAAGTTAGTACTATTCAAATGAACCTGAGAAACTTTTTTTCTTGGAGCTACATCTATAATAATGTAATTGAAATTTATAAGTGAGATAGATGTTCAGTAAGCTTTTTCATAGTGTCTTGAAATTACACCAATATAGGGCATATTCAGAAAGACATCTTTTGGGGACAGATGCCCTTTACTAATAAGTAGCAGAGACACACTCAGAACTTCGAACCACATTTCCATGATCCCAGCTATGCAAGGGAAGAATTGTTGATGGGAAGACTGAGAATTTATTTGCTCACTTTTTTGGGAGTGATTACTCCTACTGGCCCTAGATGTCACATGTGAAAATTATCTCAAAGTCCTGAGTGGGATGATTTCAATAAAAGGAAACTGATACCTGTTCACTGACTTGAATCTGCTTAAGCCATAGAACCTGCAGACATACATAGGTGCTGCTTTCAGAGGGAAATAAAGATAGCACCAGCTTCTGAGGAGAAATTAACAATTTGCTCTGTGAAGTTTGGGATTTCACCTGAGTACAGTCAGCTGCTTATTTCTCATTTTTTTGTTTCTGAATACAAGGCAAGATGCCATGGGGAAGTTGGTTGAAGTGTTGAAGTGTTATAAGTACAGACAAGAAGGGACTAATGGCTAATATTAGTGGTAATACAATGGTAATACTTTTCTACCTCATGCCTATTTTGCATAGTCCTTGGAGGAAATGGACAAGTACCTCAGCAGGTCCTTTGGTTCCTGTAAGTAATTATGAATGACGGTGTATAAGCAGGTAACATGAGTATGCTCAGGTGGACATTGATTACATTCCGGCTATCTAGAATGTGATGTAAAAAAGGGGTATTGTTGATTGTAGAAGAAAATATGACTATCCTTTTGGGAATGAATCCTCAGAAGCAAATCCAATGAGACTGAAACTTAAGTATCTTTCTAGACTAAAGCATGTCTATCAGTTATGAAGTCTACAGAGATAGCTTCATTTTCAGAGACTAATAACAGAAGTGGAGCAGCACCAGACCACCTGTCTTTCACCTGCTGCCTTTCACTTAGCTGGTTACCTAAGACTGCTTTGCCTCTAACCCTACACTGGTGGAGCTCAGGCTCAAGATGGTGGAAATTTCCAAGTGGGTAAGATTGCTTTTTAGGCCTATGCTAAAATAGGATATGAAACTTTAAAGACTGAACTGTTGAACTGTAGATATTTTAATTATGAAAAGTGAGTACAAAATTATAGGTTCTGCTCATGTTCTTGTTAAAGGAGACCAAAGAGGAATTTAACATAGCATGCCTAGAATAATGATAGCAAAGAATACAACAGCAGCATGTCTTTGTTACCACTGAGTTGAGATTCTTCTATCACTGTTTATAAGCAACATGATGACAGAAATTCTAAGAAAAGGTGATTTGTCACTCAATACCATGTAAAATAGTAAGTAGTATGTGATTTGTTGACTGCTTTAATTCTTAGGAACAGAAACTTGAATATAGTAGATGACTTGTAAATATTTGTGGGATAAACTTAATTTTTATTTAAAAGGTTTGGGTAAAAGTTTACTTAGTCATTCAACAAATATTTTCCAAAAGCCTACTTTCTGCCTGATATTCTCATTTCCTTTTTTAATTCTTATCTAAGTTTGATATTTTAACCAAAAAGATACACTCTAGGAATTGAAAACTACTGGACTTTTTTTTCTGCATGAGAGCAACCAGAGATATTAAACACATTGAATCCATGTATCTTCTGTTTGTATCGCTGCAATGTTTTACTATATCTACAAACTAAAACCAATTCTTGACTATGACCTATAAATTTCCATCATGAATTTGTCCACCTTACCCCACCACCCATCATTATGCTGTCTGATTTTATCCATTGTGCCTGGACTGGTTTCACTGTAGACTCTCCAAAAGGTATATCCGTTTCTTAATCCCTGGAGCCTGTGAATGTCACTATACTTGGAAAAGACTGTGGATTTCCATATGGATTTCAGCCAGTCTGGTGAAGTGAAACACATTATTTCTTGGCCAAGTTCTTTGTCTATGGCGATATTTTATATCCTAAACATCAAATATTAACAAACTGTTAACTGGTGAACCCTCAGTTCTCAAAATCATGTGCCTCTGTTTTGCTTTTCTCAAGAACTCTAGTGTAGCTCTGACTGCAGTTTTTTGGTCTTTCAAGTTTTTATTGCTCTCCATTTTTGGCTGCTTATAGCTACAGATTCCTGGACATGCATGGAAAAGTAAAGGTTTGTCTTTATTTGAAAGTTGGAAAACTAATACCTGGAGAAAGCCAGGGATTTAGAAAGCTGATTTTCCATCAGTACTTGTTGGAAAAATGTGAAAAACTTGGAGAAACTGAGGAGTTTGGAACACTGGAGAGAGAAGAAGCAAAAGGAAGATTTGGAACGTAGAATTTGTGTCTCCTCAAAGACTGAATATTATGGGATACCTGCCCCAGGTTTGGAGGGGACAAAGGACACCATTTTGTACAAGTGTATTTGGGACTCTTGGTCCAACAGTGGATGGGGTAAGATAACTGCCACTTGTGCCATTAGTGACTTTTTATTTCCCTTGTAAATAACTTGTTAATAAATCGTATTGTTTAATTGCTTTGTGAGTCTTGCTGGTGCTGCACAAGAGGAAAGAGCCTGGGGGCACATGCTGAATTTTAAAAGTGCTGCTTATATTCCTTTCATGTTCAATTTGAGGCTTTTCGCTTTTACATACAATATTACACAATATCAAAACTTTTAATTTTATGGTTATTTATGCAATAAGGCATTGCCTATGCAGCTTGTTCACTGTATATTGATTTAAGTTTACTAGTATAGTAAGAATAAGTGCTTTAAAAATGAGAAGAAATGAAAATTAAGAATACATGGAAAGTAAAATTGAGCCAAAAATGATGCTGGTGCATTAAATATATACAAATCATTCATTTAGCTAGTTGATAGAGATAGCTTATAAATTGACCCTCAACTATATACAAAAATAAAAAAATAATCTGTTCAGAAGTAAAAATAGTTATTTGTTATATATTCTGTGGATTCTACCTCATTCAGATTATGCACAAATATGTAAATGAGACAATCCTAAAACATTCTAAAGTATATTTTAAAATACACATGGGGGCTTACCCTCAGATATGTCATCATTTTTACCTCTTCTACTAAACCTTGCTTAGACCAGGCACAATAATCTCTATGGTTTCCTGGTTTACAACTGATTTCATCTCTTCTTTCACATTTGAGTTTATTACTGTAAGACTTGGTCTTATGAATATAGTAATCAGAGCAGATTTTTCCTTTCAGTGATTGTTTCTTTCAATTAGAATCAATTTTGACTTTGCTCCATTTAAGACCCCTCCTTCAGTGAACTCATTCCTCCAACTGGCATTTTGCACCAGCTGTTATCGTCATTAGTTTTGCGCTGCCCTCAGAAACTTCACCTATCTCCTTGGTTCTTATCTTTTCCATTTAGTTCCTATGTCTTCAACTCCAAATAGAGGATCCAGAGGATTCTGTGATCCAGCCACAGAATTTAAACCATGGGAATGATGATTACTGAGGCTCATTTCTTTGCTTGTTGCCGGTATTGTTGACAATGCACAGGAGAAAGAAGGGCTCAGCCTGACAATGGATCTGTTACTTCCATTATCATCACTGGATGACAAACTCATGTATAGTTGTTGAAATGATTAGTGGCCTTGAATCAGTACTTAGAGAATAAGATTTTAGTCCTAGTTGGGAGCCCTTAGTCCTTTAATTTTTTGTTTGCTTTGTTTTGTTTCATTATCTGAATATAGATATTATATTACCCTTACCTGACTCTTGGACTGTTTTAACAACTAAGTCCAAATCATGTGAAAGTCAAAAGAATTAAAGGTATTGACTTGTTGGAGCATGACATAGCAGCACTATATGTATGTATATATATATATATATATATATATATATATATATATATATATATATATATATATATATATAATCTATATTCTGGTATTTTTAGGTAGGTTAAAGGTTATGATTGTGCTTGGATAAAAGGCAACAATTAATTGTGACCTTAAATTTGTTATATCAAAGTTTAAATTGAATTGAAGCTTTATGGATTTTTATAGGACTATCACATAACAATGTGAATAACTCAGAACCTATTTTAAACTACTCAGTTAAAAATGGCATTAAAATAACACCTAGGATTAAAAATAAACCTCTAAATTCATGGGACTTTGACATTTTATGAACCTTTACTTTTTTTCTTTTTTTTTTTTTTCTGTATGGTATGGAAACAAAGAAATTTTTACTGGTTTTATTGCCTGTGGAGAATAGATAAATGGACAATTCCGGGCTTCAGCCTTGGCTTAGAGTTTCTTTGGCATGATGGTTTTAAATTAAATCCTTAGGGGGTTTAGTCTAGATGCTCAACTCTCATTAACCATAATGGGAGTTACTATATGTGTCTCTACACCACACACTGAAAAATGGCCCCCTCACACCACCTTTGTGTCTTGCTCTTTGAACTAATTTTAATGGATTCTTTTTTTTTTTCAAGTTGGGAGTGAAGCTCCCAACTTTTTCAAGTGAAGCTTCTCTTTGTAGTTCTCAGGGCAACAAGATTGTTAGCAATTTGCTGATTAACAACAGGCCTTCATTCTGTAGTGTTTCATTTACACACCCTGGAAGGGCTTGGACTTGACTGACTCACATTCTGCACTATAGGCTTTCTTTTTATTCAGTTATAAATGAAGGTACTTCTTTTTCCCCCATTTTTTCTCCAACAACTGAGTCTCCTGATATAATAAGCAGAGAACAGTAGATATTCAGCAATAATGTAGTTCTGAAACTATGGGAATGTTACAGAGGATCGGAGTTACATATATTCAAAGTAAATTATATTCTTATTGCAGTCTTTTAGTAACTAAATAATGAATTGTTTGACTAAATAAATTTTTTGTTTCAATTATGACTATGTAAAAGTGCTCTATTGTACATCATGTCTAAAAGATTTTTAAATATCACATTTATTTTAACTATAAGAATATATACACCTACTACACAAAATAAAAACCACCTGTAATTTCATTAACTGGAAATAACCCCTGATAAAATTTCAGTTCATTTGTTTTTGATTATTTTCTATTTTTTCACATTTTTCTTGAAAACAAATATATTGCAATCTGACTTTTTAATCTGTTTCATTGTTAACATTTAAATATATATTTAGTACTGGAATTTTTAATGATGGAGCAGTATTGTACCATATGGATCTACTACAATTTATTATTTTCTATTCAATCAAATGCAATTAATATTAGAGGCCCTTTGATCATTAAAGTATATAATCGCTTGCTAAAACTGTTAATCATTGCTTAAATTGGCAAATATCCCCCAAATTGTTTTACAACAGTAATATATGAGAATATACATCTATCATACTTTCATCAACTTTGAGAATCTTAAGATGTGGGCAATTGTCTTAACCTTTGCCATATTCGTAGATTTTATATATGTCATTGTTTTCATCTAAATTTTAGATGTCCTTATGGCTTAGTTTTTCAGTTAATTGTCTATTAATATCTGTTCCATTTTCCATTGGAGTATTTATTAAAACTCAGATTGTTTGAAAATCTTCTGGGAATTATATCTTATAAATATTTTAAATATTGTTCCTATTTTGATTTACCTTATATACTTAAGTTTTTCTAGTGACATTATTAACATAAAATTTTTAATTTTAAATAAAGTTGTCAACTATATTATTTGTGAGATTTCCATTTCTCTAGGTTGATAAAATTTTTTTATACTGAGAAAAGTTAAATATTTATATTTTTATATTCTTTTTAATCTACAATCATCAATACGTTGATGGCACATTATAGGCATGCTTTTAAAATTCACCTTATCTTCCTGGTAGTCCTTTGAAGGAGGAAGAGAATACTATTCCCAAGTTATAAATGAAGGGACAGGGTATAGTAATGAATCAGATAGTTGAGTTCTACATATAAACTTCTTTAGTAAACCCTTAATTCGTCATCTATTATTAATTGCCAATTTTGCAAAAAGATAATATTGAAAAGGTAAAAGTAGATATGAGGAAATATGCAAATTTGTAATGTGTCTTCTGAATCAACATGGATATTATATCCAGTGGTTGTTTTACTTTGTAGATATGCTTAATAAATTATCATGAAAATACATTGCATAAAATTAAAATTTCTTGAAAATGGTAAAACTTATATGATAATCACTGACTAGTCACATTATTTCATTCAGCTGAAAATTGTCCTTAGCCTGTTGAAAGGAACAACAAAAACACCCCCTCGCCCCCAGCAATATCAATATAAATATGTGTTTGTTGCCCTAGGAAGATAAATGTTGCCAGGCATGGGAAATAGGCTGTTTCCTATGAATATGATGGATTCTGCAATCAAATATGTGATTTTTGATGGAGAGGGTGAAAAATCTAAGATTATTTGGGAGGTTTGATGTCACTAAATCAAACAGTTGTATATTTAGATAAAATTAGACCATGTAGAGAATAGGAAAAAGTATTTCTAGCAGATTCTTTGTTGTATGTAAATTTTTCAGATTCCTCCTGAATGAATTTTATTAGTGTTATATAATACATAATGAAAATTTGTCCAACTGATATCAGGTCAAAATAGAGCAGAAGCTTCCAACCAAGAAGCCGAAGGGGAAAAAAAAAAACAAAAAAAACAGCACTTTAAAAAACCAAGTTCTTCCTACTGCATGTGGCAGTAAATGAATTTTAAACAACAGGGCTTTATTAACAAGAGAACTAACAAGAGAAACAGAAAGTCAAACTAAAAGCCCTAAATGCAACAGCGGCCTGTTTTCTTACCCCGTCATGATTTTTAGTCCCAAAGTTTCCAAAAACACATGTCCAAGATGGTGCCCTTCTGCCCTTCCAAACCTGAGGCAGACACTGCAAAATCCAGTCTTTCTTTTCCATCTTTGCTTCTTCTCCCTGTAGCGTTCCAAACTGTTCAGTTTCTCCAAACTTTTCCAACAATTTCTGATGCAGAATCAGCTTTCCATATCCCTGGTTTTCACCAAATACCACCTTTTCATAGCACCTTGCTCTGGTGCCACATACTTCCTTTTCCAGGTCTGCCTTCATTGACAACTGGCCATATTCACCAGGCCTGCCCTCAGCAACTCCAGTCACCCATGGCCTGCTGTTGGGCATCTGACTCCACACTGGCTACTGCTTTGTTGGCCACTCTCCCATCATGGCTCCTTGCCACTACCTGCTCACTATTTCGGGGAGGGCTCCCACTCAGCCCAGCCACTCAGGTTCCTCTTTACGGACCCGTCATTCTTGCATCTCCCACACCTCTCTGTGGGCCACTCTTGGGCTCCTTTTACTGTGTGCCCTTTTCATGCTTTTTGTTTATTCTCGTGGCTCTTTCTCTCAGACCCCACCCACCAGGACAGTACGGCACCCAACACAATTTTCAACTGTGTTACTACCAGAAACCCCAGCTGTCCATCCAGCAGAGTCACCCTATATCACAGCTAACCTATCCCTGAGATACTACTTTTAAAAATTGAGGCCTAATTGACATAAAACATTATATCTGATTATAGTGTACAACATAATAACTTACATACATATTATGCAAAGATCACTACAATAAGCTTGGCATCTATTACCATGCATACTTGCTTTTTGTGTGTGTGATGAGAACTTTTAAAGTCTGTTCCTAATGTTGAAAATTGATTGTTCATAATTATCTACACATTTTTTATCAATAAAAATTACTTGTGATTTGACCACCTAAATAACTTCCCAAAATATGTTTTTATTCATAGCTAAAACTCAGCAGATATTGTGTTAAATAAATAATTTCCACTGTTTTTTGGTGAAAGATTTTTGGTGGTAGAACACTGCTATCCATGCTCTGTGGAGTGGAAATTCTTGTGAAGTTTTTTTCTTAATTTCAGGTAATTAAAATAGCACCTCAAAGGAATTCTGAGTTTGCCCCTATTATAACTCTTCTTGTAGAAACATGGATGTAATTGTTCATGCCTACTGAAGTGTTCACTGTAGCTGTCCCAGCTAGTTAAACATGAAAGTCAGTATAAAGGTATTATCCTATATATAATATTCTGTCTATAAAGCCAAATGATCTTTTAAATTATTTTATTATTAAAATTATTTATATAACATTTTTATACCAGGACATTTTTGTAGGCATTTGTTAAACACTAATACACATTCACAACCCTACTATTCATGTAATTCTAATACCTCCATTTTATAGATGAAAGAATGAGATTTTTAGTACGTAATTAATCTAAATCAAACATCTGTTAAGTGGCAGATCCAGGTTTTAGTCCCAAATAGTCTAACTCCAGAGTCTATGCTCTAAACCAGCCCCTGAGGGGTCCCAAGAATTTTCAGTGATTATATGAGAACTTTCCTTTTTCAATTACATATCTGTATGAAACTAACTTTTCTTCCTACTCTTCAGTTGGAGGTAGATCATAACAGATTGCATATAGAAGTAGATATGAGAATATAGTTATCTTTCATGAATCCATTCTTAAGAGTTTTGGAAACTGTAAAATGCTGCCACTTATAAATTTCTTTTGGGAAGTGCTTGTCTAAAAATACTAATTATGTTAACATGTTATGAATTTGGCATTTTAAAATCACTAATAAATATTTAAAATTTTTCTCAGTTCTTATTGAATATTAATAGATCTATAATTTGTATAAATACATAATCTTTGGTGTCATCAATTATCAATTATTTTTTATAATTTTAAGGGGTATTAGGAAACAGAAAGCTTGGTGGACCGCTCCCCTGGCTGTTCCCTAACTCCTTTTCCTCAACTTTAGCTTTCCATTCTTCTTTCTTCTCTACAATTTCTGCATTAATTTTCACTTCAAAGACCACAAAGATGTTACCTTTACTTCCTAAGGTCCAAGGTGATTTTGGCAGTAGTGTTGGAATGAGAAGTTTAAGTTTTAAACGTGCCTGACATCATTTCAGTCCCTGGGGATCCCCACCACCTCCCCTTCCCACCCGCTCCAGCTGGTCCCTACTCTCCCCTTGTGCAGTTTCATTTGGTTGACCATATATTAATGAAGCTAGCTCTGGGTTCTTCAAATTCAGAGAAACATATCAAAACTAGTCTAGGCATGTGAAACTTGTAACTCACAAGATGCTCACAACAACACCTTGAAGTACATCCATTACCCCCTTTTAAGTATGAAATAACTAAAGGAAATACAGGTTCAGTAAATTCCAACATGCTACCAGTACATTTGGTGTACATTTCTCTGAATTTGAAGAACCCAGAGCTAGGTTGTGTTCCATGACCTTCCCCTCTCCCCTCTATCTCTTTTAAATTCTGTGGTTACATTTCCTTTGGGATGAGGTTGCTATCAGAATATATTTCTCTTCTTATATACCCATAAATATTAACACTACCATCCCTTTTGCCTCACGGAATTCCTTCTATAGTTTGTTCACAATTCACGTCCTGTAAACATATAGATTTTCCTTCTTCCCTTTACTACCATGTGAAAGGTTGCTGTTCATATTCTGTACCAGGAAGTGTGCAGTGTCTTCTGTTCTTGCAGGTGTCTCTGCACCTTTCTGCCAATTGTAGTCATAGTCATAGGTGCCTCCCCACCCAGGCTGGAGAGCTAGGTGTTTTGTTTTTTGTTTTTTTTTTAAGATGTCACCTGTCACCTCACACTTTAGGATGTCTAAAGGCTTGTTTCTCTAGTTGCAATTTTGTGCTCCAGGTCAGAAATTTGCCCCCAGGCATCTCTGGTCTATTGATTGTTTATCTGTATTTGTCTAATATCTTGTCTAGTGTTTGCAGCAGTTTGCAGTTCCCCCTTGGGGACTGTTGTAACCATCTATCTGCATTTTATCCCATCAGGCTGCTTCTGCTTCTGTTCACTTGCTCTTCTGACAGATTAAAACTGGTTCCCCACCAGAGACTCACAGTAGCCAACAAAGTGTAAAGTCAGTTGGCATCAGAGGGAGAATCTTCAGTGTCCATGAGCACCCTTAACATCATCGTGTATCTATGTGAATGCATCAGGATGGCCTACATTCCTCTTGATGAGTACTTGAAGATTCTCCTCCTCTCACAGACCACCAATTATAGTTTTATTAACAGTAGAGAAAAAAATTGCCTTGTCATAAAACCTGGAATATTTTTAAATTCCAAAAGGTCTTACCTTGTTCTTAACTGAAAAATAATGATCTTTTATTGGGGGGGGGGGGGGGGAAGAGGAATAACTTTTAAAATTCAATAATTTGAAATCTCTTTGTTTATTTGGGTGATTCATTATACCAGAAAAGATATGAACTGACTTATAAAAATATAGTGACTTACGAAAATATAGTATAGTCAGTTTATTTTGATTTTGAAAAATTGGGGCAGAGGGAAGATTACTGAGTTATTTCAAATGTACTATGTGAATGTAATTTTCAAAATAAGATTATAGAAATTTAAAAAATTTCAAACACACAGAAAGATTCATCAACTGTAACTTTTTAACATATCCCTGTCATGGTTCTACATAAGCAGACAGTACCCTTTTGCCCAATAACCTAATAAGCTGCTGCCCATATCAAGACATCATTCATTCAGCATGCATCGTCCAAGGATAAGGACATCAGTCTGTACAACTACATTCTATCAGTTTAGTGATATCATTAGATTTTTCATATTCAGATTTTCTCAGTTAATTTCTTTCTTCCATGATAGCTCATGCATTGGAATTGGTTATTAAACCATCTTTGATAAGTTCCTTATCTTCCTGTGTTTTTCATGGCATTAAATCATTTGAAGATTTCAAGAGTTGTCCCATGTAACATTCTATTTTCATTATTTAGCTGATGTTTTTCTCATGACTTGGTTGTTGTCAATCAATTTCTAGTGTAGGAACAAGATAATTGATGTTATCAGTTCATTTACTCCTCCATTTGACACTATGTCAGACCATCCAGTCATTATGGGCATACCCAAGCTCAATCATTTGGTTAGATAGTGATTGTCAAATTATCTTTTTGTAGAAGGCATGTTTTCTTTATTCCTTTCCAATTTGTGTGTAGTGGGATATTATTGCTGACCAGTCATTACTGAAATAAAAAGAAAAAGCCGAATGCATTATAAGGCAGAACTGTGCTAGTTAGTCGTAACCTTTCTGGGAACAACAAACTAGGAAGTATGGAGTAAAAGATTGGCAGATTTGGGGAGGTATTTTACTTTTACATAATTTATAGAAGCATGTTTATGCATGAAAGATTAGGTTGATTAGTTGGCTGTTGGAAATGTCTTTTCTGATTGGCTGACTTTGATCAGCAAAAGGTTGTTACTAATACCTTAGCAAGAGAGTCAATGGAATAGGCTCATTCTGGTTCTGGGAAGTACTTGATTCCATGGCCTCAGAATAATCTATCTGTCTTTCCTATGTTTATGGGAACTTCAACTTTGATCTGAATATTTTGTGGAGAGGACTAGAAAATGTGTGTGTGTGTGTGCATATAATGCAAATCACATGTTTATTAAAATCCATCACATGGGTGTTCTTCCTCACATTCTCACATTTCATGTTTGTGTTTTCTTCTCTTATATTTACACAATGATAATATACTACACTTAAAATGATTTCAGAAATATAACACCAACATTTATAAACTAGTGATCTAAACATGAATAGTCTGAGTTGAAAATATCTTTAGAGATACCTTACATTTGCTTCTAGATATAGTTGATTTTCTCAAAACCTGCAAGCAATCCCTTTGAGATCAAGAGAAAACATTTGAAGGACAAATTTTCTGTAAAGCTCAGTGCTGATGGAATTGTGATATTACTAGTAATTATGTTTTACATTTATTGAAAGATTACTACATATCTATTTCTATTCTAAGTGCTTGCATATTTTCTCTCATCATAAGCATAAGATCACTTTATAATGGTTACTGTTATCTTTTTTACTTCACTGATGAAAAAGCTCATGCAAAGTCGTATTAAAGGTAATAGGCAGGCAGGAGGCTCCAACCCAAAAAGTTTGATTTCAAAGTCCAGATTCTTAACCATTATGTCATGCATATATGTTTCAAAATGTTAATAATACAAATAGTTGCTTGTAGAAAACTTATTTTTCCTGTCAGAACATTTGTAACTCTATTAGAATTGCTTCTTGTTTTACCTTTAACATTAGATATAAGCCTATGACTCCATCAATTACTATTAAATCTTCAGTGTATGTACAGTACATGATGCATAAATACACTTATTTGTAAATAATGACAGTGCAGTCAAGATTTCTCTGCTAAAAACCAAAGTTTATTATTTTAAATTATCAAAGCAATCATACAGAACAGGCATTATTAATGTGAAATAAAGAAAAGGTTTCAGAAAGATAATATAATCTCCTAAATACTAGAGCTGGCCAACACTAGAACCTAGGTATCTTCATCTTAGAATTCTGTACTGTCTCCCATAATGTCTCTATTTCTAATGAAATCCTTCCCAGTTCAGCTTAATGGTACTGGTCCTAGTTTACAGAAGGACAGATATTTGACTGACTTTATGAAAGGTGAGAGAATTAAGGAACCAAAAGTTGCTATTATATTGGAACAGATTCTCTATTCAAATTCAGGGAGTAGAAAATGAAGTGTGGCTTTTTTAAGTGAACTCTTTTAGCAACTTAAGTATGAGACTTCTTTGGACTTGTAGTAAAAATGAGAGTAAATTTGACTTTTGGGTGAATATGTATTGTGGATATTGCCTATAACTCCTGGCTTAACTATGCTTGACTTTCAATGCTCTCTCACTCTTTCCCTGTCCCCAAGATTTTTATCTTTTCTGAAAATATACAAATTATAGGAAAAGGAAGACAGCTTGAATTCCCAAGTAAAATTAAATTGATTTTCATTCACTTACCTAAAGTTCCTACCTAACATTCAAGTTTCACAGACATGATTTATGCATGCACCATTGCGTAGTAATAAAATGTTCCATCTGTACTCAGATGACAGGGAGTTTAATTTACCTACCATTAAGGGTTATTTTAAAGTAGTCAAAGTTAATTGATAAGCTAAGTCAAAATCATAATCCAGAGACATTATTTCTTATCTTTCCTCTTTACTGTTCGACATATATCTTTATAGAGGATTATATTATAGAATATCCCTCCAGTCATGTCCAATAATTTCACAGGGCTGATATTGATCGTTTTGCTCCCTACAGTTAAAAATTCATGTGTTTTATGAGCACAGAGATTGAAATGATGGTTCTTAGGTGGCATGGTAGTGGGAGAACCTCAGGGTACACACTGATGTGAAAAAAAGTGTATGTGTTTATGAGAGAAAGAGAAAGAGAGGGAGAGGTCAGTGAAAAAGAAAGAAGAAAAAAGAAAGAAAATTCATCTGTTTTTCTAATATCCAAAAACAGTACCCCAAACCAGTCCTAATCAGCATTTCTTATCTAGAGTACTTATTGTGGTCTCTTTACATTTTCAATAGTTTTTCATGTTGTAGTCAGCAAGAGAATTACAAAATCCAAATCTTATCACGGAGTTTTTACTTCATCCCTATCAGAAAGCTTTTTATGGCTCTTTTTCATTTAGGAATCAAGACTTACTTTTTAAAAATGACCATACCAGGCCTCCCTCCACTTTCCATGCCCCAATCATACAGCCTCTCCTGAGTCCTTTATCAAATAACGTTGCCTTCAAAAGTGAGACATCTGCATATTTTGTCCCCCATTAAAGGAATAGTATCTTAATTTTCATAGCACCCACTTGAATACTCTAGCCATGTTAATTCAGGTATACCTTCATCTAGAAATGCTTTTCTGACAGCCAAGTTTTGATTACCAATCTTTTTAATGTGTTCTAATAGAACACTTTTTAACATGTTCTAAAGGAATTATGTTCTTTCCCTTGATAGCATTTACCTGTTTTGCAATAATACATAGTACATAGATACTATGTACTTTCCTCTATATGCTTCCTCTGAATGGTGGGAGCAAGAACTGGGAATCTACCCAAAGGAGACCTCAATATATACAAAGGGACACCTGTACTTGGATGTTTATTGCAGTACTATTTATAACTGCAGGAAATGGAAACAATCCAGATGCCCCAAAACAGATGAATGGATGAAAAAGGTGTGGTATATATATACAATGTAATATTACTCATCAATTAAAAATGACAAATTTGATTAATTTGAGATAACATGGATGAACCTAGAAGAAGTCATCTTAGCAGAAACAAGTCAGAAAGAAAAAGATACCAAATGGTCTCATTAATATATGGGACATAGGAAAAACAAACAAAAGACGAGGAGGAAAAGTCAAAGCAAGCTAGCAACCAAAGTACACAGCTGGAGGTGGGGAGATGGGTGGGAGTGGTCAGGGAGGGGAGGTGGTGGGTGAACCCCAGGGAATACAAAGATGTGATATATAAATATAAAATAAATGTATATATTATGTATATTATATATACAATTAAAAAAATTGCATGTAATACTTTTGTCTCATTACAGTACCCCTTAGCCCAGTATTTTGCACATAGTAAATACTCAACAATTGTTTATTGAATGAAGTAATTAAGTTTTAGAATGGTATATTAGTCACCTTCCATAGGGTTACAGGAAACACTGGAATCTTGCTGACTTATGGCAACATCATTATTTATTGCTCATAGTTTGAAAGGTGATCTGCAGCTTCACTAGCTTTATTTATTTTATTTTTTTATTGATTACACACACACATATATATACACACATATCTAAGTTTTACTAGCTTTACCATAACTTAATTGGATTTATCCTGTTTCAGGATGTATCTGGAGCATGTTGCTCTCATGGTAGAAGAGGCCAAATCAGACCACTTGCACATAAATTTTTTTCTCAGAAGGGCCATATATTACATCCTTTCCTATTTCATGGGGTAAAACAAGTCACATGGCCATCCTAGTATCAGTGGTGCAGAGAAGTACATTATTTCCACAACAAGAGAGGAAAGAATTAATATTAAAATACTATTAGGTATTAGTAGAAAATTAATATCTAAATAATCCCATTACCACAGATGTAAATAAATGTGTTCAAAATGTTCAGACAAAGTAATGTCTGCTTCTCATGCTGACTCTAAAGCCATGGATTCACCAAACACAACAGACATTTTAATACAGGAAAGCATCAATAGTTTCTTTAGGTGTCCCAGTATTGAAAACTTGAGGTTTCTCCATCTCTCTCTTACTTTTTACTCCAGCTAAACTTCAGAGCAACCAGAATAGGTACAACAGCAACCCCAACATAGAACGGGTGAGGGACCTGGCAAAAGGCCAGCCCACAGACCGGAGCTGGACACAGCAGAGGGACAACCAAGAGAACCAGTATAAGACAGACCAGAAAAACAACCATAGAGACACGATGTCACCAGGCGCACTTCTACACTGTCTGGGCCAAAACCCGGGACTTTAACTTGGAGATATATTCAAGGAGAGCAACACACCCTCCCCTCATCAAGGAAGAGAAGAGGATGACCAAAGAGGGGATAATGGGCCCCACACCAAAACTGCAAAAGGAAGCAGAGGAGATAACCTTCAAAGGCCACTCGCAGAAGCCTGAACTCATGGGCCGGGCACGGTGGCTCGTGCCTGTAAGCTTCAGCCTATGAAGCGGCCGGGGCTAGGGATCGCGGTTCGAGTCCCGCCTGGGGCCCATAGCGAGACCTACTTCCAAACAATAACTGGGCGTGATGGCGTGCGCCTGTAATCCCAGCTACCTGGGAAGCTGAGGCTGGGAATTGCCTGAGCCTGTTGTACCCTGGGCAACGAGAGCCTGCAGTTCCACGGGCAAATATAGCAAGACCTAGTCTCAAAGCCTGAACTCAGAGAAATTTCTTGACCAACACTGGCAGGAGGCAAGACCCCCAAAGCCCGACACCAGAGCCATAAGGAAAAGCAGCAAAGCAATGGAGATGGGATTGGATTGGAGAGGACGGCCTGCAGCAAGAAAACATGGACAGATCACAAACGAATAAAACCTGGCCACCCAACGTAAACTTAAGACAAAATCTAACAGCAAGGTGCTCCTGAACCCAACAACGCAGTCCCTCACCCAGAGAAAAAACACTAACATAGGAAAGAGACTAATGGACTCAGCACAGCTAATAATTAAAAAAGAGTGGGGTGTGAGAGAATGGAGGGAGCACCGGAGGGAGGGGGAAAAATATATAACAGAGAGGTTGTAACCCAAAGAACAAAATAAAATTGTTTATATATTTAAAAAAATTTTTTTCAACGCATTGCACTAATTATGTAAGGAGGCAGGATGAAAATTATACCTATAGAAACAATTCATTTATATTCTGAAAAATAAAGTGAGAGAAAACATGTGCTCTCCATAAGCTGAGATAAGGTTAGGCTTCAACTTAAAGGACCGTGGATGCATTTTTTGAGGCCATGGAACTAAACAATTCAGAATTTTTATTGTCTTAGTGGTTATGTGAAGGTAAGCATTTGCCAATATCAAACAACTACCCACTGAAAAGGGTAAATTTTATTGATATATAGATTATAATAACAAAAAATAAAATGATATAATCTCCCCCCCCCAAAAAAAAAAATGAAATGAGTTTTAGACTTGTTATAGATCCTGTGGAATAGTCATCCCTTCCCATTCACTTACCATATCTAAGTAAGTTCCATAATGCATAAAAAGACATCAGTCATACCTGCTATATAGCAGGATTAAAGAACAACTTCACCTGCAAAAATTAAAAAAAAATAAATAAATAAACCTCAGTTCTATTGACTGGACAGTATTAACATGAGAACATGCTTGATAAAGCTTTCATTTTCTCATGGTTTTGTTGATTAATTGAAGAAAATGGAACTAAGGGTAAAGTTGGTCATACTTATGAAGTTGGCTGAAAATGAGAAGTAATCAAACCTGACTTTGCAAATGACCTACTGACCTTTTCATTAAATAATCTGAAATCACTTGGCAGAAGGAAGTCACACTTGATAACCTTGAGGTTAATGTCATCAAATTAAGTCTTATTAACAGAGGACTGTCGGTTATATAGAATTTTTCTAATTTCAAATGAGTCCTTTTTCCATGTAGATGAATGCCATTGATAACAAAAAATCTGAGTTTACCTACATCTTGGTCAGGCCTTTCAGATGAGGATTTAGGCTGCTTTCTGGAATTTATTACAGAAAAAAATAGCAATAAAAACAGAGCCTAAATAATGTTTTCCCTATCTACAATCTGATTATCATAGAATGATAGAGCTGGAAGAAACCTTGAAAAATTATCTTATCTAAAAGAAATGCAGAGTATAAATGTATGAGAATATATGAGAATGTGGATTTATATTAGATTTAGCTAGGGATATTTCTATAAATTTCATGTAAATATTTTTTTAGTTTCTTATTTCTTGTGGTATATAATTGACATACCATAGTGAAACACTTTAAAATGAATTTTTAGGAAACTTATTTCTAGCAGCTATCATTTATTGACATACATCTTTATTCGACCTTTTGTATTTAGTAATTATACATCTCTTAGTAAAAGCTTAATTATTTATTTAGCTGTACTGTGCATATATATTCAGGAAGAAATCTAAGGTTATGTAATTGTCCAGATAGGACTTTCTTTATGAATGAGATCATTCCAATTGTAAAAACCATATCCTTAACCACTTGGCCATATCATATGCTTGGGGCTTGCTTTTTTCTAGGTTAACATGGTATAAACCTTGATTTATTAAAAGGAAAAAAAAGAAAAAAGAAAATTGGGCCCAATGGAGTATTGTGCATTCATGTTTCACTTCATTTTGTTTCTGATTTTGCAATCAGGTTTTTCACCCTGAACCCAAGATAACCTTTGATTCATCTCTATGATACCATTCCAATATACTTACCACTTTGATCTATTCCCTTATCTCAGTGATCAGAATTTTTAGCCAGTTGGACATAACATAACTATTCATCTTCCTTAAACTTTAAAAGCAATTGTAAATTTAAACACTGCAATATTTTAGTTTTACCATTGTATTTATCTCTGGGTGAAAGCTATATAGCAAGGTAAATAACAATTATAGAATTTTGGGGATGATTTTATCCTTTTCATGAATGGTTTTAAGAAAAATCTTTCTGAAGTATATTTTTTCTTATGAACTAATTTTCCTCTTTACTGTTAATCACTTTCACATTTGGGGTTATAGTGAATATAGAGATTATGTATTACTACTGATCTCTGAAGGTTTTCATGACTTCTCAGGCCAATATTGTATATGATAGTTCTTTTATTAACTGTATCATTCAATTATTTTATTAGTAGCAAATGGTTTTGATGTGAAACATTTGAGTTAGGATAATTAAAAAAAATCCCTCTAGTGATCAGAAAGTAACTTAACTGCTTTTTAAAAAATGTAACTGACATTTTGAACATGATTGGATGATAAGCATACTTTTGTATTGAGGATATGCTTTTCAATTCTTTTTTTTTTTTGATCATTTGTGATGTGTCATCTTTGCTCATGTAGTAAAATTAGCCCCACTTATTATCTGGTGACACTACAAAAAATAGGGTTATTTTGTGTTTATTACTATATGTGTTAAGAATAAAATGAATGAAATTTTAACGTTGCTCAATTTTTTTTTTTGCATCGGTATTCACAAAAGTATTAGAAGTAAAAAAGAATGATAATCCTACTCAGAGATATAATCTCTATTAATCTTTTAAGATGATTTTATCTCTTCTCCTAAAGAGATTTAAGTAAAACTAGGATAATACTCTACATATAATATCCCATTCCTTTATTAGTACCATAGGAATTTTTTCTTATCATTAAAACAGTATTCATTAATATTATTTCAGTACTTCCATGATATTCCATTCACTTGATTTTTCTGGATTGAATTACTTCATCTGGCTTTGCATGCTTAACTTGGTTTTGAATTTTTATTATTTAAAGCCATTCTGCAGAAACTAAAGTTTATATATTCATAAATAGTAGGAATGCATTGTGCTATTGCATACATTGTATAGTGCTGCCTTTCCTATTCTAGTTATACAAGTGAAATGGTTTAGTGCTAATCTGGCTACTAACAGTGCAACAAAAGGAACATTTTTAATAAGTTTATAGCAATTGTACTGATGAGGAAATTGAGACCCAAGCAGAAAAAGTAGTTTCATCAAAAGTTATACCAAGTTGAACTCTTTTGCCCACCTGTGACTATGCTGGTCTCTCTCTCTCTCTCTCTCTCTCTCTCTCTCTCTCTCTCTCTCTCTCTCTCTCTCTCTCTCTCTCTCTCTCTCTCTCTCTCTCTCTCTCTCCTCTCTCTCATCTCTTTTTCCTAATAAGCCTGTCTTTTTAAAGGTAAAATAAAAATCATTCCAACTAAAGAAAAAAAACAAGATTTGAGTACATATATCTAATGTTATAATTGATATTGCTTAGTTTTGTTGTCTCATTGACTCTTGGAAGTATGCTATTTTACAGGTATTATCTATAGCTCACAAATAGTGTATAGTAAAGACTAAGTTCTAAGTATGTGTATGTATGTATATATATGTATTATTTTTTTTAATCCTTACATAGTAGACTTATAAGGTATAGTTGTCTTATTCTGCCATTTTTTAATTACAACTTTATTGATATGCAATTCACATACTGTACAATTCACTGATTTGAATTGTACAGTATAGCAGTTTCTCTTATATCAGAGTTTTTGTTCACTGTCATGACCACAGACTATTTTGTTACTGCCATTAGTTCTAGGTTCTAGTAGTCTGTTCTGTTCAGTGCATAATAGACTGTGTAGTACAATCCTGTGTAAGAGTTTTCTATGTAATGCATGCATTGTCGAGTTAGACATGTTGCCATGAAATAGCATGTATGTCCTTCTCTCCAGAACTTTATGGAGTCTTTGGGAGGTTGAGCGCTAAACCAAAAGAACTGTAGCTTCAGAATGAAGTATTTTATTAAATGCCAGATAACTTATTTTAATTATAGATGTCTCAGGTAGATAAGAGCATACTGTGCAGTACAAGCCTTTTAGGATGGCCCTTCAGAGGTAGGGTCTCATTCTGACTCAGTTCACAGTGACCACTAAGGCACAACTACTTTGGGTCCTCTTGTGACACCTTAGTAACCTTTATCAGAGCTTACTTTTTTAATAAGTGGGGAAGCCATAGAGAAACCCTCTCCTGTTTCTTTAGTCTTTTTGTAACAGATAAACCCTTAATTGAGAGAAGAATAATGTCCAAGGAAACCCACTGAGTTCAATACCTACTACCATTTGATTTCATACCTACATCACTATCCCACCCAAAAAAGGCCATATTTCACATTGTTTACAACCCAGATTGTCTTATTTCTTTTTCTGTAATCTTGTTACTCATCTACTCACTGAGTTCTCAATTGCATTTGTTTATATAATTTTGTGTACATGTCTTACTCAAAAATTTCCTTGAGTAAAGAGGCTACTTCAAAGATTTTCTATGAATGCTTCACACCTCTACATACATATGGTCTGAAAGTGTTAAATAGTCTGAAAGTGTTAAAAAAAAACTTATTGCTCAAAGCTTAAAAGCCAAGTATGGAAAAAAAAAATTCCAAAACCATCAAAAGGAAACTAGCAAACTCAGAGAGATAAGGCCAGAACCATGTAACTGCCCCCAGACCAGGTGATTGGTTATCTGGTCTCTGTCCCAAGGCTTTAACTATGTCAAAAAATCTGTGTGAAAAAGTCCTTTAGACCACATGAGAGAAAGAGAATAAAAACCCCATTTTTCTTTGGGTCTGGGTCCTTCCCGCTAATATACTGCCACTGCGTCGGCAGGTCCTGGGTTGGACCCAGGTCAATCTAAAAATAAAAAAAACTTTTTGCTCTTCCATCTCCTGTGGTCTTGTGTTCTGTGTGAGGTTGGTGGGATTCTAAACCATAACAACTGTGTGTATATGAACATAATATATAACCATGCGAGTAAAGCATATATTATCACTTCGTTACCTTTCCAAAAAAAGGCAGTGATTCCAAAAGGATTTAGCTGCTTGGCATTTCTTCATATTGTGACTAAATGAAATCTTGATAAAAAAATACCTGAGATTCTAGGAAACTAAAAATCTCCTGAAGTGTTAGAAATAGTATGCAAAAATTAATCATGTTGAGAGAGGTGGTAAAAATGGGTAGACTATTTAGGATCTCTTAATCAAAATTAAATATATCTAGAGAATTAAATAAGATAGTAAGAATTCTAAAAGGCAAGTTATACATCTTTATAACTCAAGATAAATAGCATCTGTCCACAAGAAGTTATCAAAGAACATTAAGTGTATATTGAAATCTGACTCCTTGGATCTTATTACTTTGTCATCCCTTGTAAGAGTGAAATGAGAAATGTCTCTCAGTAATCAGCCTATTTTCCTGAATCCATTGTTCTCAGAAGAGAGAATCAGTTTTCTACCCACTAATTCCATAAATTGACCTATAAATACCTCTAGCTCAAATATTCTTACTTCATTTCAGTTTAGTTTCAGTTCAACAAATCTTGAGCCTTACCCACTTTGTGCCAACCCTCATGCTAGCTACTGTGGATTTTAAGTCTTTGTTTGTACAGTATTTAGAAGCAATAAAGTATATGTTTGTGTTAGACACATGTGCATGCACACACACATAAATTCATTGAATTCTAAAAAAAAAAAAACCCTGTAATTTGTTGTCTCCATCTTGCAAATAAGGAAATAGGTTGAGAGGGAGAGAGAGTGGGTCACAGATTTAACCTGATAGTCTGCTCCTGGGGTAGTTGTTCTTAGCCTAAGATTATACTTGGGAATGAGTCATTGTGGATTATTTTTCTTGGAAATTTTTGTATAGAGCAGAATACATTTTACAGGACATGTGGTTTTTTCGTGTGTGTGTGTCTTTTTAAACTATTGTTCAATTTTGTGTTACTCGGGAATAAAGTTCCTTTGTACCTGGCTCATATGCACTCTGGTTTACCATGCAGCTTTCAAGGAACATAAGTTGTTCACTGAACATGTTGGATGTACATTTTTTTAAGCTTTAGACCAACTCTGTCCTCTCGAACTTTGTGATAATGGAAAGTTTCAATAAATATATTGTATCCTATACAAAAGACATACATGACCCCTGAATACCTGAAATGTAGTTAGCGTCACTGAGGAACTGACTTTTGAATCTCCTTTAATAGTCACATATCCTAGTAGTTATTGAGGTTAGTATTGAAGTTCCATATTGTCTTTTCACCATTGCTTTCATTGACCTGTTACTGATAGTGCTTGTTAAGATTTCAGACAGCTGACCTAATAAATGGAGCACCAATACAGTTCTTCCTTTACAACATTTGAAGGAGCTTTCTTGGGGACTATAGATTTTAATCCAAACATGTTTGATTTAAAACAGGAAATGAACTATACCTCCTTTAAAATCAAGGGCATTATTTATTCATTTTATGTATTCACTATAAAAACTGTACACTATTATAGAAATTCACGAACATTCTTTGCAAAGAGACAGATGGTAAATATTTTCTGAGCTACATTGTCCTTACTGCAACTGTAACACTGTTATAGTGTAAAAACTGCCATAAGCAATGAATGAAGTAAATGAATGAATGTGGGTTTCAATAAATCTTTGTTTACAGAATCAAGTATCAGGTTGATTTGGCCAATGTGCTATAATTTTTTGACCTCACTCTGTTGTGTCTATTATGGAGTAGTGCATATTTTCAATTACCACTTTCAATTGTCAATTCTTTTCAAACATAAGGATTATATTTAGTTTCTACTCCATGCCAGACTTTGGATTTACTTTGGTGGAAGTCATATACTTGTCATTCTTGTATAAAGGACTTCACAAAAGATTAAACTCATGACCATAAAGCCACAAATCGTGAACCACTTGGTTTTAGACTAGGAATAAAATAAAAGAGACTACTTGGGACATGGTGAACAAGGAATGTCTCTCTCTGGATATGACATATGATTGAAGAACTGAATCCCATGAAGAATTTAAAGGAGAGAAAAATGGAAGAGTATTCTAGATAGGGAGATGGCAAACACTGCCCCAGGTTAGAAACAAGTTTGCATGTTTAGGAATCTTTAAAAAACACATGCAAAGAAAATGTCTTTGGGGTGAAACATGGTAAGGAAGTGGGAAGATCTTAATTGTAACCAGATTAATAAAATGTTCTAGGGTCTTTAGTACAGTAAAAACTTGTGGTAGGATGTAAAGCAGGAAGGAAAAAAATATATGTATGTACATATTCTTCTGCTGCTATACTGTCATCTTGATGTTTCTGCATAATACTTTAATGTTTATACCATCCTCTGTCTCCAAATACCAGAGCTTATACTGGCTTTGTAGAATAGGTGTGAATGAGGTATGTCCATCAAATTCAGCTCTTTGGCATTGTTTGCTAGAAGAAGGCATTCATGCATTTTCCACCTAAGATAAAAATTATCAATCATATCTTCGTGGATGCTGCAGCTTAAGCCTAGCACATAAAGTTTTATTCTTACCTTCAGTGTCAATTTCAAGATATCCCATTGAATTTTTCAGATATATGTGTGCTAGGAAAGCTCCTGAAATATTTTGATAGTTAAAAATCTCTACTGTAGAGTAAATTTCCAGCAACAACCAATTAAGAATATACCTAGATAATCTTGGGGCTTTTTCTTTGCATTTAAACCTTTTGCTTTGTAAGTTGCATTTAAACTGCTAAAAAAATGAGTAGGTGTTAAATTTCTATGAAGTAGATTTATGTTGCATAGATCCTAGAATGGAAAATGGTGCTTGCTGGTTCATTTGTAGAATGAAGGGCGATGATACTGTTTAACTGTTTGTTCAAATTCACCTAACAGCAGAATACAAACATTTGACCTTCTTGACAAAGATGTATAGATTGAAGCTACATATCATAGTATCATTAGGTTATGGAATAACCTCATTATACATGATTATAAGGAATTATTCAGGTGAAATGGCAGACCTAATAGAAAGCTATTATTTGTGCAGGGAATATTGTCTCACTGTCCTTGTCATTCCAACCTCTTAGTCAAATTGAAGGCATTTGTGTTTATTTTGCTACAAAGAATTAGCAAGAATATAATTTAATCAAATGAAACACATTATGATCAGTAACTTAGTAAAGCAGACACTACAGCATATTTCCAAAAGAAGTTAGTATATGGTAAATCTAAAAAAATTAATACTTTTGTCATTCATAAAGTTGTTTTATTTATGCTAATTTACAAAATTTTTCAGTAATGGAATTTATACAAAACTATACTTTCAGGAAAAATTTGACAGTGCTCTTAAATTGAAGTAGCATCTTAAAGTAGTATCATTTTTGCTGAATTTCCAGGTGTGGAAAAACTATAAGCTAGAAATTAATCCCACCCCTTGTCTTTTTGAGGTGAAAGTTTTACTGGAGTGCAGTCATACTCATTCATTAGTTTCTATGTGTCAACATGTCTGTGCATGTTGCTGTGCTCCAGTGTCAGAGCTGAGTAGTTGTGGCAGAGACTGTCTAGCCTGTGAAGCTAATCATAAGTTACTTTCTGGCCCTATGCACAAAAACTTTGCCAACCTCTGCAAAGAAATTAAATGAGTACAGAAAATATTGCACTGGTTTATCTCAAAGCAATTTAGTCGAATTCCTGACATCCTTAAATCTGGGAGAAATTTGTATCAGGAGTCATTTAGTTAAGGAAGAAAGACATATGGTCTATGAGTTCGCTATTTTAGACCATTAGCTTCTCCAGAAAATTGACTAGAATTGTTATTGTATGCTCTAAAAACAGGAAAGGACCAATATTAGCTTTCTCTGGAATGGTTTTAGAATGTTCTTGCCTGAAACGGTGATGACAAAATAATTTAAATCCCAAGCTCTGCCACAGCTTTTCTTACATAGCTCTTATTAGGACAAAGAGCAAGAAAATATAATGCAAATAAAACTTGACTATGGGTGTGAAAATAATTTTTCAAAAATATAATGCCTGAATTAAGGCAATAAAATATTCCATAGCTCCCATCAAATTAAGAATTTAAATGTTTGTTGATTTTGATTAAAAAATAAATTTGCGATATTTCAAATACAAAAGGTATGGAAATTAATGTGGCACATTCCTATGCACTGCATTGTGTGTGTGTGTGTGTGTGTGTGTGTGTATGTGTGTGTCTTATTTTTTTTTAATTTTATTTTATTTTTGGATTTTTTACAATACATGATTGTATAATTGCTGATCCCCATGAGAATACCCCACCACACCACACCCACCTCTGGTCACTTCACCTCCTTTCTTTTTTGTTGTTTGTTCGTGTTTAGTCCTTTAGTCTTTTTTTTTTTTTTCTTTTTGGATCTATTTCCTCATCCTTGGTGAGGGTGTGATTTCTTGGGACTTGGTAGAGCGTGCTGTTTATCTTTCCTGTATTGCTTTTGGCTTCTTGGGCAGATTCAAGCACCTTTGGCTTGTATGATTGCTTCTTGTTTCTTGGTGGATCTCATCTCCGTCATTTTCTGCAACATTTTATTGCTCCTTCACATTATGTTTCAGTACTTTGGCTTTGAGGGCATGATTCCCAGCCGTATGTTTTGGCAGAGCAGCTACTCGATAGGGACAGCCATCAGCTGATGGTAGGTCCCTTTCCTAGGGGCTTTACTGTGGGGCCACTGCCATTGGGCAAGCCTCTTCCCTCTGAGCAAAGAGGGTGTGCAGTGCCCTTATTGACAACATTTCTGTGCCAGGTTTTTGTTCACAGCTCCTCAGTGACATTGTAGGCATAGTTATTTTGTTTGCTCTGGTAGTTCAGTGCTGGGTGGTTCTCACCTTGTTCTTTTTGAGTCCTGCCCAGGTGTCATAAGTTTAAGGGTCTTTCTTCCTGCTTTTTTTTTTTTTTTTTAAGTTTAACATATGTCCAGATGTAGTAAATGTAGAAGACATGCAGTTCTCCATATTTTCAGTTGATCTTTTGAGCTTATGTGAAAGCAGGATCTGATATCACTAATGGCTTGAGTATTTTGTTTCATTTTGTTTAAATGTGTATTTGTCTCCGGTGCTGTAACTTGGAAGGAATAGGCGGAATTTTATTCACCTCATAGATGGTTTACCCAAAGACAAAAAACCAAAAAAACCCAAAAAATAAAAAAAAACAAAATTCACATACTGCAATAATTTTGGAAAACGAAAAGTGAGAATATTTTCAGAAATATGCTTAGTTAAAATATATTTGAAGCATTGTGCTAGGTGAAGGAAGCCAGATTCTAATATCTACATATCATATTATATGATTTACTTATATGAGATATCCAAAATAAGCTATTTCATAGAGGTAGGAGATTACTGGTTGCCAGGTACTGACTGGGGACAGAATAACTCGTCTGATGGGAACTGGGAAATAGAGAATGGTGGGTGAAGGTTGCACAATGTTATAAATGTGTTAAATGCTGCTGAATTTTACACTTCACAAAGGCTCAGTTAATAAGTTCTATTGCAGTCAAAATGTGTTTGAAACAAAATGAACCAACTAAACAAGACAGAAACAAACTCTTTTAATATGAGAGCAGAAGCATAGTCACTAGAAGGAAAGGAGGCAGGATAAAATGTATAAAAGGGTTTATTGTGTGTTAGTAGATGAAAACTAGACTTGGGTGGTAAACAAAATATAGTATATATAGATTTGAAGTCTGAAACTATACACCAGAAATCTCTACAATGTTACCCCATTTTTAAAAACTTAGAAAATGAGAAGTACTTCATAAACATAGAAACTGAAAAAATATAAATCCTAATATCTAAATTTTGTGAATTCCTTTAAGTGTCATAAGTCCTGTCACTTATGACAACATAGATTAAAGTGATGGACATTAGGCTAGTGAAATAGGCTAGACAGAGATGGTTAGACATTGTGTGGTTTCACTTAAGTCAAAATATTTTTAAAAATCAAACTTAGAAACAGTAGAGGTGTGGTTGCAGAGCCTGGGAGGTGGGGGAAATAGGGGGATGTTGGCAAAAGGGTATATACCTTCTGTTGCAATATGATATGGTTGGAGGATCATGTACAGTAACATGATGACCATAGCTGATAACAAAATTTTATAACTAAAATATACTAAATTACACATATACTAATATATAAATATACTATTACACTAAGAACTTAGTAAGTTTTCCTACTTTTGCAAAAATTATGCCAGTAAGTGTATGGGGTGTTTATGTAAATGTCCCACCCCTACCCCCACTTAAAAAAAAAAAAAGCTGGAGAAACTTATTATAAGACAAACTAACATTAGAAAATTAATGAGCTGTTTTTAACAAATACTTCATCAAATAAGAGATAGAGAGGAAATAAGTACTTATAAAAGTGTTCAAAAGTACAATTAGAATCACAAAATCACAACACACACATAAATATGAACACCCATGCACTTTCACTACGCATAGTTTTTAATTCCATTCATGCTATTTTATAATATCTATCTACATATAAATATTATAAAGTAAAAAGACTTAAATGGTAAAAAATAACCACTTCTCAACAAATGTTGTTAAAAATGTGACTAACAGAACTCTAACCCACTAATGGTAAGACTAAATTATGGTACAACTACTTTGGAAAGCTGTTTCTTAAAAATGTAAGTATTTTCCATTTTTTATAAGCCTTCCATTCTTAGGAATTTACTCAAGCAAAAGAAAGAACATGTTTACGAAAAGACTTGCATGTTAATGTTCACAAGTAGTTCTATCTTCACAAACCAAAAGAATAGAAACCAAATATCCTTCAATAGGTGACTACATTAACAACTTATGGTATCCTTACACAGTAGTATATTTCTCAGCAATGAAAAGAAGCAGATATACACAATAACATGGGTGGATTTAAAAGCTAATAATGCTTAGACAAAGAAGCCAAAAGAAAGGGTACATATTCCATAATTCCATTCATATAATATTTTAGGAAGGCAAATCTCTATAGTGACAAAAACAGATAAGCAATTACATGGTAACAAAGATGGACTTTGAAAAGAATTACAGAGGGATATCATGAAAACTTTTGAGTGATGAAATTGTTTACTACTTCATTTTATTGATGGTTTCAGATGTATATGCATGTCAAAACTCATTAAATTGATATTTTGCATGTGTTTTTAATTCCACTTCCATAAAGCAATAAGAAAAATGCATTTGAATTTTTTTAATGGAAAGAAAAAAGTCTTAATTTGTCCATCTTTATGAACCCCTGTTTCCCAAGAAGCAAAACAAATCATGTTTGAATTCTGATTGAAAGGCTTTACCAAAATGACCTTTCTTTAAGAAATCTAGTGTATATAACCATGCTTAGCTTTTAGTGACTTACAGGAATCTAACAATCATTTTAAATACAATACTCAACTATTCTGTTAAATAATAATCTAATGAATTGCACCTGGAATAGTTTTGAAATCCAGTTATGCTAAATGTTTAAAATTTCAGGCATAGTCATTTCTAGTCATATTATTTGAAATTCAGCATTTATGAGTTGTCAAAATAAAAATAACCTTTTTTCTTTATGTTGACATATAAAAGCATCACTTTGGAAGTGACAATAAAATAGAGCAGTAATCCAAAATTAATATGATGATGTTGAAGATGTGACCTAATAAAAATGCAAATGTAAGCACACTTCTTTAAAAATGACATTGTGGCTTAAATAGTTCCCAGTAGTGTGAATATTTCTTGTTGATAATTTGATTAGACAGGTTCTCTTTACAAGTCCATTGCTTTAACCTCTTAGTGCAAGAATATATTAGCTTGCCTGATAACATCAAAAATTTGAGCAGATTCAAAATTAAATCACAATTAATGAGTTATGACTTTCTTGGATATATGCATATCCTACTTATTAAAAAAATGGAAAATGCCTGCCCAAATACAAATTTACACATTGTTGAAAGTCAATATTTTAAATCTAAACTTTATACCATAGGGACTTTTTGTCCTTATACTTTTGTATTTTAACCTTAAATCAGTTTTACATTATTTCTTTTTCTTACAAATGCCTTTTTTTCAACTCTCCTTAATTCCAGCTGTCCTTTAAACAGTTTTTCCTTGGCTTCTTCATTTCCCCATAAGTAATAAAAATCTTTTCCTAATTCTCAACTTGAACTTCTCAATTCTTTTCCATTTTGCAAATTTTCTATTGTGTCTGTATGTGAACTATGTTTCATAGTAGGTTGTTAGATCCTACAGATTATAAATTACAGCCCCAGTGCAAATACATATTATGTGACAGGATCTCAAAAGGAAATTTTGAAGAAACAGAAGATTAAGTTAAAGAAAAAAACAAACAAACCCAAAACATTGTTGACAGTTTATCTAAAGTTGCCACCATTCATTCTTTAATGGCAATTGATATACTTTTACTAGTTTAGCCAGAGAATTATTGCACTTTAAGATTATTAATCTTTTGCTAGATATCAAAATTGTTGACATAACTCCCAAAGATGTCATGGTTTTTATACTAATTCTCTAATGCTAAAATGTATGACTCACTGTTATTTCAATTTATGACAATAGATATCAACATATAAAAATCTGAATATAGTCCCATATATCTCCTGTTGTGTTTCTATTTTCTTAAATATTATACCCATACCTCCCATATATGCATTATATAGTTAACATCAGTTTTTCAAAGAATCTTTGAGAATTTTAGATATGAACACAGTAAGATTTTAAAAGAATATACTAAAAAATAATAAGTAAGGCACTTAAGGATATATGGCATGTTAATTTCAAGAAAATTCATGTAAAAGATATCAACATTCTAGCAATGAAACATTTTGGAGGTTAATAGCTTCAAGGAAGATTTTTTTGTCTAAACATGATTAGAAAGTTCCTTATTGGAAAGGGAATGGAATGGGAATTTTAAATTAACTGAACATAAATACCACTTCAAACAAATTTTTGTGTTCTAGTACAGACCTTAAACCAAATATAATTGTAATGGAACATTTGACTTTGTTTCTATTCTCATAAATTTTAAGAAAATCAATAACAGTGTAAAGAAGAAATTGGTAGCCTACCCCAAATCTCTCAGTATTTATGTAAAGGCTTTCTTATCTCAAATAGCCAATGGTTATAAAATGTAATGCCTTTAAATCCGTGGCTAAAGATGATTAAAATATCATACGAAACCAAAGCTCTCCAGCTGTAGCTGTTCATTAAATTGATCATTAATAACTTGTAATAAAAAGGAATATTACCGCATACATAAGTTTTGTATGCAGATTTTATTAAGCTTCCATGTTATGTGAATTGATTGTCTGACATCTTCTGGCTGTGGCTAAATTTCATTTTCCAGAATCCAAGAATTCTGATGGACTGTTTTTTGTTAGATATGTTTTTGTTCTGGTTGGCATTTTATCCCAGTGTACAATTAGAAAATATAATTATAGCTTTGGATATAAAATGTTACAAACTTTGTTGTATCAGTGTATCAATTATAACTGTTTTTTTTTTTGTGTGTGTGTGTGTGGTTTAGTAGTTGAGAGAAGGAGTGTGTCATTGAAGAGCAAAAACTATTTCGGTTTGGTTAACTGTTTTGTTTTGCTAATAAATTATTTCCATGTCTTTCTTGAAATGCAAATGCACTCTAGTTTGCTATTGGTCAATTTTAAGGTCTTATTTCAGTAGGTTATTGTTTGCCTTTCACATCTAAGTTGACTTATTAAGTCTTTTAAGATGTTTCTAATGAATAAGTTAGCACTGTTTGATTTTGTCCACTATTGTTGACCAATAGTGTTGTCTTCCACTTTGAATTGGTAGGGATCCTGAGTTTGGAAATGTGAGGAGGGATTCAGTGCCACATGTACTTTTCAGGTTAGTTATCTAGATTATTACTTTTCACTTCATATTTTGAAATTAGGTCAAAAGAAGGGGCAAAAGCCTCCTTTCAAAAGCCACAGGTCCGCTTCACCTGTGCGTAGCAGTTGCCACTCAAAATGCAGTTTAACAACAGGGTTTCTTAACAAGAGAGTTCAACAAGGAAACTGAAAAGTCCTTAAAGCCAGAAGTAGTCAATCATCTTACCCCAGTCACCATTCTCAGTCCCAAAGATACAAAAGACACAGTCCAAGATGGTGCCCCTTTGCCCCTCCAAACCTCAGAGGTAGGCACTATGCAAAGCCCAGTCTTTCTCTGTCATCTTCTCTTTGCTTCTTCTCTCTCCAGTGTTTGAGCTGCTCCACTTCTCCAAGCTGCTTCAAACTTCCACAATTGCTGATTCACAAATCAGCTTTCCAAATCCCTGGCCATAGCCAGGTACCAGCTTTCCAGGCCACCTTGCTGTGGCACCAACTTTCCACATTGGCCACCATTGCTCCTCGCCACCACCAGCTCACTCTTCCAGGGGGCTTCTACTCTGCCTGGACACTTGAGCTACTCTTTACTTCCCTGCCATTCTCTACTCTCCCCAAAAGTTTTCTCTCTCATATGTGCTCCTTGCCTTTTTTATCTCTCTGCTTCTGGTGTAAACCCCTGTTTCAACTGCTTCTTCTGGCAGTTTAACTGCCACACCCACAGAAGGGAGGGACACCCATTGCCACACCCATGGGGGAGAGGGGCACCCAGTTTCATTTTCACTTTTCCTTTGTTTTACAGTTGTCGTGATTTCAGAGGTTGAGGGTGATGTCTCAGAAGCATCTGTCAAAGCATGGGCCACAGAATCAGAATGCATTGATTAGAACCAATATTTGTTACCTATACATATACTTAGTACCTTGGTTACCGATTGTCTAATCCTTAAAATAGTGTAAAGATAATACCTATATTCTAAGGTTGTTTCGAGAATCCACTAGGGTGTATGAGCAAAAAATTAGTAAATGAAGTACTCACTAAATGTTGTTATAACTACCTGCTTTAGTAAGAGAGAAAAAAGAGGTAGAGGTTAGATTTAATCATATTTCTTTTATGTGCAAATCAAAGGAAGTATAATATTATTGTTAATCAGCTCCATGTTTGAATCTGTTGAAAGTGAAGTTTTACAGACCTGAGCTTGAGGACTTAAAGTTTTGACTTTTACAGGAAAATTCAGCTAAGTCTCGGTTTCTACTTTTCTAAAATAGGGATATTTATAATAAATAAAGATTTTCATTAGTTGATGGGAATAACTGTTATTGTTTTCTTAAAAGTAAGGTTTAACATCTAGCACACATCTAAGTTCAGAAGCTCTTGACTTGCTTCTTGGCACATATGACATTTTTGTTTCATTTAGAACAATATTAGTGTCTAATGTAATGTTTTCCTTCATTTAACTATAAGGTATTATGAAAACATTAACTTATCGGATATGTCTTGGCTTTAAAAACACAACTAAGCACTATTCACAATAACCAAGATATAGAAACAACACAAATGCCCCCCAAAAAGACAAATGGATCAGAAAGTTGTGGTATATTTTATACAATGTGATATTATTCATCAATCAAAAATGACAAATTTGATTCATTTGTGATAACATGGATAAACCTAGAAGGAATCATATTTATGAAAGTCATATTAATGAAAATAAGACAGAGAGGAAAAGAGAAATGCTGGATGATCTCACCTATATGTGGCATATAGGAAAAACAAACAAACAAAAGGGCAAGTAAAATTTAAAATTGTCAGCAGAACTGAAACATAGAGCAAGAAAGGGGGAGGGGTCTAAAGTCAGGGGAGGGATGGGCACAAGAGATTAAAATGATAGCTCACTGGTGACAAGGTTGTGGGACAATCTTGGGGTATACAATCATGTAAAATATATATATATATATATATACAATTAATTAAAAAAACAAAATAAAATAAACACAAGAGTGGTTAAAACCTTACGTATTGCTCATGAAAGTATTGTAAATATTGATTATAGGCTGTAAGTACACAATTGTTAGAATATTGATCCTTTATGTTGGTTTGTTTAATTAAAAATTTTAGAATTTGGCCATGTCTCTGTCTTTTGAAATGTATTGCCAATCTTGGTCAAAAGTAAATTTATATTAACACTGAACGTGTTAACTATCTGCTTCATTTAACATGAAAACACTAAGGGTCAATACATAATGCAGATTTCTCAAAAGTAATAAAAATTCTAAGATTTGGTGACCTCTGTTTTGTGCTTGGGAAATGAAGTAGAAGGAATTCCTCATACTTTTAAACTATCTGAGTATGGCCATCTTTAGGTGATGAAAATTAAGCAAAGGCCCTCTTTTTGAAGCTGAAAAAAAATAAGCAAAGAGCATTAAAATTCCCATGTTAACTACTTCTTCTTTTGCAATAATAGTTGAAAATCCTGTTAAAATAATTTTGATGCACACAGACTATCTAGAGCAAACAGATGTTCTGGTTGGTATCTTAGGGTGCAGTACCGTGGTAGACACAGTTGTAAGTGATTAGTGGGTGGGCACAGGTGACTTTAGTTAATACATGTAAGGTCAGTACTGCATACTGTGTGGGCCAGATTGGTGTAGGCTAAACTCTAGAAAATTCCAATTTGATCCTAGTCATGGTGTCCTTATTTAATTCAATGTGATTTTCAAAACTCAAATGCTGATAAAGCGAGTTTAACTGGTACTCCATTAAATTGGACAGTGTTGGAAGCCAGGATTTTGATTACTTCCTAAGGAAGGAAAAGTATAATCACATGTTTTCTATTGAGATCATCTGTGTATTTCTGTGTTTTCTAAAGGTAATTTACTAACTACCTTTGTTGCATCTTGTGTTTGATTTAAAAAAAAATTTCCTTCAAGACCTATGCTCTTAGGAAAAAAATAAAGGTGAATGAACAGCTAGCTTTATGGTAATATTGATCCTGTTCTGAAGGGAATAGTTAACAATAATGGTTATTTAAAGGAAGAAAATATGATTATTTCTTTCTGTAACAAACATTTTCTATGCATTCTAACAACATAATTTTTAAAAATAATGTGTTATTTTAAATGATAGTACCTCTGCCTTGGAAATCCTAAGCCATCCAGCTTAATCTTTGACCTGTGATAGAGATTTTTCTATGGTACAGGAAATACTGAAATAAATGAGTTAAAGTAGGAAAGAGAGTACTGAACATAGAAGAGTCTTTGTTCATGTAGTCATTCAAAGTATTCCAAAAACTCTGTACAGTTTTATGTTTTACATAAACTTGATTCTCCATTGATTTCTCTTCTGCTTGTCCTGATTTTTTCTTTAGATCATTGACCATTTATATTTGAATAAGAGATAAATATTATCTGAGATCATAAAACAATCATCTTTAATATTTTTACAATCTTTAGTAAAGATTGTTGTGTTGGAAAAAGTAAGTTGAATTTTTTTCTATCATCTATACTTATTAGCTAGTTGCTATGTTTTCAAAAAAAAAACTTGAAAAATCCCAAATAATTTGCTTATTTAAAAATTGCCCATTTTTTATTTGTTACATAGCATTATTGCTTAGTTGGTGAGAAGCTGAAATACTGTTTTAAGACTTGTCAGTGCTAGACTTCTGAGATTCTGTTTAATCATACATGCTGGCCTAGTTATTGAAATATGAATGTTTCTGTTAGATGGAGTTATTGCCCTGGGTTACCAGATGTGTTCAAACCCTGTCACTGTAGCCATCTTGAATCTCCCCCAGAGTAACTCAGGCCTTGCTTATTCTATAGGAACCTTGATATTAACTTTCCCTCTCAGCATGCAGAGAATCTCTAACATTCTGCTGCAGCAACACTGTCACCTTCTAGGTGCCTTCCCCTTTAGTGAACATTGCCTATAGCCAGCCCTTGCATAAATAAAAGGTCACTTGGAATCAAATACAAGGGGAGAGTACCTTTAATCTCATTAGAAAGTTTTCTAAGCAGCATAATTGAAAGTGAACAACAAATCACAGCAAACATGAACAAGGACTAAGATAGGCCTGTAGTGCCTAAAATACTGCCAGGAACATGTAAGGACTAATCAAATACATTGATGGAATAAGCATCAAATCTAATCTTAAAGCACAATCATAGGAACTAAGTGATTGTTTTACAAGGTCCCCAATTTGGTGGTTTCTAGATCTCCTTTCAAAGACTCCTGTTTAAGTCAGATACTTTGAACCTCTCTATGCTTTAAGTACTACCTGACCTTGTTAGTATTATTTTTCTAGAGTTTCCTTCCTTCACAGATCATTTGCATTTCAATTAAAGAATGTTGGCTTTACAGAGGGTTTCCAACATACTGAAGTAAAGAACCTCCAATTAATTCTGTGTTTTTAATCTCTGGCCTTCTCCCCCCCTCTCTTGATATTTTCAACAGATACTTGCAAGGTCCATTCAAATTCTGTTTGCTTTGACTGGAGAAATAGGTTCTCTGAGTAATGAACTTGAACTTTGTCATTTGGTTGTATCTTCTAGATAGCAAGAAAGGGGAGGAAAGATTGCTGAATAAACTGGTTGGCATTAAAAATTTCATCATCTCTGACATGTCAGAGAATGAGTTAAACTTATGATTCATGCTTTTATACACTAAAATGTGATGTCACTGTGTTTTGAATTTATGATCAGCTTATTTGTTTTTCTTAACACATTTGAGATAGCCAGGCACCACAAAAAAACCCTAAGCATGAATTAGTTGAGAAACAAGTTCAAGATGGATTACTTGTAACCTATAGAAATAAATAACTGCATATATCAATTACTAAATTTTAGAACTACATTTTTTTAAACCATCTTGAATAATTGTGACATCGGAGTTGAGCAGAACTAAGAGTTCTCTTAACTCTTGCTTCCATGGGTGGATGCTTTATATAATGTAGATAATGTGGATAGTATTTCCACATTCGATGTTTCTGAGTAAAATTAATTTTGTAAAATTAAATGTTACCCAAACAATGTGTGAATATGAAGAATCCAACTTGAGTCACATCGCTAAGCAACTTCTTAGCAGGTTCTTTCTGCTTATGCCTCCATTTACAGAACTCTTAGATTTTTGTCCTCAGTTGATGGGTCAGTTTGGGGATGGAATGTAGTAGTTTGATTTGTCTCTTACTCAACTTCATAGTAACTGTGTGCTCTTGGTCCTGTCATCAAAAACTTCCCTGGAGCTGTGATGAGGATTCAATGAAGTAGAACCAAGAGATCAACCAAGGATCTGGCAACACAGCAAGCCCTTAGCAAACACTGAAACTTATTTCCCACATATCTGGTGTATATGGTGAGCCAAAGTGGTGTGATTATTTTGACTCTGTCTAAATCATTCACTCCCAGAGTTTCTGTAAAACTGATAGTTTGTAATTATGTTTGTGATTTTTCTTTATGAAAGAGCAGCAGGACAGTGGTTTCATTTAAAACACATTTAAACTAACTTTTCTTTGAGAAACTGTGTAGCTTAAGAAATAATTGGCAATACAAATTACCCTTTATGAAAACTAGGTTTGGACTTAAAATATTTACGAGAGCATTAGAAATTATGGGGCTAGTTGGGAAATTTAATTTGTGTTGTTCTTAAATTTTTAAGTATTTAAAAAAATGTAGGTCTTTGTTTCTGAGAAAGATATGTATAGTTGAAATTGGGTCCAAAAAGGGGGGCAAAGCCTCCAATTGACAAACCACAGGTCTGTATCACCTGCACGTAGCAGTTGCCACTCAAAATGCAGTTTAACAAGGGATTTTATTAATATGGAAAGTTAACCAAGAAAACTATTAACAAGGAAAGTAAACCAAGAAAATGAAAAGTTTCTTTTTAAAACCACAAATGGCCAGTTATCTTACTCCAGTCACCCTTTAGTCCAACAGTCCTAAACACAGTCCAAATGATGCACCTTTGCTCCTCCAAACCTCAGAGATAGGCACTCAAGGTGTCTCTGGATTGCACATTGGCTCAGCACATGCTCTGGGTTGCCTTTCCTTCACCCTCACATGGCTTTTCCCTTCAGGGCCCTATGCTTGAATTGCCCTGGAAAGCTCCGCTCCTGTGTCCTTCTCCAAGTGCCAAAACCTGAGCTCTCAGCTTCATGTGGTCCCAACCTCCTCTCTCTGCTTCACCTGCAAATCCTCTTCTAGCTGCTTCCTCCCCCAGTTTTTAACTGCCATGCCCCCCAAGGGGGTGCGGCAGGGGCAGGGCCAACCACCGCAGCCCAAGGGTGGGGGAGGGACAACCATTCTCATAGTTATATATGCAGAAGTTATATAATATGATTTGCTTCTAAATAATATGGAATACAGGGTAGATTCAAGTATCTGAAACAAAATTGGCCATTGACTGTTTTTGCAAGGTTGTAGATATATCAAGATTCATCTTACCAGTCTCTCTTTGTATATGCTTATAATTCTCCATTATAATTTTTTTAAAATATAGGTTAGAGAACCTTGAAACTCAATCAGTTACTAGTCATAGTTAGATAGACACTCAGTTTGTATCTATCACCCAACTATCAATTTTAATAGCTGATAGTTGGGTAACCAAGACCATTTATATGCATAGAAAATATACAGAAATGAAAGAAGGATTTGAATATATTACTATCAGTTGAGCCAAATTATATACCAAATTGAAATGTATTGGAGAGACAATATCCATTGGAAGATAAAATATGCATCATAACATATTTTCAGAACATGTTTTGTCTGTTTACCAAAACCACATTTTTGAAGCATTAAAGGGTTTACTTGAAGAGTTTAATGGCATCAGAATATTATCTTAAATAATTAATGGAGAAAGCATCAGAATGTGCCCCTTTCTGACTTATAGATTTTTAGTCATCAGTGAAAGAACTGACAATATATAATAAATCAATCAGTGAAAGAACTGACAATATACAATGTTTTCTTTGGCTAGCATATTAGGTCCCTATGGACGTATACTAAATTTGCTGATGGAACCTAAATTGACTAGACTGATATTTGGTCTTACAAAACTTTGGGGAATTGTTCAAGGAATTATGATTATTTTCAGCATTTTTGGAAATAATATTTTTTAAATGATCAATTCAGTTCAAACTCATTTTAATCCTTTATTTTATGATTATACTATCTTAAAAACATAGCTGCCTATGACACATGATTTGACTTTTCTTTCTAATTAAAAAAACTGAAACTTTCTTGAATTGATAGCATTGATTGTCCTCTTTACTATTTTGCTTAAATATAATCTCATCTGTATTCTATAAATGTTTGTTGTGCCTTCTTTTATAATGGGGAAATTTTGACTTTTTAAGTTCTGACTAGATTTCAGTTTACAGAGATAGGCTTTGCAATGAGAATGCCTTTTAATAGGTGCTCATCAATTTGTTTCCTATTGTGCTACTTCATGGTGGTCATTAAAGCTGTAGACAAATGATGACTTATGGGAAAATTCTTCTTTGAAATAACAATGTCTTAAGTTCAGAGGTAGCCTTTTTGTTGTTGTGATCTCAGCTGCCTTTTCTGATCACAGTTTGGGGTCTATATGTAAAAAGGTGAAAGATCTGTGGATCCCTCATTTTTTTTCAGAGAATATTAAAGCCTTTGATTTTAAGGCTCAATTTCAAATATTTACTTATTTCATCCTCTTTTACCTTCCCTGATGATTTTTAATAACCCCAGTCCACTAATTTTTGCTTAATTGGCTTTACAGTCCTCTTCTAGGACACTCTGACTGTGTAACTGAGTAAAAATAATTTGCTAATGCTTTGGGGCACTGTTGCATAGCATTATAACTTTGATACCTGTTAAGGGACAAAGTCATATTTCCTTTTTTTCTTGGAGAATCAATAATGTGGTTAAGTATACTTGCAGAGACAGGCACATCTGAACCATGGGCAGACAGTACATTATTTTTAAATCTCTTTTCTGCCAAGGTCCCTCAAGTCCAATCCTCTTTGACAGTTTCATCATGAATGTTCTATAGTCTTGCTGTCCTGGGAAACCTAGAAAAATTCCATGCAAAGCTACATAATTAATACAATGTTTTTTTCTGGGTCTACTATGTTATTCCCCAAATAAGTGATATATCATTTCAATAGTATACTCCATGGTATAAGTGAAATGAGGTGAAAGAACAAACAAAACAGGGTGTTTACACAAACTTACAAAGGGGAGCAACTGACCCTTTAAAGTCAGCCACACACCAGGTTCCTTCCAGTCCACACATTCAGTAGCAAGACCACATAAACTTTAAGAAGGAGACAAAAACAAATTTACTTAATAAAAGACAAATTAGACAAGAGTCATGAGTACAAAGGAACCCCGTTAGTAATCTTACCACACAGTCTCTAGTTCAAAACACACATGGCTTCACTAGCCATGTGTGTCCACAAAATGGCAACTGCCCCACCTTAAGCTGGATGAAGGAATTAAGATGGCATCACCACTCCTTCTTCAAAGACAGCTTCACTCACTCCAAGCCAGAAGAAGCCAAGATGGTGCCATTGCAAGATGGAGTCATTGCTCCTTCTTCAAAAACAAGAGATTCAAATCCAATGAGGAAAACCAGCATGGCGTCATCAATTCTTCTCCAAAAGGTGCAGCTCCGGTATTCTTTCAACTGCAACTCCAAAGTGGTCCGGCATCAGCAAAACTCACTTAATACAGCGACACAACAAGCACTTCAGACATCTCATGTTGAAAATGGCAACACAGCAAACTCTTCAGTTTTCCAGAAGACTTCCAAACTTTACAGTTTTAAAATTAAACCAAGTTTTCAAGTACCACATTTCTAAGACAGCTCACACAGGTCACAAGTTTCTCCAACATGCTTCCCTGGGCTCCTCACCAACCCGGGCTGAAGATGGGATGGTGGCCCACAACTTGACTTCCTTCCCTGCCCTACTGTCCCACATGGCAGCAGCATCTCTGAGGCCTGCAGCTTCCCTGCTGCTCCTCTCTATATCTCCCTTTTCTATCCCCTCTTTTTTTCTGTTCTCAGTTCTCTTCCCTTCCATTCTCTTTCCCTGTTTCTCTGTCCCTCACTGATCCTTTTAATCCTCTCCCCCCCCCCCCAAGACTTAACTCCCCTTCTCCAAGTCTCTACCCATCTATGCTAACAATAGCTATTTTAATGTATTCATCAGTACTGGGGTACTGGGGCCACAGCCCCCTAACAAAAGCTTGGATTTGATATGTAATACAATCATACTATTTTTGTCATTGAAAAATTTGAAGATGTTTTATAAATAATTTCTCTATGAATTCAATATAATTTCCTATTTATTTCACTTATTAATGTAAAAAATGGAGTGTCTTTTATGTCCAAAGTGTTTTGTAAGGTAAATAAAGGAACATACAGTATTTTAGGAAAAATGACTCTATATTATCTGAAGCATAATGCCTGGTACATTAATGGTGATGACTTTAATGGTATTCTTATGCTTGTTGCTGTTAATCTTCATCATCTATATTACTTTTCCAGTGTTTCTACCATATCTCACTTTATTATTTGGATAGGATTTAATCATTTGTGAAAAATGCACTACAATGAAATTATCATGGTTAGGTAATTAGTTTGGAGGTATAACTTCATTTCAAAGCCTATCTTCTTTTCAGAATATACATTTCACTTTAATTTGTTTGACTCCTTCATCCTTGAATTTACTGACTGAGATTACTCTCTGATATATTGATGAGGACAGCACCCAGTTCATTTAGCCAGATTTTTATAAAGGGCCCTACCTCAAATCAATTTCTGATTCTCAGTCTTGGTAACTTGTGACCTTAACTTCCTCTCCCCACCCCACTCTCTCTCTCTCATGGCTAAAAATCTGGATCGCAGGGCTAAAGCTTGTTGGTATGACTGAATTTGATAGTGAAATCAGTGTCTAACCTAGTGCTTAGAATGTCCTGGGCAATCAGTATATCAATGCTGTAATTTTTATTACTGCTGTAATTGCTATTACTACCATTATTGTTATTTTGTTGCTATTCTCATTATTTCTAAAATGAAAACTGATTGCCTATTGTCCAACTGTAAACCTCTAAGCTTCTGTATTATAAGTACTCTCTACTCTCTGAAGTGAGCAAATAGCTTAAACCAGACCAAAATAATTCACTTTTCATTCATAGCATGAATGGAGTAGGAGAATGTGCTTTCAGCTCTTATTAGAGATATTTGAATTCATAATAGAGTCTACATTGATTGTTAAATCAAATTGAGTACCCTGTCTACTAGACAGAAAATGATTAATGTATCTACTACTTGATTACTAAAAGACACATGTTTATCTGCTATATGTTTGTCTGCATGACTATACTGGATGTTATCTATATAATATATAGATGATATGTATTATACATAATATATGTTTAATTATATGCATTTGTATATATATATATATATTCACTTATATAATGTCAGTTAACCTTTATATGGTAAAAATCTATCAAAATAATGAGGTGTGATTCTTTGCTCTAGTTTTAGAATTTAAAAATTTATGTGAAATATTTTAACAGTTGCACTGCCCTCACTGGATTATGCAGAGATTTATAGTAATTACTACATAGTGTGGTTAATGTCATGCCTGGCAAAAGAATATACATTCAGTGTGCATAAGCTAATAATAATTATATCAAAGGAGATTTGATAGAGTGTGTCACTGTTAGGAACCCAAAAGCAAATATTAGCCCTTGAATTTCTTCTCTGCATCTCTCTTCAAAGAGAGGTAATAGAAAATTAAAGGAAAAATAAGAAATACTTCGTAATTTTCATTGTAGCTTTCATCTTGTGGACCAGTTATTTTTCTGGTGTTTGTTAAATTTGAGGTTGTGTATGAAAGATTCTAAGCAATGAAATTATATTTAAAGGAGATTTGAAAACATGTAAAATACCTTGTAAATTCCTCAGTTAAAATAGTTTATCTTCACATATTATGGGTTAATAAGGAGTTTCTTTTAATTATCTTATTTTCATGGGAAGAACACAAAGCTGATCATTTGAAAACAGTATCACAGTGAATTATTTTCTTAAAAGAACTGAAATGCATATATGTAGATTACTCGCATTCCATGTGTCTGGAACTCCAGAGTAGGTAGTTTCCCCTTACCCTCTCTGTGTTTAGTCGAAAAGCTTGCAGAGTCTTTCTTGCTAGTAAGGCTTAGGTAAGCCTAATGCTTGTGTAGCTCTAACAAGGCAAGAGAGTTCCACCACATTCCCTTTCTTTGCCTGAACTATTTGTACCCACTTCCTGAATACTTGGTAATTTTAAATGACCAAACTTCAGTCAAGCTTTTCTCTTTCTCCCAGGCCTACCCTGGGGATATCATTGGAAAGGAGAACTGCCATCCTCTCCTTAAAGGCGCGAAGATTTAAAGATTTCCTCAGGGAAAAACTTTCTGATCATTTGTCTGGTCTTTGTCACTGCTCATCCACCTTTCCACACCTGATACTTTTACCCTTCCCTGGAAATGCAGTTTCTTTCTGCCTGATCCTTGGGGACTTCAAGAACTCATGTTCAAAATTCTCTTCCTATCATAATAGTGTCCATCTTTCCGTTATATCCGGCCTCCTTTCCCATTGCAATAAACTATTGAAATAAAATCTTTTAATCTACTTCTAGATGTGTTTTTGACTTTTACTTTTCCTCCCTCTCTGACCTGCAATTATGACTTGGTTTTAGTGTTTAAAGCATCTTCGTCCTAATAGCATTAGGTATTTCCTATGTTATGTTTCTCACAGGGGATATTTTTACATTTTATTCTAGGAACAATGAGGTTTAGGTAAGTTAGGTACATTTCAAATGGTTCACGTATCTTAAATAAGAGATTGGCTATTTGAAAATTGCTGTGAGACTTCATAGCTGTTTTTCCTCTTATCCCTGCATCTGTGAGGTTGATTTAATATTAAGTGTGTGTCTAAGTGACCATAAAACTGGTACCTTACACCTTGTGATTTTTTTTGCAAACCATCTGAGGTCCTGGGTGCTAGCCCAGTAGTTCTGACATTGCCTGATGCAGTAGCATGCACTCAGTCCTCCACTTACTTGACTCAGCCCTTGGGTGCTCTGCTAGTATGGGTTTTTGGTGAGGATGGAACTTTGATTTCAAAGTAAAAACCACAACATTAAGTCCATCTTCTATTTTTGTTTATTGTCATGTGCGTTTGTTGTTTGCCTCGCATAGATAATGATCGACTGGGGAAATAGTGCTTTTCAGACCTTATGGCACTTAGCTAAGAAGAAGAATGTTTAAGTAACTGATCTTTAGTTTTCTGTTTGTACAATGACATTACAAGATACATGACTGATAGAAATGTGTGGACTTTAAAAAGATAAGAAACATATTGTCTCTGGTCCAACGTCTGGCACATTATAAATACTTCCTCAGGTGTTGCTGCTATTGTTTTGTTTTTCCTCTTTTGCTCTTTCCCTTGTAATTGGTTTATGTCAAACAAATATGAATATTGTCTATTTTCCCCCATGGGAAAGTACTAGAGAAGGGGTTGTAGTAACTCTTCTTAGCTAGTTGTAATGGACAGTCTTATTGCTATTTAAAAATTAGAACTGCATTTTATTTAGAGTAATGCAAATGTGTAATTGAGCCTTCTGTGCTTTACATCAACTGCTTTGAAGATGTGGTTGATGATTTTCTTATCTAATCATTTATAAGTACAAAACCTGTTATATAAAAGTGAATATTGGGAAATTTTTAGAATACTCAAAACCTGCTCATTAATTTAGTCAAATAAAACTGGTCTATAAACATGACTGATGTTTTTTATTATATATGAATATGACAGAAGTGCTTTGGGGCTTCATCCATTTTCTGTTGCTATATTCAGTTGATTTAAAATTCTGAAGCTTACTTTTTCATGAATTCTGTTTTTTTTTTTTTTTTTTTACAAATTATTACAGTGTGAACACATGTTCATTTTTTCTTGGACAAAAAATTAATTTAATGGTAAAAATAATTCAGACTTCTTATATCAAAAATAAAGCTCACCCTTAGTGTTGGTATGGTCAGTATTGACCATCTATGTCCTCTGTCAGCCTCATTTACTTCTCTCTTGATTGCTAGGTAAGCAGACACACTTTCTGTCCCGATTGTGTCATTGCTGGTTTTAGGGTGAAAAATGCATCAGAATATTTTCCGGTTCTGTGTACAGGGTTCTGTGAATGCCTCCCACAATAATGTCTCTACCTTTGATACCTCTCTAGGATGACCATCTACAATTCTCTGTGAGGTTAGAGTTATATGCAAGTGTTCCCAATTCAGTAATCCAAACAGAAATTGTTTAGAACCACACCACCACTTTCATTTGTTCTATTGGATAATGGCCTTCCCATTATCATAGTGTCCCTATATTTCATTCCATATTTAAGTTTTGAAATCTTTTCCACTCTCTCAAATTATCTCTCCAGCTTTTATTCTTTCTCCCCCAACCCCCAAATGTCTCTTATCCCCTTCTCCCTTTTCAATTTCTATATCCCAAATTTGGTTATGTTACTCTCCCTCTCCTACAATATTTTAATAATTCCTAACTGAATTTCCAGCTTTCTTCATCCCTTGAGTTAATCTTGGAATGGTGCTCATACAAATTAAGTGTTGTAATTACTGTTTGACTTGAATTGAGTTTTATCTAAGAAGACAGTTATCTATGTGAGGATGGATTATTCAGCCTTGGCACGTATCTTATGGGCAGTGTCTTGAGAACAGAGAAACACTACTTTCAAGTGCATCTACACACTTGTTAAATTTCCTTTACATCATTTACTGTAACACACCTTGGTTTGTAATGAATATAATAGTGCTAGCTTTTTGAAAATTTTTTAAAAGATAGGATCAACTCTGGGACATGCATCTCATTTAAAAGTACTCAGTCTCTGTAAAATGAATATAATAAAGAGCCATTTCTATAATGTAGCACCAAAGGAGATAAATGTCAGGTTGTCAGAAAGCTTAAATGAATAATGGTATTTGAGATATTTGTTTTTCTTGCAATTTGAGATATGATAATTACTGCTATTTAAAAATTTCCACAACCTAGCTTACTTAGATGTTGAGAATTGGGGGCTTTTGGACACATAAAGCATTTTCCTATCCTGTCAAAAGTTCTTGAAAAATTACAAATAGTTTTATGTTCACTATGAGAAAACAAAGAATGTAGAGTTGAAAGAGAGCAATAACTAGGCTGTTCCTAAAACAGAAGATTGTATAAAACTTTACAGAATGAAGAGTGGGCATTAGCTTGAATAAATAAATGGGCCTAAGACTTGATTGTATAAGAGACAAATCTTTTGATGCCATCATGGAATAAAATTAGCTTTATAAGTTAGTAAAAATATGATGAATAGTAAATTAACTTCTTTATTTGAATAAGATCCCATCACATTGACTTAGCCTTAGTCTTTTTTTTTTTTCATGTCCAGAAAGCAGGCAGCATAGAGAAATCTACTGCTTCTTGGAGCATGCCTTTTTGAGCAAGATATCAGAAAATCTTTTAGTAGACTCTGCTATGAAGATGATTTTACTTTCGTTAATTTCTGTACCATAAAAAGACCCCCAAAGTGAATGTTTATGTTGTTTCAAAGACCGTTTCAATATCCATGGCCCTCCCTCTGAACAGGCTGTCACCTCTCCTGATCATATAGATTTCAAAGGTCAAGGTTATTAGAATTCAATATTCTATATTTTTCTCCTGTAATAAATGATGCCTTTTGTAAAAAATGTCCTTGTGCTATTCAGAGAGGGATAGAAGAGAGAAAGGACAGATGATGGGTGCATTTAATCACTCTCAATTTTAGCTTTTTTTAGGAGCAGTAGTTCTGATTGAAAATAGGTCTCACGAAATATCATGAGTAAATAGTGTTCTTATGTGATTAGATCTTTCTAAACATAATTAAATCATAGACCAAAAAAAGTAAAAATATTTTCTCTTTTGTCCATTCTTGTATTTTATTTCTTTAACAACAACAACAACAAAAAACACACACACAAAAAAAAAACAAACCTGGCTTTCTAAAGCTTAAAATGTGATATTTTTCTTCTCACATTTGCATGAAATACTATAACACCTAAATACTTTTAAGTGTGAAGAAATATCCCATGGTGTTCAATAGTGTGATATGATATCCCTCTTCTACCATCCATGCATGGAGAGAATATTTTGAATAGAGTAGTATTGTTTTTAAGTTTTCTTAAAGTTTTCCTTTCATCATAAAGTCTAAGTAGTTCATGTATTGTCTCAGATGATGAAAGTGGGGTAGAAGTGATTTTATGTTGGTGATTCAGGTCTGCAGCCTACCGCAGGCTATGGACATGCATTGGAAACAGAGGGATCCAAAACAGGGTTGGTTTTGTGGTAGTCAGCTTATAGGGGAAGAGAGTGCTGTGTCAATCCTGACATGGTCAGAAAGTTCTCAGTGTTTATGTGTAGATGCACCCAAACAGGTGTTTTGAAAACGTTTTGTAAGACCTAATGACCTCTCTTCAGTGAGTCTTCCCTTGGGGGATAAAAGCAGAATTCTTTGTTCTTCTCCCTCCCCCCTGATAACCTGCATTTTATTTAATTATTTATTTATTTAATTTTTTTTAATTTTTGGATTTTGTACAATACATAATTGCATAATTGTTGATCCCCATGGAACCCCACCGCACCATACCCCCTCTGGTCTCTTTGCCTCCTTTCTTTTTTTGTTGTTTGTCCATGTTTAGCCTTTTTTTTTTTTTTTTAATCTTCATTGGCCAATCCGAGCACCTTTGGCTTGTATCCATGCTTTTTGTTTCTTGGTGGCTGTTCTTTCTGTTGTTTTTCTGCCTCATTTTGCTGATCCATCCCATTATGTTTCATGTCTTTGGCTTTGGGGACCTGACTCCCAGTCTTATGTTTTGGTAGAGCTGCTCCTCGATGGGGACAACCATCAGCTGATTGTGGGTCTCCTACTCTCCTTTTTAGGAACTTTGCTGTTGGGCCACTGCCATTCTGTAGGCATCCTCCCTCTGGCAAAGGGAGTGTGCTGTTCATTATTGACAGCATCTCTGTACTGGGTTTTTGGTCACAACTCCCCAGTGAGTGGTAGTCTTAGTACTTTCATGTTTGTTCTCACAGTTCATTGCTCTGTTCTTTTTGAGTCCTCTCTTAGAGGCATTTGTTTTTAAAGTCTTGCTGTTCCTTGCCTCTTCTGTTTCTGTGGTCGAAGTTTGTCTCAATGTGCTTATTGCTAGTGTGTGCTGCTTGGAGTGGAGGCTAAATGAGAGGGGACTGTGGTGAACCACCCACCCACTCTCAGCCCCCTCCCCACCACTGCACAGTGCACTCTGCTTCTTGGCAGGCCTCAGTTGTGCGGTGCCTGCACTGTTATCTCAGGTGGTCCTGGAAGCAGCCTGATAGCCTCCATTTTATAGTCATATCTGTAGTATTTGTTTTGTCTGACCTTTTACTTCATTTTTTCTATATTACACATATGAATTAAGTCACCTGATATTTTTTCTTTCTCCTCTTGACTTTTATTGTTTAGCATAATCCCCTCAAGTTCCATACATCCCATCACATAAGGCAAATGTTCATTTTTTTTGTAGTAGCTGAGTAGTATTCCAGTGTGTGTGTGTGTGTGTGTGCATGTATGTGTGTGTAAATAAATATACATAGCACATCTTCTGAAACTACTCATCTGCTCTTGGACATCTAGGGTGTTTCTATAATTTAACTATTGTGGACAGTGCTACAGTGAGCATTAGGTTGCATATATATATATATATATAGATATAGATATATAGATATATAGATATATATCACCTTGAATTAGAAGGCCTATTGAACTATGCTGTAGAACTATGGATGCCTTGATGGTAGGTATAATGTGGCAACATACCTATAAAGAGTTGTGATCCTATACCTCTGAATCATATACAGTGTTCTAAACCAATATGACCTCAAAAAGATATAAAAACAAACAAAAAATAAATAACCTGAATGGCAAAAGAAAAAAGAAGCCCTCATTCAAACGAACAAAAAAAAAAAACAAAAACCAAGAAATGTCCTTACAGTAGTCTTCAGGATCCTGTGCATATAGCTCTGATATGCCCTTCTTATGTTCTTCCATAGACTAGGCCCATGTCCTTAACAGGTGCTTTGGCCTCTGCCCAGGTACCCTTCTTCCTTCTCTTCACTATTATTCCCTCATCTTCTAGCAATTGTCATTTCTATGGTATTGTCATTTTCCCTGCCTTGATCAAATCATTAAGACATCTTAGACTATTAAATCCCATTCCTTTGCTTTGCAGACATGTCTTAAATGTGTTTTGGATTCATGTGGTGATAATGTTTGAGAGAGAATATAGGATGTTATAATTGAGGGTCTAAAAACATAATCCATATAGCCAGACATCAAACAAAAATCAGGTTCTTAAGAGTCCTGGGAACTTACTGTGTCTCACTCTTTCTTGTGAAAACTAGAGATGCTGTAACCACTCGTTGTTGGCCGTGTGGTGAGGATTAACTGAGCTGATGTTAGAATGATGCCTGATGCATAGATGTAGTTGAGTATGTGACAATTCTTTTTATTATTTATGATTACTTCCATATTATTTATGACTATTTATTCCATATTATTTGTGACTACTTCCATTCAGTTTTATTCTAGCCAGACACAACTCTGTTGTTCAATAATGTCCTCTTCCATCCAGCATAGTGCCTGTAGGTCAATAGTACTTTAAATAGCCTTCAATCTGTGTCTGAATCATCCTTGAGACAGTATTAGGAATGAGAGTTGTGTTCCTGGAACAGAGATGTTGCTGATTTTTATCTAGTGATCAGTATACTCTCTATAATATGATGCTTTGTTCTGGCCCTTTAGACATAGGGACTGCTCAACAAATATGTATCCTTTCCAGGATCCTACCCTGATGCAGGGATGAAGTTTGCCTGCTATGTATTTCTTACTTCTACTAAAATTTCTGCTCGTGATTTTCATATTTTTATTTCAGCTACACATTCCTTTTTAATCAGTAAATCTTACTGTAAGCTCAATTTATTCGACAACAAATTCAGAGTTGCTAGACTTTGGGTAGGGGAGAACTTGACTTATTTGGGGTCTCCCATCCTTTGCTTATTTCTTACTGCCTCTGTAAAATCTTTGTCCTTTTTTCTGAAACTTTTAAATGAGAGATTGGCTTTGAATGCTTAATAGGAAAAATGCAGGTAATTTGCTGGGAAAAAGCTTCCAATTTTTTATTCTCAAACAAGGACTAATTTGAAGTGGTCATATCATGTACAGCTGAACAGTTCTTACAGTGATGGAGAGAAGATCCTACTATGACATAATGTGTATTTTAAGGCTACTATGCAGCTACCACCTTTCAACCTAGAGGAAAGAGATGTTAAATATGATGAAGGAGTCAAAGTTTAAGTCCATTCTCTTAGTTGCTTAATTGTATATAGTTGAGTCAAGCAGTACGAAAATGTCTACACAGAATATTTGGGAGTCTTTTTACATTTGTTTAGGTGTGTACACACATGCAGATGTATAACACACATACAGATGTATATATTTTTATAGAAGATCTATAGATGGATGGATGGATGGATGGATGGATGGATGGATGGATGGATGGATGGATGGATGGATATAGATATGAGAGGTATAAAAACACAGAAATTTTTATGTTTTGGGTTTCTACCCATCTAAGATTAGATGAATGGATGAAAAAGATGTGGCATATTTACACAATGGAATAGTATTCATCAATTAAAAATGACAAATTTGAAGGATTTTGACAACATAGATGAACCTAGAAGGAATCATATTAGTCAGAAAGAAAAAGAAACCAGATGGTCTCACTTATTGGTAAGAGAATCCCAAGGGATATAATGATGTAATATATATATATATATATATATATATATATATTTACTATGAAATAAAAGAAATTATAGAACTGGGCTTTTGGAAATATTTTCCAAGTAAAAGGAAAGCCATAGTTATAGCTATTGCATAACATATTTATTTCCAGACAAATTAATATCTTCTTTGATATTTTTAGAAATAATTCAAATAAAAATCTAATATTTTTAGTGCAAAAAAAAAAAGATAGTAGAATGGAATAACAAAGAGTTGTTCTTTTTTTTTCCTGAACATTATTTTTCTTAAAACATTTTCTGTGCCAGAGTTTTCATATGTCCTTTTTTACACTTAATTAAAAATATTTTTCTTTAAATAGAGTCCTAAGTTTAGGATTGATGACTAAGGATCCCTTAAATTATATCTACTTAAATCACTATTTCCAATATGAACTTTTTTTTTTCCTGAACAAGGAATGAAAAAATATTTAGCTGATAGAGACCATCTGGTTTTAAAATGTAGAGAATTTTCTTCTAGGCTGCATCTATTTTAGAGTGACTGGAAGATCAGAATTCCAATGAATTTGAACAGTAGATTCATAATTTAAACTTTAATGCTTTGGGGATTGTAAATCACAGCACATATGGGATGATACATGTTTTGGGGAAATGAATCTTTCTGGCCCACATGTAAAATTAAAGCTGTCTATATTCTGTGTTTATTTAATATATTTATTTTACCAAGGTGAATCCGAAAAATAGTTCCTTTAGTTTTAACATTGGGATAACTAAAACCTTAAAATTGTCTATGCCAAATTTTCATGTATTGCAAATACTCAACAATGTCCTTAACTTACAAAGTTTCTCAGCAAAAGTTTCTCAACTCCTGCCCTTATTTTCTCATGGTTAATTAAAACAACAACAACAACAACAGCAACAACAACAAAGCAAAATAGGTCCCTAAGCCTCTAATGCCTAAACAACACCCCTTAATTTGAAAGTAGGATTCCTATTGTTTGTCCACAGGCCTGGAACTCCTTTCCCACTTGGTCTCTTATTTTCACAAGAGAGGGTATTTTGACAAATTTTCAAGAAATTGCTTTACTACTTCTTAAAATATGAACCTTTTCAAGGTTTATCCTCCAAAGTGTGATTAGAATAGTTTAAGCAAGTTCAATTGCTATATTAGATGAAAAACTTTCTAACCATGCGTTTGTTTAATATGTCAGTTTGCATCATGAACCTAGCAAAGTGGGTGTGTGGAGGAAGACAGTTATAGATAATGAGTCCTAAACAATTTGACTCTAGATTACTTTGTAGGACTTTTATTCTTCTACCAGTTGCAACTTGGAGAAGCATTTTTTGTGTGTTAACATAAATAGCCTTTAAATGTAGACTTACATGGGTTCTGTATGGTAGCAGATTCTCCCATTTTGTCCCCTTCCGGTACATTTTAACATTTCTGAAATTGGGATGCTACTTACAATCTTCCAACATGTGTTTTATTTCTTTAATTCCAGTAAAATTGTTAATTTCTTAGTGGTGCTTTAGAATTAAGTACGTTATTAAATAATGCAGTTTTTAGTGATAGTGTTTTCATTATGTCCACTGTAGCCCACAGAAAATACAATATTAAGTAAAAAGAATTGAGTGAGAAGATAAAGACTACTATACAGTGAACTTTTTTCTAAAATTTCTGGAGTGTGATTGAAGAATAATGATCACTCATACTTTAGGGTAGCTTCCTGTGCTCTTACCAAATGCCAGGTGTTTTACATACAGGTATCTGTGGTAGATGTTCATAATTCTATAATTCTTTTTTATTTTGAGACTAGATCTCACTATTTTTGCCTGTGGAACCGCAGGCTCACATTGCCCAGGGTACCACAGACTTAAGCAATCCCCACCCTCAGCTTCCCAAATAGCTGGGATTACAGGTGCTATTTTTTTGGAACTAGGTCTCGCTATGTGCACCTGGTGGGACGCGAACCGCAATCTCTGGCCCTAGCTGCAGCTTCCTAGGCTGCTGTTTGCAGGCATGTGCCACTATGCCCAACCCATAATTCATTTTTTCATTTTTTAAATAACATGCATTATCTTACATATTTGCTTGTTGTTCTCACGGTAAAGAATTTCTTCAGATTTGGTGACCAGTTTTCCCACCACCAAAGTACTCGTAACCCTTCACTATATTCCATTTGTTTTTCTTCTCCCACTTTGTGATTTTTTTCCACTCTTCCTTTCTCTCCCACTCCTCTCCTGTATGCCTCAGATCTATAGTTAGTTTTCAAGAGTTGGTTTTCAAGTTTGTCTTTGTTTGATTTCTGTGTTCCTTCCACGTTTAAGTGAAACCGTCCAGTGCTTATCTTTCTCCTTCTGGCTCACTTTACTTAGGAGGATAAAACTTTCCAGTTCTACCTATGTTGCCCCAAGTGACATGAATTTTTCTTTGTAATATTTCTGAGTAGTATTTCACTGTGTATACGTAACACATCTTCTTGATTCACTCATCTGTTCTGGGACACTCAGGTTATTTCCATATCTTGCCTATTATAAATAGTGCTGCTATAAGCTGGGAACATAGGTTTCCTTTAAAATAAGTGGTTGATGTTCTGGGGAGAGATACTTAGGGGTGGAAATTTTGGGTTATGGTGGATCCATTATTAGTGTTTGTAGGAGCCTTCACACTTTGTTTTTTCCTTTGGGGCTAGACCAGTCTGTATTTCTAACAACAGTGCAAGAGAGAATAATCCCTTTTTAAAAGTGACAAAAACTGAGACTCAGAGAGGTTCAGTTATTTATACCAGCTTTTAGAGAATGAGATTTTGATCCCAGCAACTACACTGGCAAAACATACTAATTTTTAATTGAGTATTTTATTTCCTTTATGTGTACTTTCTTATACTGTACATTATGACCTGTCAATCATTCCATGAACTCGGCTATTACTTGAATCACTTTGCAAACTTTTCCAAACTATAGATTCCTGGACCAAATCCCCAAAATATACTTGATTGTTAGCACAGGGGAAGCTGTTTTTAATTTTCTTTTAATATAAAAAGTCCAAGTGATTTTGATGAAGCTAGATTTTGGAATGGCTAGTAAATACATGATAAGGAAATGCTTCTCCCCCCCTAAGATTAAGCAAAAAATTCAGCCTGGTCCCCAAATCATGAAGAGCATAACTCAAAGGTGTATAACACCATAGTACCTCATAGAGCATCTGAAGACTGATTTTTGGCACCAATTATTAGTACTCTCAGGTAGCTGTCAAGGTGTGTTGAGAAAACAGATATACCCATAACCTACTACTGGTTACCTTTGCCTGAAAAATAATAAGGATATTTTATGCCTCCTGATCAAAATAGTCTTGCTGCATTAAAAGTATTCCATAGGAGTAACCTAAATGTAAAGTGACACAGAAGGATCAGATAAGATGTGGACCCACAGGACCTTTCAGTTTTAAATGCTGATGGCAATAAACAAAAGGGGAATTCCCTAATTTGCCTGCAAATAGCTGCAGTTTCCTTAAGCTGGTGTAGTAAAAGGAATACAACCCTAGGGTTTAAAGGATTCCCCTGCTTTTGCTGCTGCCATTAATTGCTACAGTATGGTGAGCTATGGAGAAGTAGATGTAAACACTGAAATCTTTGGAGCAAGACACTAAGCAGGTTAGTTCTTTAATTAGTGCTGTCTTTACAAAAGATAAAGTGTTCCACAAAGTACAGCTTTACAAAACTGATAACTGTGATCTGAAGTCATCATGGAAGGGGAGTAACAGCTCTGGTTGTGGGATCTGTTTAGGAGTGGGTACGACCAACCAGTGAGTGTAAAATAAATGCTCTTCCAGTGAAGGCTTGTGGTGTTTGAGGTATCTGGGAGCTGTGCAACCTTTAGCAGTATGATAAGTTAAAAAGACACACCCTTTTAAATATTTATCCTTATTAATATTTAAAGTGTATTTGGTGTTATACAAGTCCTACTGTGAGCCAAAATTATCTGGGGGCATCTGATCAAATTTGAATTAATCGAGTCTGGTAGCTCTTTACATGCCAATTATTTCTGCTAGTCTAGCAGAGTCTTCTTTTACATGGATTGAACATCTTTTGATTTAACTATTATATTAACCAGTTCAGCTTACCAATTTTTTTTTAACTTTTTTTTTTTTTTTTTTTTTTTTTTTTTTTTTTTTTTTTTTTTTTTTTTTTTTTTTTTTTTTTTTTTTTTTTTTTTTTTTTTTTTTTTTTTTTTTTT
>PVHY01000246.1:0-227912 GCA_004024945.1 Uropsilus gracilis
AGGGATCAATTAATACACAATTGTGACAAATCAATAAAAAATAAAAATTAAAAAAAAATAAAAAATAGATCTTGGGGGTGGGACAGAGGGGGAATGATCAGGGAGGATGGGGGGATGAATCCTGGGAATTACAAAGATGTGAAATTTATATTTAAATAAATTATTTGATGTTTAAAAAAAAAGAAAGAAAAGAAAATGTATTCTAAGTGAAATGAGCCTAAGAGATCACATAGGTATGAAATTTGAGGGAAATGACTATGTATAGTAGTTAATAAAATTTGTTTAAATATATATATAGTTACTGTGTGTCAACTAGTTTATCACAATTTCACTATATTAACTATGTAGTCATAATATAATGATAATGATTCTGTAAAATAGGTATAGTCACTGATCCCATTTTCCAAGTGAGAAAATAGACCTAAATAAAGGTTACCTTTCTAAAAATAAATATATTTAAGAAAAAGAAAAAAAAAACAAATGTTTCAGTATGAAAAAGGCAGGCTTCTATACAATATAGTCAGACATCATGGAAGATATAGTTGAGAAATAAGGGGAAAAGCTAGGATCATGTGTGAATGTTATGAGTATTGATTTTATTGTCAATATATCAATGAAAATTTTACTGGACAAATATAAGACAGATGACAGTTGGAGAAATGAAAGTATATAGCACAATAAGAAAGGCAATATGAAAGAGAAAATAAAAATGTATTATTGTTGAAATGAAGTTATTTTTCAGATTAAATTGAAAACCCATGAACCGTAAATGTCCCTAAATAATGCAGATAATTAAATATCCCTCAGAGTTATTTTTTATCATGAAAGAGGTATTAATGTTCTTTGAAATGTACATTTAGTAGAACACTTTAATAAAGCAGTAAGTTTGAAATTTCTGCTGTCTTGTAGCTTTCAGGTTCATATAATTTAATAAACCATGGAAAACCAAAGTATCTGATAGATAAATTTAAGATTTGGAGTTATAGAACTTTACACATATTATTATTGATCAAATTTTCAAAATATAAACACTAAATGGACTGTGATTAAACATTACTAAGGGGAAAATGACACTGGCCTGGGCTAATAGTATTTGACTCTTTTAGTTTTAATTCAGATTAGGTAACAAAACAAAATGGTGCCAAAAGAAATCTATACATAATACTATGTTTCTTCTGACTTTGAAATCAGGAATACTTGTCATTTTGAACTTTATAAATACTTTGAAGATGAATGAAATTCTTCATAGTGTTTTTTTTTTTGGGAAAATTAACACAATACTTAAAGTTTGAGTCACTTGAATTTTGAGCACATTTTATAGATAGAAATCACTTCCCAGGAAGTATGTTAAAAGTAGTATTCTTGCAAATTTTATATCAAGCATGTATGGAAATAGTAATTATGAGTAAAAATAGATTAGCAAAATGCTAATACTTCCTAGTAAAGTGAAAAAAAATAATTACAGCTAAAAAGGAAGAGTTACTACTCCTGTTCTCTTTAAATTGACTTCCTCATAGAACAAGAGAGGGGGTGGGGTAAAATCTGGGAGGCATGGGCAAAAGAGATTAAGATGATGGTTCATGGATGACAAGTTGGTGGGAGAATCCAAGGGTATACAATATAAAAATATATATATGTGTGTGTGTGTGTAATGTAAATTATATGTGTGTATATGTGATGTAAAATAAATATGTGTGTGCAATCAATATAAATAAATAAGAAATTGACTTCCTTCTATAAGTGGCAGTGTTTACTGGTATATATTTTCAATCATTCTACAAAATTTACTCTGAATTTTTATATTTTAGGATGCATTACCATAATCTCCTTTAAAATATCCCTATTTTATATAATAGAGAGAACAAGATGATTCATCTGAGGAAACAATGCTACTTTAGCATTTTTTACTAAAATTTTAAATATATGAAAGCTAGATCACTATTTCTAGGAATTATATTGAGATATGTAGCTAATCCACAAGAACGTAGAAAAGAAATTTGAGGTTTTTATAGGCAAACTTCTTTGCATATCTATCTATATTTATTAACAAGTTTTCAAACAGTAGTTGTAATAATAAAAATAGTAGCAATGGTAACAACAAAACAATTTGTATCAGTAGCATTTGGAAAACTTGGTAATACCAAATAAGTCTCCAGAGATTATTGAATAATTTTTATGGAACATAACTTAATACTTATTTTTCTCAACATGGATTCCATGGACCTACAAGATAAATTGCAAGGAAAACAAGTATCTAAAATCTTAAAAGCTGTGCATGTTCTAGCTTGAAGTAGAACTTTCTAGAAAATTCATAATAGCAATAGCTTCTCTGAAAACCTTCAATATAAAACAACAAACAAACTAGTCTTTCCAAATTATTCAATCAAACTTTTTATGTCCTAATATCTGTTATCATCTCAATCTTCAGTGGCATACTCTGGGAAACTCTATTTCCTGGTCATGTCATCCTTCACTGAGGAGAACAGTCTTAATAAAAATTTTTAAATAGTCCAGAAAATATAATTTCTACCAAGTAATTATACTTCCAGATAATATAATCTTCCTCCTTGAAGATGAGCTGTGATGTCAAAGTCATTTGACATCTTTAAGTGGGTTTAAGTATGAGGTACCTCTCAGGTAGTAGTTCTCAGAAATGATACAACACTTCTTTCTGAGAAATCCCAAACAGGTAGCTGTGATCTTTGTTGTCAAATCTGCTGCAACTCCCCAAAGACTCAGAGAATAAGAACTGATTTGGGTTTTCTTCTTCAAGCAAGTTTTGACTGAGAGAGAGCAGGCGTGTGTTCCCATTAGAATTTGAAACAATATTACAATTGATCCAAATGCTAATTGCACTTGAAATTTGCTAATTTATACTGGATCACTCCTAATTTAGAATTTGTTTAGGGAACATTCTACCAGTAATAGAAAGTGCAGTAATAAACCAAAAATTCAGAAGAGGCTTACTCGCCCGGTATCAGCAAACTAGTACCTGCAGGCCAGAGTTGTGTTCTGTTATTGCAAGTAAAGTTTCATTAGCACAGTCACAGATTTGAGTGCATATTGTCTCTGGCTGCTTTTATCCTATAGTGGCAGTGTTGAGTAGTTGTGAGGGAGACTATATACTGTGCAAAATCAAACAACTTACCCTCTGACCCTTTATAGAAAAAGTTTGTTGACCTCTGCTTTGTAAAGGGTGTTGTGGGTATTGCTAAGAGAATGATCGTGAATGGATAGAGAGTAATCCATGGATGGAAAAAAAGCAGCTGTTTTGGACAAGAAAGTCTCTGTACAGAAATTGACATTTCAACCTAGACAAACCCAATCAAGGGAAGAAGCCAGAATGTGAAAATCTGGGAGAAGTTCTTGGCAGAGGCTTTCAACTCTGCCTGTTTGAAAAACAGCTGGGAATCCAGAGGGAGGATCATGAGTTGAGAGAAGCATGATTGGTAGGGGATGGGGTCTTAGGGGTAGGTCAGATTATAACTTCCTAGCCAGATACATTTGCATTCGAGTGACTGAAACCCTTTGGATGACTCTGAGTCAGGGAAGTAACATGAACTGACTTGTTTTAAAACAATCATTCTGCCTTCTTTGTTGGAAACTCACTCTGAAAAACAACAAAGGATAAAGTAAGGCAACTCCAAATTAAAAAAAAAAAAAAAAAAAAAAAAAAAAAAAAAAAAAAAAAAAAAAAAAAAAAAAAAAAAAAAAAAAAAAAAAAAAAAAAAAAAAAACAGGAAAACTATGATATTTACTCTACCATCAGATTATAAAGACACTATTGATAAAACAACTGTCACCAACAAAGACTATACGTTAAAACATTTATCTCTGGTGGTACATTAAAATTTGAATGTTAAGAGTCCACAAAGAGATTGAAGTGGGTCTCAGCATCAGTCTTCTGTTTATTTAAAACTTTTCTGAACACTCTCATGTACAACCAGAATTGGGAACCACTCCTTTAGAGAAAAACATTAAGAATAAAAAAATGGTTGATTTTATATGATTACAAATTGTAGGGTGCTAGAAATGAAAGTAGACCAAAATGCAAGATATATTATTCGAAAATTCACTCTTGCTGGGAACATTGTATGAATCTCAAATTTTTTCTGGTGTCCTGGAAAGTTTTAAGATCACATGGGGGAACTGTTTAACTGAAACAGGTATAATTCTGCTAAGGACCTGTGTCTGTATCAAATGACCGATAGTGATTACAGGCAACCCGTGATTCTGTTATTTGAATTAATTTGCACTCCATTTATGAACTGTTCGTGTTTGCTGGCAGGAATTTCATAGGTTGAGTTATAAACACAGTATTTACAACCAGACCATCCCCAAAAAGATCTGCAGAGGCCCCTGCAGATCTGCCTACACAGTGGTCCCAGGAGCTAGTTACCAGAGTAATACAATATTATTTGCTATACATAAGCACGTAGATTTTCTAAACCTAAGGCATAGCCAGTACATGAGGTCATGTGTGTGATATGATTTGTTGAAAGAAATAAACATAAAATTAATCATGAGAAAGGAAACCTTATTGCTTAATGTGAAAATGATTCATTTGGCTTAGAGCCTGTATAAGATAGAATTCTATGTTTTGACTGTAAGAAAATAAAAGACATATTTTGACATTCAAAAGATGCTAAATTGACTAAAATATTCACCAGCATGTCTTGGAAATGGAAGAAATCAATGTGGACCTAAAAGAAAGCCAGCAACATGTCTAATGCCATCAGGCAGCAAGCCTTAAAAAGATTACTGCTCATTCATCATCTTCCCAGTTCTCGCTTCACCTTGATTAATGTTTTCATCCAGGGGCAAACTAAGTTTGTATGTTACAGCCTTGAGTTCTTGAGTTCTCAACTTGTCAACTTAAGAAACAGAATGAATGACATGGATGAGAGGAAGAAAGGAAAAAAGAGGTAAAGGACATGTGAACTTTGAAGACACATAGAAAGTTCCTTAGGTATCAGTTTTGGGGAAGTCTTTGAGAGATGAATGAAAGTTATTTTAATGTTTTAGGGCATATGCCTCAAAATGATTGTCTGAAAATATGTTAATATATATTAAAATATATCTCTCAAAGTTTCTAATTTAATGTGCTTTTAGAAATGCAGATTTTTACCAAATATTTTAAAAGAAATCCTCACATTCCTTTAATCACAAAGACTGGCTCAAATAATGTGAGTTTTTTTCCTTCCCAATTGTGCAAAGATAGAGGGATGTTCTTGTTTCTGCATCATATCTATGAGCACTCTGTGACCAAATACATTCTCACATTTCTAGTAGTCTGTGATGTTTTCAGTGTTCTATGCATTTTGGCAATGTGTCAAATGAATAAACCGTTAGCTCTTAAAAGAAAGAGCAGTGGAGCAGAGCTCTGGGAAAATACAATTTCCTCCTCAAATAGTCTGTTTTGTGCATTGTCCAGTGCTGTGTGTTAAAAAGCTGTTTAAAAAAATGAAAAAGTTTTTAAGTTACTCCTAAAGGAGTCTTAAATTTGTAAAACCCCAATTGTCCAGACATTGACATTAAAAAAAATAAAAACAACTATGAATCTGCTTTTAATGGGACAGTCTGGAAAAGTGAAAATCATAAAGATTGAAAAGGAGTTAGTACTTTAGTTACACTGACATAGTTTCTAATTTCAAAGAACAGGCTTGAGAGGTAATTGAATACTGGACAGTAAAATTAGATAGGATGTTATTTTTGAGAAAAGTATAAAACCTAAATGATATGAAACCTCTACAATTTCTTTGCTATATCTTTATCTCAGTCTTCACATATTACTCCTTCAGTGGGTTTACCAGGAAATGTGTGTATGAGTTTTCTAGGACTGCATAGCAAAGTGTCACAAATGCTTAAAACAGTGGAGATTTATTTTCTTAGAGTTCTGAAGGCTAGAATGCTAACATCAAAAGCTCTCTGAAAACTTTAGGGAAGAATCCCTCTTTGCCACTTCCTAGCTTCTGGTAGTTGTCAGCAGCTCTTTTTATTCCTTGTCTAATACATTAATTATTCCAATCTCTGTCTTCATTATCAAGTGGTCCTTTCCCCTCTATCTGTTTCCAGTTTTCCCCTTTCTTAAAAAGCACCAGCCTTTAACTGAGTACTGCCCTATTCCTTTTAACTTGATTGCATTGCAAAGATCCTTTTTCCAAATGAGGTGACATTCACAGATAACAGGGGTTAAAAATTGAACTTCTCATTTGGGAAATACAGTTCAATCCACTGTAATGTGTATAAGCCCATCAGTTACTTGCAACTGCTTACATGTATAAAAATCAGAGAATCTACTCTCTGGTTTAGATTCATACCTGTTGTTTATATGAAGTAAGATAGCATAAGAATTCAAGAAATACTTGAACTTATTGACAGAAAAAAAATTCACTTCATTTTTTCTAAAACCTCAACTCATTCCAGTTCACTGTTACTTCGACATTTTATCACCTATCACTTTATATTTTACACTAAATGCTTAAGTCATTATAATTGTATTCTTTCATCTGTAAAGATAGTGTGTGTTTTTTATTCCTCACTACCAACATTTAGTTGGTTTCTTATATATCACATACTTAGTAATGACTCAACTGAAATTATATCACAATAATTAAAATACTCAATTTTATCTTGCCAACACACACCAAAATCCTCAACAACTTCCTCCTGTCATATACATACAATGTATGCTCACACATATAGTCCCACATTTACATTCCTATTATATTCTCATTATTTTTTCCTATGCCTACACAAACTTACAGTTTCTAATAAGGTTTGTTTAATGAGAAGAAATTTTAAGTTACTGTTTTTCTACCTGTATGTTTTAAATCTTGAGCAGTGACATCTTAGATATGGAAATCTATTTCAGAAAAAGAGCTGTGGCTTAGTAATTATTCAATTTCAAATCCATTGCTACCTAGATATAGGAGCATTATCTGAAATGTTATCCTTATTAGTAAAACTATGGAATTAAATTGTCAACAAATACATACTTCTGTAATATCATCCACATTTCTTTCTCCCCATGATCAATACAGAATAACTGAGGAAAACTTTTGTCACTTTTTCTCCTGTTCCCAAAAAGGAAACTTCTTTGAATCAACATAGCATGTTTTCTAAAAGTTATAGAACTAAAGACCCCTGACTTCATACATAGTTAAAGATAACAGCCTCCATATGATTGCATAATCTTGTTTCAGTCTGTCAGTTTTAAAGATAAAACAAAAAATCTATTACTTGCCGTGTCAAGGAAAGAAAACTTAAGAGTCATGTAGCTCATAATTGGGTTTATCACTTAGATATTTAATCATCAGAAAAGCAAAGTTGGTCTCTACATTTCACACATGAGACAGGCATTAGAAACTGGATCATGCAATCTCTTGACCTGAATCTTCTTGACCTGAAACTACTTTAATATAAATGTTATATTAACATTCGTAGCAATGTAACATTCCCCAACCCCTCTCCCCCCCCCAGTACCAAGTCCAATGACTTCTTTCATCACCTCCTTTAAGCCTTACTGGACCCTTACCCCAGAACACTCTCACATACTTTTAACAGTGAAACTTGCCTCTCTGCTCAGAGAAAACAAAGGCAGGGGTCACATAATTTGTCAAGTCCATGGGCTTGCCTGCAGATGCACTCATTTGTTGTTGCATCATTTCTTTGTGTCTGCCTCAGTGGATTAGAAATCCTTCTTTGTGAAGCTAACATCTTCTCCTGTGTTCTGGGCCACCTCACTTCTCTTAATTTTGCTCCATCAGTTTTCCTGTTTCTATGCTAAGAACAACTCTTCCCTCAAGACTAGCTCTTTAAACTTCAACTTAGAAATTAGACTTAACTTCCCCCATCTTTGAAAACATGAAGAGGGAAGGAGAGGTGCTGAGAGAAATGGAACCTGGGCCAACAGTATGTCTTCATATAGCAACTACTCTTGAACTGTTTTCTTTCTCAGTTCAACTTTTGGTTAAGGCCAGTCTTAATATCACTGTCATCATTCTCTCACCTCTTGTTTACACCCTATGGGACTTTGGCTCTGCTGGAACTATTCTGACAAGCATCTCTGACTAGAGATATTGCCTCATTTCAATAAAAAAAAAGAAATTTTCTTACTTGTGTTTTCGCTAAGACATTACACTCTCATTACCACCATCTCTTCCTCTAGGTGAAAAAGATATTCCAGCCCTGAATGAGTGATGTAAAGCAAAAATTGCCCTTAAAATTGGTTTAGAAAATGGCCTTAATTAGTTAAAATAATTGAGTAGTTCTCTGGTAATAGACTGTTTAATAAAATGTAAATAAGTCTGTTATATGCTTAAACATATCCACCGATTAAGGGTGAGTAAGCCACACTGAACATGCAGGTCACGTGTTTACTTCCAAACCAGTGTTTATTTTGGATTCCTTTTTAAAATCTATGTGATTCATTTTTATTATATCTTTTTATTAATATTTATATATTTTACATTGTTGTATTCCCCAGAGTTCTCCCACCACCATATCACCTTTGAACCATCATATTGATCTTTTATGCTCCTTCCTTCCTTGATTTCCTCTCCTCCCTTTTCCCTCTCTCCCCCTCCCTAGCTGTTTGCTTTAGTTCTGTTGTCATCTTTTTAGTTTTGGCTTTTTCTTGCTTTTTTGTTTGTTTTCCTTATATCTCATCTATGAAACCATCTTATTTTTGTCTTTTTCTTTCTGGCTTATTTCCACTAGTATGCTTTCTTCTAGGTCCACCCATGTTATTACAAATGCATTGTATTTGTCATTTTTTATTACTGAATAATAGTCCATTGTGTATATATACCATAACTTTTCATACATTCATTGGTTTCAGGACATTTGGGTTGTTTTCAAATCCTGGTAATTGTAAATAGTCCTGCTATAAACATGTGAGTATAGGTGTCCTTTTGAATTACTGCACGGCAAAAAAGACAGTCACCTAAACAAACAGGCACCCAAATGAATGGGAAAATTTTTTGCTCTCTATACAGGTGATAAGGGACTGATATCAAAGATCCACAAAGAATTTGTGCAACTTAACAAAAGTAAAGCAAAAAGCTCAGTCAAAAAAATTGAGAGAAAAGCTAAAAAGACACTTCTCCAAAGAGAAAATATAAATGGCAAATAGGAATATGAAAAAATGCTGAACATCACTAATAGGGAAATGCAAATCAAAACCAGAATGAGATACCACCTTACCTTAGTAAGAATGGCCCATATCAATAAAACAGGCAACAAGAAGTGCTGCCATGTTGTGAAGAATGAAGGAACACTCTAACACTACTGGTTAGTAATGCAAACTGGTCCAACCACTATGGAAAGGTATGTGGAGGGCCCTCAAACTACTGAAAATGGAAGTTCCTTTCAATCCTGCAACTCCACTACTGGGAATCTACCCAAAGTACACCAAAACACGTTTGATTCTTTTTTGTCCCCTATTTGCCTTTATTCATCAAAAATCACCAAAAGACAGTTTACACTTAAATTTTCCAATAAACCTGTTGAATTGAACTTTTGGCTGGAGATGAGAGGGAAATTTGCGTTTCCTAAACCTTCCCAAATTATTTCCATGCATTCTCTAATTTGAGAACCAATGTTGAAGCGGGAACCTTGACTTCCCATTAGAATCATTTAAGAGAGCAATATGCAATACTGATGCCTTGGTTACACCTCTGGCAATTATGATATATATTTTACAATTCTGTAACATGAAAATCGGGATTTTAAAAAGGTGAATCATTTCCTAAGTGGTTGTAATTTTCAGTTGATGTTAAGAATCATTTATAAGTTTTAGCAAGTATTAGACAGCTTTTAAGTACAATATATGTAGCTAGAAGTGAATGAATGATATCAAATAAGTGGGGAATTAATCTTTGCATTGTTTATCACTAATAAATAAACATTAAAATATTAGTATTTTGTTAAATTTATTTATCTAACCAATATTTTGATATTGTTAGAGCTGCATTTAGCTGGCAGTGTTTTTATGTATCTTTCTGAACAACTAGATGAATTCCTTAAATTCAGAAGTCTCCCATTATGTATACATATATAGTTAAGTTAGCAAAGAGAAATGCAAAAATATATCCAGTAAATGAAAATAAACTTTTTTGTTTATTTGTTCACTGAATTGTGATGTTCATATTAAAAAAAACCAATAAATAGAACTTTCTCTTCTTTCACTGGTAGGAGACTCAAAGCTACCGTGTACATCTTAGTAGTCAGTATTTCACTTCTTCCTACTGTACATTATATCAGTGTTTTGCAACACAAGAAACTACTGAAATTTTTTTTTAAAAGTACTGTACTTTATCTAAGATCTATTCAGGCAGAAAGTAATGGAGTAGCAGCTCGATATATAGTTCAAAACACAACAGTGGATTTTATGTGTACAACTGTTTAAATTCACTGTTGTACATCATTGCTTTTCTTTCTCCTTCTCTCTCTCGCTTTTTTTTTTTTTTGGTTGTAAAAAAACAAACTTCAAAAATTCAAAGACAAAATCACTTTAATTGTAGTCCTGCAGTGCCAAGTTCAATGTCAAAGGACAGCCTAAGGGTGCAATGTGACCACTCACTCACATGCAGAAGAGAAGGTCCCAAAATACAGGAGAGGGTAGAGAAAGAGACAGGTTTGGGTAACTGGTGCTATATCTTAGCAAAGCAGATCTTCAGTGTTGTTTAAGGTGATCTTGAAGCCTTACAGGAGATCACAAACAGTCCCTGCTGCACCTCACTATCAAACTCCAGGAAAACAATGCCATGTTTAGAAGCCAGGGAACTTAGTTGAAAGGCAGGGACAGTATGAGCACATTGGTCTCCTCTGGCAAATTTGTGAGGAGCAAAACATGATTTAATGGACTTTCTTAAAGTACTAGGCATGTGCGTCTGGCATGGCCTAAGCTGGGAGCATGACTTAATGTTATCTGGCTGGGTGTGAAGTTGGATATAGCATGTGGGGAGACAGGCCCAGTATGGGGTGAATTATGCAAGACACCTGGGGCATCTTCAGAATACTGTGAGCAGAGCCTACAGAAGAGCCTTCATCATAGATGTGTGCGCACACTGCTGGGCCTTCTTAGCAGAATCTTGAACCTCCTCTTCTCCACCTTGCCTCCCTCTTGTCCACATAAGTACATTTCATCCTAGATTGTCTTGGCACACTGAATGAGTATGGGCTTTCCATAGGAAGGGAAACCCTACATGAAGTGTAGTACATTGGTGGTGGTGCTGACTTCCTTGAAGATGACAAAACTCTGGCCCCAAATTGTCAGCTTCTAATATTAGGATAGCTAGGATCTAGCCTAACTGGAGAGGATGGCTTATAATGAATTCTTCAACTCATTTTTCTTGATTTCTTCCTTGTAGTTGATGATATAAATAGTTTGTTTAGAGCAGGTCTGATGAAGTGAGATGCATGGAGTGAGATATTGAAATAAGGTTTAGTAAAGAAAATGAACACTGGATACAGCTTTTCCTCTGCTTGTTGGGGAAAATCTCTTCATCACTGATTTTCCAGAATTCATATTTGGAGAATTTTGGAGGAGTTGGTAAGTTACAGATATCCAACTCTCACTGCTATGATTTGATAGACATTGAAGATCAGTGATCTAGCATTTCTTAAAATTATCACAGTGTTTCTATTACAGGTGTTGCATGAACCATGTGTTAAAAACCTTTGAGAGATGTAGATTTTATCATATAATTTTGTCATACTCTGTTCATTTTATTATAAATCAGTAAATTTCATTCAGTGGTAATAGTCAAAGTCTTTAGAGTCATAAATAGCTTAACAATCTTTGAATCCAGTGATTTTGAAATTATTCTGTGTCACACTAGGATTAGGCATAATCTACAAAGAGTATATGAATGGGCAAGAGGAAAATCTTTACCTCTGTCATCCCATCAGCGTCTCTAATTTTGTAGGTAGCCCAGCAGCCCTAAAACAATCTACAATATTTTGATCTCATCCACACTGATGCTATAAATGTGGAATTTTATAAATTATTTGGAGAAATGGTTCTATGCCTTCAATACATTTGAAAACCACATATTAGTCTAATGTTTGTATATCATGAAATACATGTGGTCAGAAAGTCCCCTTAGTTTTCTTTGTTGCCCATAAACTTGCAAATTGAAGAGACAAAAGCCTAGAAAATTAGAAACCAAAATCAGCATTTACAAAACAATAAATCCCAGTTATCAAAGAACCTAAAGTCTAACCATGAGATGAAAATGTTGGGAATGAAATAAGAAACAACTAATACTGGTAGTACAAGTTTAATTCTATAAACTGCACTTTGAGGTATTTAGGAGTGACTTTATTGAAAAAAGGGAAATTGAGCTAGCTTTGAATTTTAATAAGAATTAGAAGCAAGAGAATGGATGGATGGACAGTTTATACTCTTGTATGATAGAGGAGTTTAGTATGACAGATTCGTGAGCTACAGAAGACACTAGATTACATGAGCGTAATTGTCCTTTGTTGAGAAACATAGAAAATGAGTGGAAACAGAATACTTCCCAGTATGAATCAGTCCCTTCTAATCAGCTTCTAAACTTCTTAAACTACCCAATTCCTAATGGACCCAACTGAAAAAAAAAAATTGTACTAGAGGTTTGTCAAACCAAACCACTTGACCAGGCAGAATACTCACTGATCTCTGGAATGCTATATTTGGGGGAACACAGCAATGGGAGTGGGAGCAAGCATGGTGTTCCATCATTGTCCATCACACTCAAATCCAATTTAATAGAATCCACGTGGGAAAGCATCAGAATCAGAAGCTATGACTGCCATTTGAATAAATTCCATTCTAAGATTCTAAAAACATTCTAAGACCAAGATTACCAGTTTGTTCAATGGATAGCATTGTAGTTTGTTCAAAAGTCAGAATCTCAAGACCCAAGCCAGACCTAGGTCAGAATCTACATTTAGCAAGATCTTCTGGTTATATGTATGTCTTTCCATTAAGGTTTGGGGATTTTCTGAACTCAAGCCACTCTGGAGTAGTTAGGTTGGTATTCCTCAAATTAGTGCTATGTGCAAAGCAAAGAAATGATGAAAGATTTCTAGACTCAGATATGTTTGAGAAATATTTGGTTAAATAAGGTTAAATATGTTTATTTACTTCAGATGTCAAAATTTTCATTTGCTAGTAGAAATTATAATGACAGAAAAAATATTGAAAGTAGAACTAGAAGACAGAATTCTACAAATGTATTTGGTTATTCAAACACTTTTCTCAAGTCACACCTATAAACAGCTCAAGAGGAAAATTCCTACTAAAATCCTGAAATACTGGTTTGAAGAACACTAAACTAGGCCTGTGTGTTTACTTGCAACAAATTCGTGATTAAAGTAAAACACATTGGTAAACATCTCTTACCAGTGACACATTTTCTCATCCCATGAGTGTGAACCTGATAAATTTGTTTGTGTCTACCATACCTTTCTTCTATTTTACCATTTTGTATTTTTTCACACTAGTATACGTCCTAACAAAGACCTAGAAATTACTGAAATTAAAAGAATAATAAAACAAATTACATTTCTTTCTACACCCTAAATTTTAACCATAGCTCTTCCCTTGTTCCCAAAAGCCCTCTACACAGAGGGTTTTGTCTTTCTGAAAATACACCGTGAACTTTGCTACTGGATTCCTGGACAAATTGTCAAACAGTACATCCAATGATACCCTTGTACTCAAGACTTTATTAGGTGCCTAAAAAGATATTACTCCTACATCTCAAAGCTTTGGTTTTATATTGGATTGAGAGTTTGTTTCTAATAAGGTAAGAAATTAAAGTTTCAAATAAAGCATACTTTTAAATGGTGCAAGGCTTATTCTTGACTTTCCAGGAACTTGTATTTCTCTTCCCAGAAAAAAATAGGCAAAAAGGAAATATAAAAGTCAGAAGAACAAGCAGCCTATCATGTAGTACATTAAACTATGATAAATTTGACCATGATAATTTACATATGTTTGCTGCAACACAGTAACATACTGTAATTAACCTAGAATGTCAACAAAAAACAAACAAAAAAAAAAGCCTCTCAAAATGCAATAGAATCAATGACCAGGAGGATTTTTATAATATTCTACCTCACTTTTAAAGAGCACTTGGTGAGACAATGAGCCACTATACATTAATGTCAGATGGTTAGTGTTACTGGTATGATTCCCACTGCTGTTTGTATGTCTTCCAAGTTTTTCTTTTAGTTCTGAATAAAAATACTCAGTCCTGTGAACTCTGAGAGCAAGATGTGCCATTCTCTTGACCCACCACATGGCTCCATCAATACTGATTTGAAGTAAACTCTTAAGGACTGTCTGTGTTCCTGGCAACAATTCAATACTAACATGTGGTTAATTTTTTAGAGGACTTTTCTTTCCCTTCCTGTGCTCAGGAGGAGCTGTGGAGTTTGTGGGAAACAGCAGCTGGATTTGCACATCCGTGGTGCTCACATCTCTTTCCCTGAGTGGGAGTGACCCTTTCTCCAGAACCCTTCTTTGCTAACTGCATGTTGTGTTCTAGGGACTTGGAAAGTACATATCCTAAAATGCTTACAGGGCTTTGAAGTCAAAGTTCCTAGCGACATGGTATGTGAGACAATTCATAAAATTCTCACTGCTTACAAAATTTAACAATTAGCGCAAAGTTTTACATCTGTAGTCATTTATATTCATTATGCCTTGGTGTGTTGTGTGACTAGATGCAGAGATTGTTATAAATACTTGCTGAAAGTAGGTCAGTTTAGTATGTAGCTCATCTGACCATGAGTGCAAAAAACAACTTAAAGCAAACAATGGAGATTTGATCTTTTAATACCACGAGTGCTGTTTTGTCAGGTAGGACAATGAATTCTTTAGTTTAAATTTCTGAAGTTCACGAGAATTGTGTGACAGAAAAGTAGCATGACATTTCTGACTTTAAGAACCCAAGGAACTATCTCCTTAAATCCCATTAAATGGGATAAATGTTCTTCTCGGGATTATTTCATTTACTTCCTGTTTTTACAATTATAGCAAAATTCATATTCAAGTTGAATTTTTGTGAGCAAATAATTGAATCTCTAAAATAATGAGGTAGTAATTCTTATTTCCCCTTAATTTGCTTGAATTTCCTATGTCTGTGATGGATCAACACTTTCCATCCTCAAGGAGACATTTAGTATAAAAACACTGAGGGCTTCCTTTGATTTGCTCTAGCAGAAAAATATATACTTTAAATTATTTTATCAGTAATGGTAATAGAACCTGCAAAAAGATCTATGCTTTCTCGTGCATTTGACCTTTTAAATACCAACAAATGTGTGGTTGAATGAAGCTTAAATATAAATTGGATAAAGGCCCACAATAAAGCAGAAATTGGGTGGTGATACCATTTCTGATTACAGTGACAATGTTTAAGAAAGGCCTAGCAAATGGTTTCACTAATATATGGGATATAGGAAAAAAATAAACAAAAGCCATAGGGAAAAGTCAAAACAAGCTAAGCACCTAACTGAAGCACACAACTTCGGGCAGGGGGAGAAGGGGGAGAATGGTGGGGAGGATGTTTGGGGGGGTAAATCCCTGGGATTATAATGATATGAAATTTATAAATAAATAAATAAATAAATAAATAAATAAATAAATAAATAAATAAATAAATAAATAAATGAATGAATGAATGAATGAATGAATGAGTGAGTGAGTGAGTGAATGAATGAATGAATGAATGAACGAACGAACAAACAAACAAATAAATAAACAAATAAAGGCCTAGCAATTAGTTATATGGAGAAATATATTACCATGAATAACTTATCCTATTATTGACCCATTAGTTACAAATAACAATGAGGAGAAGCTTTATTGCACTAGTGGACAGACGATGCCTGTCTACATTTATAAAATATGTCAACTTCTGCAAATCATTTAAGTGACAAATTTAGATTTACTTTGACTCCAACAGGGAAAATATTGTAATACTGGAGGCCTAATACACAGATAACTCTGTGGAACAGTAGGGATTAGAAAAAGTAGAAAAGGCATGTTTTCTTTTTCCACTTTCAGTAGATCTCTTAAAAACAATTATTTTCTCTCATAAAAATATCAGATGGAAGATGTGGAAAAGGAGAAATTCTGGGTGAAGAGAAATATATACAAAGGTATGGTTAGGTTGGGAAATAAGGCCAACTGCTGTTCAATTCAATGCAATAAGTCTTTATGTGCTTAATTCATCTCTTTCATTGTGCTTTGCATGACACTTTAGCCAGAGCTATCTCGGAGCGCTCCTCAAACAGAATTCAAATTTATTTTTAACATCTATGTCATAGTATTCCCATCACACCCTGTAAGCCAGGCCTTCTGCTTATCCCAGTTGTACTCAATTTTCAATTTTCCATTTAATTGTCTTCTCTAATCACTTCTCAGCTTTTTGACTAAAATCAAATGCTTTCTCTTTTATACTGACCCTATCTCCCAGTCAAAATCTCTCCTTTTTTTGTATTTTGCTGATTTGTCTACTTGTTTTAATAATAGCACTTTGCTCTAAAACTAAACTCATATTCGGTTTCCTTTGGCTGTTTGTTTCATGTTAGTGTACTGCATGTAATATGAACTTCTTAAAAGAAAAAAGGAATCTTCTGTTATATAACACATATATTGTCAACCCAACAGTTGTTTAGTCAACATGGGGAAAATACGGAAAAACCCCATCCTGGAAGCCAGAAAATAAAGAGAGATAAACCAAATTTCCTCCAAGAGTAACTTAAACATTCACAAAGAAGAGATTATAGTGACCAAATTAAATTACCCATCAACTAGTCCATGCAGTTGCCATGTCTAGTTTTTCAGAGTATATTTTAAGTATTACTCGAGGCACCCTCTCCTGCAGTCAAAACCTAGAAAGCCAGGTGTGTCTTGGTATTAATGCTAGACAATTTTTGCATTGGTTAAAAAAAAAAAAAAAAAAAAAACTAAACAACTTGTAAAGTCCTTTCAGCTCCAATTTATATCTTTGTGTTATTTTTTTATAGATTCATTATGAAAAATAACAGTTTTATCACTAATAACTCCATCTCCTTTGGACTTGTGACAAGAATAATAAGTCCTACAATTCTTAAATCCCATCTTTTAAAGACATAGAAAGGGCTTACATTCATTGACTCAACTCTAATTGAGAGTTGAGTCAAATCTAAATATTCTCCATATACACTTCAAGCCAAAATAATTTGAGAACTTAAATCAGATTTTTAAGGCTATGTAATATTATTTCAAAGTTCTCTTAACACACAAGCTTTGTTTATTTGTACTTATTTGTGCTTATATAATTGATGGCCAAAATTCCTACTCATTGTAGGAAATAGGTACAAATCGGCACCACAGGAGACTCATATATTATTGAATTTGACTGTTTGCATTAAAAACCATAGAAACTCAAGAATCCTTTTTCATGAACGCATAGCTTTTAGGAACAACAAATAAGATATAGAGGGAAAACTTTTTCTTCAGTGTGGTAGAGAGATTCCCTAGATAGAAATTCCAGTTAAGGGTTATTATTGTTTTGGGAAAGAAGGAGGCATTGTTTGGTTTCCTTATGCACAAGAGAAAGGCAAACAAACAGGTCTTAATGATCTCAGGGAATTGGAGGATGAGTAACTGCCATAGTTTGGAAACAAAGAGCTATTTTTCAAATGTTCCTTTCCCTCAGAACTATTATACCACAAAGACGTTTTTGCATTTTTACTAAGTCTTGTAAGGACACAAACAATGAACTTCTCTACTGCCAACATATTTCCTCATCAGTTCATTGGAAAAGTCCTCCTCAGTAAGGAAGAGTTAGTTTAAACACTCTTTCTGTAGAAATTTTGACTGTTAGAGGATGACATTATTATCAAGATGTTCATTAAAGATTGGGTAAATAAGATTATGATAACTAATTAATCAGAAACAGCATTTGAGTCCTACTATGTATGCTTCCTCCATTAAGTATATTAGAGATTATAGAGAAGCTTGAGACTGCATAGCTTCTCATGTGGACTTTGAATTGTTCAATAATATAGTGTGATATATTTATAATATAATATAATATATAATATTATAAAACATTTATAATTTATAATATATAAATATATAGTATGATATATTTATAATATATGTGATATATTGATAATAATGTAAGCTATGCTTACATTACAAAAAGTGTATACATTATAAATATATCACGTATATTATATGTAAATACTTCTTCATTCTATTCATTCACTAAAGGTCACTTAGGCTGTTTCCATGTTATGGCTTTTGTAAATAATATTGCCATGAACATAGAGTACATATAGCAATTGCTTGGTCATATGGTAATTCTATTTTTAATTTTTTCAAAAACCTCTATACTGTTTTCCATAGTGACTAAAACATTTTATATTCCTACCAAGAAATATGAGCATTATTTTTCCACATTCTTGCTTGCACTTCTTATTTCTCATATTTTTGGTAATATCCATTATAGCAGGTGTTAATAAGTATCTCATTGTGGACTTGATTTCCATTTCCTTATAATTAGTGATGTTGAGCACTTTTTCATGTACCTATTGTTTATTCATATACCTTCTTTGGAAAATTTTCTATTGAGGTTCTGACCATTTTTTAGTCAGACTTTTTGCTTGTTGACTATTGAGTTATATATTAATATACTTTGCATATTATATAAATGCATTTTATACATATACATCATAATAAACATTTATATATTATATAAGTTCATCTAATACACATATTTTGTCTAAATATTGTCTATATACTTTGGATATTAAACCCATATAATTTTTATGTTTTATAAATATATTCTCCTATTCTCTAGATTACCTTTTAAGTTTACTAATTATTTTTTCAAGTTTATGATGTTTATCAGCTTTTAAAAATTGTACTTTATAGTTCTTTATTTTCTTGTATTTAATATCTACTTTTATACTTAATAAAAATAGTAACTGATATAATTTACAATCACATATTGTAGAAACTTTAAACTATATAAAAAATTTATATAATGGCTTCCTATTTTAATCACTTCCCAATCTCATTCACCTCCCCAGTACAGGTATTCTTCATTGAGTGTTACAGAATTTTGCTTTTGATATTTGTGTTTGCATCCATATATGTATGTATGCATACAAATATAGAACAAAAAGAAATTCATGCTTAGGGTATTGTTCACCACCTTTCCTTATTTTTTTTAACAAACCCTATGAGTAGCAATGTTTTTAACCTCCACTTCTGAGTAACAGGTCCCCAACTACAATGTACAGGTTACAGTTTGAACAAGGGTACCAAATTAAAGCATTGAGTAGGAACTGATGGATAATCTGTGATTTACTTGCCTAACAGTGAATCTTGACTTTGGGTTATGTCCTTCTAAAGAGCACCCTTTTTTAAATTCACATTGAATAGGTTATTTGTGGTTCTGGCAGTCTGTATCAGTCTCTCTCATTTTTGCAACTACTATGTGATGATTCAAAAACAATGGCACTATCATTTATTTCATGAAGCAGTTTTCTATTGATGACCAAATAGGTTATTTCTTGATCATTGTACTCTAAAGGAAAGAAATGCTGCAATGTATAATATAAGGCATGCTCATTGCATGTGGGCTAGTAATTTTCTAAGATGTATGCAAAATAAGAATACCAGTTGAAGGATATTATTGGCTTACTTTAATTTTAATAGACACTGCCAAACTACACTCCAGAAAAGGCAGAAAATTATATTTGAAGACATTGGCAAGTCTGAGTAGTCAAGAATTTCTTTTTCCTTTTTGTCAGTCTGATAGAACAAAAATATTAATAATAATAATTCTATTTAATTTGCATTGTTTTGGTTACCAGGAGTATATAGGGTCTTATTTTTTGTACCTTTACTTGGATATTTTATCATCTTTGTTGTAATTATGATCAGTTTTCATTCTTTTCTGTTTTTTTAAATGGCTAATGACACAGTTAAAAATATCCCTGTGTTTTTCCTTGTTGAGTCAGGTTCTTTTGTTTGTTCTAATAGGTAATCAAATTATACTCTGGGGTTTTCAAAGTACAAATTCTCTTTATAATACAATCATCTTTAATTTGTTTTGCCTGCTGTAGTTTCTGTTATATCGGAACCCAAGTATAGTGCTGAAAAAATACAGAATGATAGACACTCTTATGGCTTATTAATTTTATAGAAGTGCTTCTAATTTTTCACCACTTTCCTTGATACTTTTTATTATTTAATATTCTTAATCAAGTTAAGAATATTGCCTTCTAAATATTACCTACATGAGATTTAAATTTTTCTTTCTTCTTATTAAATCACTAGTAAGCTGTTTAAGATAGGTTTGAATGTTATGAATGCTTTTTTATATTTACTTGTTGTATTTTGCATTAGTTTGTTAGTGTAGAGGGTTAACCATTTTTCATTGTAGAATCATTCTGGATGATAATGTATTCCTGATTGTCCTAATTTTTGTCAGAATCCAAGAAATAGCTTTCTTTGTCATCTAAGTCAGCTTTGCTATGCTCTCTCTACATGCCTGTGCAACTTATAAGACACCAGCTTGACTCCACCCTACTTCTACTAATTTGGTTGACAGTACCCTAGTATATGGAGATTCTCAAAGCTACATGAATATACTTGTAATCAGTCACTGTTGAAAAAGATTGATCTATCATGTATGTCAGTGGTTCTGAATCTGTCACCCCTAGCAGCAGCAGCAGCAGCATTATCTGAAAATTAATTTAAAATGCCAGTGCCGAAGACCCCCCCCCACCCTGGGGAGAAAAAAAAGTCAATGTCCCATTTCCATCAAAATTCTACCAAATCATCAGCTGAGTTTGAACAAGTACTTCAATTGATGCTAATATACCCTTGCATTTGAAAATAGAATTCGTTGTAGAAGGGAAGAAGGAGTGAGGGAAAGAGAAAGGAGGGATGAAAGGCAATTGGACAGAGAAAGGGGGAATAAACAACCAACCTTTAACATGGTTGGTTGTTTTATTTTCTAGATAGATAGATGGCTACCAACTGTGGCTAAGCCTGCTTCATTGTTTTTCTCTTTGTTCTTTCCCTAAAGCAGTCTAGCTTTAAGATAAACATTCTAGTTTATCCCCCCAACTACCCTCAGATCAAGTGATTTCACTGTAGTAATTCAGGTTCCCTTCTTCCAAATCAGACAAGTTTTAGAATACCTGAATCTCTATTTACCAAGCACAGATCTCTAAATACAAACAAATTTGTATGAAAATTTGTAGAAAAGAAGAAAGTGCCTTAAAGGACTAAAAATATTAAAGGCTTCTTGAGTAACAGGAAGCAAAGGTAAATTGAAGCTGGGGATATAGATTTTCCAATTCTGTCATTAAGTCTGTAGCCTTGGGAAAACTCTAAATTCACTAAAATAAGTAATATCAGAGGGAAAGAGATTGATCTTGAAAACTAGTTCATACATTTTCAATATAAGGACTTTCCATTAATATTAAAAAAAAAAGAAACCTAACTCATCTAGTGTTTATAGTAGTGAAAAAATATACAATGGCCAAAAATTTCTAAATTTGCTAAAATTCATAGAATATTTAGCACAGAATATTATAATTTAAGTAAATTTGCCATTCTAAAAGGATCTGAAAAGGTGTTTTTATTTTTCACATTGAAAAAATAAAATCTTAGATCTCACTAAGATTTTAGCACAAAATAAGGTATCAATAAAGGAAAAATTTAATGCATTGACATGCATTAAAAGATAGCTGTTACTGTCCTTTAAGTCATGTCAACAGACTTGTGAAAGATGTCTCCATTGAAGCGGCCTCGTATTTGAAGCCAAATGTTTCCTCTCATATATCAAGTGGGGGAGAAGTATGATAAGCCAACGGAGAATTTTTGTGTAGGTCAAAAACAGAATTGCCAGTAAAATATAAGACCCCCAGTCAGTCACATTTAAATTTCAGTTACACAGCAACAAAAATGTTTTAGTGTAAGTACTACCATGTAATATCCCCATACATGCAATATCTGGGACATATTTACACTAAAATAAATCCTCATGTATCTGAAATTCAAATGAATTTAATCATATGTTTGAATTCTATAATTGTTTGTATATTCAAATGTAATTTTTATTTGCTAACTCTGGTAATCCTGGTTGCAAATGAGAGAGAACTTGGCATCTTTGAGTAAGCAAAAGGCAGTCTGTACTTCTATTATAACATTTCCTAAAATGACTATGATTTAAATGATTAGATCATTAGTTAAGGTTTTTGTTTTTTGTTTGTTTGTTTGTTTTATAACTTGGTGGCTTGATATACATTAAGAAATATAGAGTTATATTCAAAAACCCATTTATCACCTTTAAAAAGGTGAGTGTAATTGCAAAAAAATATATTAAATAGATATAGAGTGCTAGTCCTTAGGATAACTAACATTTAAGAATGCTAAATGGGATCAGGAAAAGTGATTAGTAGTGAAAATAGAAAAGTTGACAGAAACTACCTCAATACAAGACTTTTTTCTAGATTAAGTTGTATATTATTATGGAGAAGGAATGTTTGCCATATCTTTTTTTATTATTCACACTGAACAGAAGACCATCATAATATTCCTGAGTCCAGTTTATTAATTTTAATGTTAAATAGATTTTTGTTACGCTTTCCAACTATTCTCTTTAATACCAAATCCAAGCAAAGAAAAATTGACCTGTATTAAAAGAAATATAACTGGAAATTTCTTTCACAGCAGCTACATATATTATCTACCCACTATCAACAGTGAATCATAGTGTCAAGACAACAGGATACTTCTGTTCTTAGCAGTACACAGACATGTATTGGGAGGAGTCTTATAACACACCATTGGTTCAAGGTCAGCTCACAGTTAACTAAATAGGGTTTCACTATTTAAAAAGTAGACTATGACTGTCTCATTAAGAATGAACTGTTAATGTTCTGCAAAGCACTTCTTAAGCTTAAGTATTAAAGAGGATGGATAGCTTATGTGGAAGTACTTGCCTACTGTGTCAACTTTATCTAATAAAAATAACATTTTGTATCTAAAAGATGATACTATGATTAAGTAACATTCAGCTCTAGTTATCCAAGGTAAAGAATCCCTATAGAGTAAGGTGAATCCACAAAATTATACTAGCTCCTGTTATTTGGGGGTCATTCTCACAGGGGCTATAAAATTTAAGAGGTTTAAGGGAAAAATACCAAAGACAACAGAGCTGCCTTAGGCAGTCACCTCAGTCATTCTACTATAAAACCATTACCAATGCAAAGTTCCAAACATGTACCCTGTGTCAAGCCTTTGTCTCGATATTTCCCTTTGAGATCACAGCTACTAACCTCCTTTCAAAGCTGATTTCACTCAAGTAAATGTCTCAGACAGAGGAGGAGATGACAATATGAGTAACAAATTATGATTTGCCTCAACAGAGTTGGTCCTGAGTCCACAGCTTCCCTCGATGAACTGTGATTCTAAAAAGTTTTACTGAACATCCCAGGGTTCTTTGTGTACAGTACTTAATACAGCCTGAATATACCTCAGGGGAATGTCAAGAATTCCTTTGGACCTGAACTAAACACAAGAATAGTCAATATTCATGTCCAAGTAACTCCATGCAGTAGATGAGGATTCACTAATCCTATAAGTAGTATGTCCATAAACACTTGCCTAAAGTATAGAAAATTCAGAATAAGTAGCCATGATCAATTTACAAAAATATATATTAGTGTGGGCTCTATTTTTAAAGAGGCTGTTACAGAATAAAAGCTTGAAAAGCAATATTGACAATGACATAGTCTGAAGCAGCAGTAGCTAAATAAGAACCAAAAAACTGCCTACAGCATAAACTGAAAACCTGCTTTGTTTTACTATTTTTCCATTATTCATATACTCAAAAATATTCATCTGAAAGTTTTCTCGTAAGTGAATTTTCAAAGATCTAAATGCCTAATCACAATTATTGACATGTTAAAATGAATTTGTATTATGGCAAAAGAAGCAGACTATAGTAACTTTTCTCAAGAACAATTAATTGGAAAGAAATAAATATGTATCAATACTCATTAATATGATATGTCTTTCTGGATGCACTTTGTTCCAGAAGATATATATTTAATATTCATGTAAAGTGTTTTTCTGGCATTCAATCAGCATCTTCCCCATGAAGAGCCCTTTGATGAAATGGAGTAGAACTTCCTTTCTCCTTTAAGTAGAAGACTATCCACTTATTCATGTCCTTTCTGTCACATTAAAGAACAGGGAACTTTTTATTCTTCCCAAGAAATAGCCTTTCAGATTCAGTAACAACATGTTCTGTTCCTCAGGAAATAAAAGAAGATCGAGATAGGGCGCGGCTAGACTCTATGGTGCTGCTAATTATGAAACTGGACCAACTCGATCAGGATATTGAGAATGCGCTCAGCAGCAGCTCCTCTCCATCCAGCACACCAACGAACCTGCGGCGGCATGTACCTGTGAGCTTTCTACTTTCCACTTCTTTGCTAGTTAGAATAAGCCTCTTTATTTCACACACTCTTTCAAGTGAAACATCTTTGATGACAGTATCCACCTATACCTGACCTTAGTGGTATTCCATGAATACATGAATATCACTTAAATAATTCTATGATTCATGCCGGGTTCACAAGAGAAGTGTGTGATTTTAAGAAAATGGTCATTAAAGGATAAGGAGGATAACCTTGAGAGATTCTGCCTCCTGATAATCAAGTCTTCTTCATCAAAGCTATTTCCCTAATTGACAGTCTTCAACAGTATACAATGAAATACATTAGCAAAACTATGTCCATCTTTGTTAATAGTTTTCTTCAGTGGTCCACAAATTTACATTGTATGCAAGAGAAGCTTAATAAATTTTTCTGCATGTCAGGAAGAAAGGAGGGAAAGAGGGAGAAAGGGAGAAAGGAAAAGAGGGAGAGTAGGAGGGAAGGAGGAGGCTGGTTTAAGTAACTCAGCACACTACAAGAAAGTAGATGACAGTTTAACTTGAAAACACTTTAAAATTCACTCTGAAATGCAATAAATAAGACAGAGATAAGAATTTTATTCTACTTTTCATTAATTTTACATAAGTCAGACATTCCTGGGACTTTGACATTTTAAATAAAATTTGGAAGACAGATTCTAGGACTAACTATACATGTTACATATTCAATATTAACCTTAGTTTAATAAATATCTAAGTTTGTACAGTTCTAGCAGTTGTGATGAGAATTTATTTATAATTGAGTCATAACTACCTTTTTAGTCTAGAACTTTTGTTGTTTAGTAAGAAACCCGTTAATCCAGATCAAGAGGATGAAAAACTCTAAATCTAACTATGAGCAATTGTTGATTCAAATTCTTTTATTCATATAGTTCTACTATTGATTCTTAAGTCATTCAAAAATATTCTGACTGTGGGCAGAAAGTTTCAAAGTAGATAATCAAATTAATTTAATTCTTTAATAGCTGTTGTTTCCATTAATCTCTTCACTACTCATCTCCTATCTAAAAACTTCATTCATCAATCAAAATATACTTAGGTTAATTCCATACCTTGACCACTTTGAATAATGCTGCAATGAACATAGGATTTCAGGTATTTCCTTGAGATACTGATTTCATTTCCTTTAGGTAGACACTTAAAAGTGGGATTACTGAGTCACATAATAGTTCTATAGTTAATATTTTGAGAAACCTGCATACTGTTTTTCTGTAGTGGCTGCACCAATTTATATTCTCACCAACATAAGGTTCTCTTTTCTCCACATCCTCTTCAACACTTATTATCTCTTTTTTCCTTAACTTATACGTAGTTTGTCAATATCTTCTCCCATTTCATAGGTTGACTCCTTCTTTTGATTATTTCTTTTCTTAGGTAGAAAGTTTTTGATATATTACACTTGTTTATTTTTTATTTTGTCCTTGTTCTTTTGGTGTCATATACAAAAAAAAAAAAATCATTGCTAAAGTCAATGATGAAGATTTTCTCCTATTTTCTTCTAAGGATTTTACCATTTAGTTCTTACACTTAAGTATTTTACTAGCTCTGAATTATTTTTTATGAGTTGCATAAGATAGAGATGGGGTTAAGTTTCATTTTCTTTTGCATGTAAATATCCAGTTTTCCCAAAACTATTTTTGAAAAGATTAACTTTGTTCACTGTCTATTCTTGGTGACACTGTCAAATATTTCCTGCTTGTATTTGCAAGTATTAATTTATGGAGTGTCAATATATATAGGCATATATATCTACATAGAGAGAGCCATATATCTGTATGTATATACATAGATGTATATATCTGTATATACACCTTTGGTCAATGTGTCCATTTTTATACCCATACCATACTGTTTTACTTGCAATAAGATTATAATATAGTTTACCTCAGGAAATGTGATATCTCTATCTTTTTTCTTCTTCCTCAAAATTGCTTTGAATTGTTGGGGTCTTTTAAAGCCCCGTATGAACATTAGAATTTTTTTCTATTTTTGTAGAAAATGCCAATTAAATTTGCATAAGAATTCACTGAATCTATAAATCATTTCAGGTATATTATAAATATCTTAATATCTATTCTTATAATTTAAATACATAGAATATCTTTTCATTATTTTTTCCTCTTTAATTATTTTCACCACTCTCATGAAACTCTATGCATGCTGCTATTATATCCATTTTTAATTATGGAAATTGAGTCACAAAGCATAATTCCCTCTCTCAAAAAGCTTAAATTTTATTAGATTTACAAACACTTGCACTAAATGATTATAAGCCACTATGGTAAGTGTCATCATGGAAATTTAATGGGTACATAGACAATAGGAAAATGAGGGGACATTAGAATTGTCTTCTCAGACAACTTATGCATGATTCTATTGCAAAAGGGGTGTTAAAGAGTTATTCAAGCCTGCATAGTCATCAGGAGTATCTTTTGACTTCTATTTCCTGACTCTTAATTGCAGTGTCCCTGTTGACTTCCAATACATAACAAAATGTCAATTTGTGAAAACAGTATATTACCTCTTTCTTAAGTACTTGCATTCTAAAATTAGAGTCTCAGAATAGTATAATTATCATTATGAAAAGTGCACAATTACAGGTGACATGTCAATGTCAGTTTTCAACAATGTTTCAGTGCGTCCAAGTGTATTGGGAAGAGGAAAAAGTGTAAAAAAAAACTCATGACGGGGGGTAATTCTTTTTTTGTTTTTTTAACAGGATCTGGAGTCAGGATCTGAGAGTGGAACAGATAACATTGCAGTAAAGCAGACACAAATAAATTTGTCGGCTAGCACTGAGTCTACTGACCTATCATCTTCCACCACCACAGTGGCCAGTTCTGGAACCAAACCCAAGGCTATGGTAAGTTAAAATGCCAAAACCTATTTCAACTTTATTTGAAGAATTAATATCAACACAGGAATAATACTGCTCTTGGAGTGTGAGTTACAATGACCTGATAGTATTCTATTAAGTACCACCTCACATGACTGACCAGCTACAAAATTAACTTTTTAAGATGAGATGGCATAGATAGATAGATAGATAGATAGATAGATAGATAGATAGATAGATAGATAGATAGATAGATAGATAGATAGATAGATAGATAGATAGAGAGAATCATGCATATCATGATTCATATATTTTCTGTGGTTATTAAATGATTTATTACATGCACAGTGCTTACCAAATTCTTGACACAGAATAAAATGTAAACTATTATCCAGTAACCAAGCAAATGAAAAGAATTACCTTGGAGACTAATATTGCATGGAGAATTGTGAATAAAAGACATTCCTTTAAGTAGAAAGTTGAACTGTAATAGGAAAGTAGTATTTGACTCTAAGAGGTAACATTTATGGAGGAAGTAATTACTACTTCAAATATCTAAAGTCTCAACAGCTCCAAAATAAGCTTTCCTAGTTTAGTGAAAATCATAGTGTCGTATTATTTTTTTTAAGACCCATGTTAGTTTAACATAGGGAAGCAAGTTTAGATTGCCTTAAAGATGAAAGGCAAGTTTGAAATAGGACTCAAAGAAAAACACTCTGAATTTAAAATACAATAGGTATGTATTTGTGTACATTTTTAAGGATGTAGAATTAAAAGAATATCTAGAGTATATTTTGATAGAGTAAGTACACATCCCACACCTAAATGCTATGCACTATGTCAGATCAAAAAGACTCAGGGAACAATAAAACATACCCTTTTTCTTTGGACAGCTCACATTCTATCAAAGGAAGGTGAACATATCAACTGTGACATGCAATAGCACACTGTATGTACATTTGGGGTGTTGTATATATTGGAACAAAACAAGCCACAGCATACTCAAAATGCCACACGGAAAAAAACAGGGTTAAAAACAACAAGAGACAAACTCACTGAAATGTGGCTCTCTTTCAAAATGGGTACATATTGAAATGAAAACATCAAACACGGTGATCTTATTTTACCACATTCTCATTAAGGAAAAGGATAAAAGTCAATGAGGAATTTTAATTTGGAGAATTTTTCACTTGAAGATTTTGAGAAGCTTTGCAACTTTGACTTTCTGAACATTGGGGATAGGTGTGGAGCTGACATAAAAGTAGAAGAGAAGACAAATTCCAATTGATAGATGAGAGAGATCTATATTTATATGTATGCATTTATTTCCTTACACAGTTGTTCATTTTTGCACACTGTATGATTTCTCCCCTCATGAGGAGTTCCTGTACATACATTCCCATTTTAAATATATTTATGTTTAAATTATTTTTATGCGCCATTTGTCATCCTAAAAAGCAGTTTCACTATGATATTTATTCTATGTTTATCTTTTACTTTATAATAATAGCCATTGGTATCCTTTGTTTCTCCTTTGAAACACACATCTTGTAGTATGCAATCACCTTATAATTGATAACAATTCATATAACTTTATGTGCAATTCTTTATCCTTTCTTCAATAACCACATGTTTTTAAATGTGGTCAATACATTTCCATTGAAGTCTGTACACATTTTTATAGTAACCATCTTTGGTAAAGCTTTGGAATGAGAAATATAAAAACACCAAGCTTTTCCAGAACTTCATCCCTTAGAGTATTTTATGATGGATTCTTTTTCAAATGTTTAATTTTTTTACCATATCAATTGATAAAACTGCTCACTCCACAGAGAAAGTTAAGAAAAACTAAAATGCATTACTGAACAAGAGCATATTTTATAAAGTGCAAATCCAGGATTTACTGAACAGTTGTCAAATTTGTATAAAATTGGAGGTGATCGTGATTCCAACAATTCAGGTGTGATTTATCACCTGGGTGCACAATGCCTTGTCGTCATGCCACAGTTTATTAGTCAGTAAGTAATAAAAATAATTATGCAATTGATTTGGCCTTCAAGCACAATTTTGTACTTTAAGACAACCAAAATTACCTAACATGTTTTGACCAGCGCCACAGATAGAGCTAGACAACTGGGTATGTAGCTGCTGAAGGATAGTTCAGGAAATTTCTCCTGCAGGCTTTAAGAAATAACTTGAAAGAAACATTAACTTTCAAAAAATTTCTTAGATAAAATTTTCAATAGTGAAGATAATTTAAAGTGACCTTTTGTTTTGGGAGAAGGGTTTTTAATTTGTGTGCGTGCGTTTTATTTTTTGTTGATATAGGTGATATTTTTCTTTCAAGTACTCCCTTTTTAACTGTAGTTTGAAAATAATTCTTGGACCATGGATCATTTTGTTTATAGCTATTCCTGGGTAGTAATAGCCAAGTGATGAATTTTACTTCATGAATTTTTTCTTGAATTTTACATCTTGAATTTTATTTCAAGAGAGATTAGACAGAAATTTTCTGCTCAATTTGGAGCTCGGAGAACTGATGTTATGTACTGGTGGTCTGCTGGCAGAGGGGAGAGAAAACTAGTATCTTGCAGGACCATTCTAATCAGCATGAACTAAATTTCAATTTTAATATTAAGTAGAAATATACAATTCTAAGAATACCTACTTCTAATAGCCAACTGTAACGGACTAACTCTGCTCAGTAATGTTGCCTTTTTACAGCCTGCTTACTTTCATTTCAGATTTATTTAATGTTACATTTGATTTGCTGCTATGAAGTCTATTTTTAATGGTGACTAACTCCCACAAATATTTGGCTTTCCTTTTGTGTGGAAGGTCTCTGGGTTTCTAAGTGCCTATTTTTCAATAAGATTTATTCTCTTATGTTTATTATTAGAATGGGACCAATGAGTAATCTTCAGATTTCCCACAAATGCTATGCATGTATGATGATGAAAATTGAGCATTAAAGTAGATTTCTGATATGCATTTCACACAAAAATGAGGAAGTTAAATCTGGGATATCCACTGGCAATATATATATGTCACAGAAAAAGAGGTCCAGTACTTGTTAAAAATTCATCTATTTCTCTCCTAAGTTCTTTGCTGCCTTGAAAGTCTCCTTAGGCCTCTTATACAGACACTTCCACAAGCAACCATGAGTAGCTAGCATATCTCTTTTTATAAAGGACTTTAATTCACTCTACAGCAATATTCAGACATCATTTTGATAATGGTGTTTAGTTCTTCATTTTTCCATGAAAGATTTCTAAGCTGGACACTAAAACCTTAGAGATTTTGTTGTTACTTTTTCCTAAAGATACTTACAAGAATAGAAATTCATTAAATTACAGCTAATCATACATTCATCAAGTAAAAAAGGAGATCAAGTCCAATAGAACAAGGAAACAGAATATTTTATTTGTAAAATAAGTAACTAGGTAAATACAGAGAATTGAGCAATCTACTGTGTAGAATAATCAAGATTATCATTAAAAGCAATGCAAGCATATGTTTTTAATTTAACCTAAATTTCCTCCCACTCTCCAAAACTCCTCTAGTTGCTTTATGATAAGGAATTCTAATAACGGTGATGAGACCCTCAATCATTGTGGCATGTTGGAACCACAACTAGACAGAGTTGCTTTGAGTATATCCTAAATAATCTAAAGGAATTTTGGAATACATTGGCATTCAAATCAGAGTGTATTGTATGCTAGAATTACAAAAATAACTCTTTTATAAAAGATATCAAAATTGCAAAAATCTTTAACCTTTATGACCATTATTGCACAGGGTAAAAAAAAGACATCAAGATGGTAAGCATAGCCCTAATTCCACAAATCAGCTACACCACTCATCAACTCATAAACACAGAAAGATTGCACCAGTCTGCATAGCCATCTCCTTTCAAAAGTGGTTCTACTTAAACACTGTGTACAGGCTGTTAGAAGAAGACCAGAACAAAGCCTTTCGAATATGCCCTGATAACTAGCTCATAAGAGTTCCTATATGACTATAAAACAGAAAAACTTCAGTACTACAAGCAACTTGATATTTTAATTGCTTTGACTGACAATTCCAGAAATGCCATGATCATTTTCTTCATTGCTGAAAAAAAAAATCTTTCCATCTGACCCTCAAAACACAACTATTTATATTATAGTCCCTTAGTGAGGTACTTGTATATAATCTATTCTGCTTGTGTTATTAAGTAATAGGCTCTAAAATTGAAACACAAGCACCTAGATACTGCAGTTTAAATCACAATTAAAGTATCATTAAAATCTTAATTCATAACGTAAAATTTTAGGAACATCTCTATTTTGTTTTACCAGGGTATAATAGATTTTTGCTTAAATGAGTATTATTTTTTTAACAAATTTGATAATTTCCCTATTCTGTCCTTTATTATTTAACACAAAATAGAGATAATTTTTTAATAGGAAATGCAATTAAGATTCCTTTTTGCTGAAGTCTTGGGGGAAGAAAAGGAAGATATCATATAAAATTGATGAGAATTGAAATAGTATTTCAGAATATCACTTACAATAAGTAAAGGAAGTAACATGGTAAAGTGGAAAATGACACAAGTAGAATTTTTAAAACAAATTTAGTCAGTCTTTTCTGAAACATCAAAAAATTAAGGTCATACCATTTGTTTGCAAGTAAATGCAAACAAAAATGTGATGGTGTTATAAAATTGCCATTTATATTTCTGTGTATGACAATTCAATTTTAACATAGCTAAGCTATAACATTAAAGTGTGTGGACTTTTAAAGAAATATTTGTCTTTGTTCAATAGGTCCTCATTGTTTATAAGAAAGAAAAAATACAAAATTTGTACCTTTTTAAAGAAAAATCTGAATCACCAGGGAGCCAAAAGAGAAGAAAATCAGTCTGCAATTATAATGAGATATTTTTTAGAAGCCTATGCTTGTAAAGTTTAAAGGGTACTCTTCATACATCTGAATTTTGAAATAATAAATAGGTAACTCATTAGCCGGAGGCTCTGAAAAACAGAAATATTTTACATAAGCATTTGCTATTGTACTATTATATTTTAAATAAATTAAAAATCACTCATTCCTTGTGTTTGAAGATACTGACATCTGTTTCCAATCCAAGTACACACCAATTCATGGCAGTCTTGTTTGGGATGGGTTATTTGATCCCCCAATGACCTCCGCATAGAAACCTTTTTACTTTGAGTCTTGGAGTTTTAGTTTGCCAAGAGTAAGTATAACTTGTATCCAGATACACTGATCCTAAATATATAATAAACTCTGAGTACATGGTACTTAAATAATTTTTTAAGTTGACAGAATTATCTTACTATCTTTTTTGTGTTTAGTTTGTGATAAATTTTTTTTGTTGTTGATTAAATGGTTGGAACAGAACTCCTAAAACCAAAAGAAAGATGGAAAAATATAATACATATGAATGATGGCAGGGTTAGAATCAAAATAGGTTCTGTAAGAAAAAGAGATCATTTTCAAAAATCTCTGCAACCTAAGATTGGGTAGTATGAATAGTTCCTTTGTGTGTTATCATCATTACAAAGAGAAAATTTTGGTTTTCCATGCGCTGATGTCCCTTCTTGAATCCAGCTCATATTTTCATCCAAGAGGAATAACAACTTTCACTTATTATTTTGGGCAATTTAAAATAGGCAGCCAACAGCATGCCACATCATAGCAACCAAGAATATAATTCATGGCATTGAGCAGTAATAATAATCAGTAAGCCATTTTCAGAGTCCTCAATTCATTTCAAACCTCCTTGTCTCAAAGCTCTAATTACATCTTCAACGTGTTCCTGTTTTTTTCTACTTTCATGTGAATATTCAATTAGCAGTTCTACATAGTTTACACAGAGGAACTTCTTGACTATTTTTTTGATCTGTCAACTACATATCAGATTTCTAAATGAGAAAATATAAACATCAACAAAATATTTGAGTTTTTTGAAAATCACACATCTAAACATTTGCACTCATATAACAGAAGTATGAAAATAAGGGAATTGTTTGTTCTTTATATTCGGAATGTTCCAAAACTATCAATATTAAAAAATACCAATATTCTTGATTATTCTGGACATATAATGAACAATAATTTGCTAGGTTTTTTTAATATCAGTAGTTTATATTTTTAGCTTATGTTGCCAAAATTACTTTTTAGTGATTTTTTTTTATTCTTCCCAAAGTAACAATTTGCTGTAATCCAGAAGCTGTCTTGATTAGTAAACTTCAAAGGAAAATCAACAGTTGGTCATGAAAATGACTGTTTCCTCTTCACTATAGGTTGTTCTCTCTATAGTGCCTCTGTTGATTCATTTTGAAGGCCCTATCTTTGTACAAATACGCCAGTTACTTGGTAAATGGGCATTTATCAGATTAGTCATAATGTGAAATGCAAAGGCTCATACAAACAGGCAAGTTACTAAGTAAATCAGAACCATTCAGACCACAGTGGAACACCGCTAGCATTGCCTTCCCTCACCTGCCCTGATCAGACTCATTTACTTTTATGTCTGTTATTACTGACCTGCTGAAGTTTTTTTTAATGAGTTCAGGCTTATTATATGTCTACTTCCAAAGTATGTCGACTTCACTTCCAAGAACATTCTCATGAGACCACCCCCCCCCCCAGTTTCCCTATTGCTATGGCAAAATATTAATGCCTACGATTTCATCATCATTGAGTGCCAGGCTCTGGTGGAACATAAGAAACAAAAAAAGTATGCGAGAGAGACAACAGGTTGTACCTTAGCGTAACTCAACTTAACTTAAAGCATTAAATTTTAAATGCAAAGTAAGTTTTATACTTCAGATCACTTGGTTGTAGCAAATAATTTTGCTTTTCTCTAACATTATTCCAACTGAGGAATAAAGTAAGAATTTTAAATAACATGGCAGATAAACTTGTAAAAATCATGGCTAGTAAACATCCATTTGGAGATATTAACTAAGTATTTAACTTTGTGCAATCATCTCCCTACTTATAACACATTTGTAGTTTTTTTCTTTATTAAATGCAATATGGTATATATAACACTTATATGGGCAGATGTACATATGTTTTATCTGCACTGGTACTGTTCCCTTAAGTAGTTTCATTGACCAAAAAAGAACTGGTCTGTTAAAGCGCACAAGTACAGAAGACAAAAATCACTGGGGAACATCTTGGAATTTAGCTACCACATCTCTTGTTTCCCTAGTGTGACTTTTACATTTCAATATGTGGAGGTCACTTAGTTTTTCTACAACCCCTGGAAATGCAAAAAAAAACTTTGACTTCTCTGGACTAAGGCTCAGGGAAGTCAGTTCTCTGAATGATTCCTTTAGTGATACATAACACACATCTTTGATCCATAACAAACACCGATTGCTTTTTTTCCCTGAACAATCTAAGTATCAGGACGATGCTAAGTCACATCATCTTTGGTTCATCAACTGATCTGGCCTGGTCAAGTTCCTGCATCCCCAATGATGTAGTGACACATATCACCCTTTATGGGTATGAAGAGTCTGAAATGAAAGCAGAAACAGTGCTAACTCTTCCTTATAAGACAAGCTGTAGAGAGAACTCATGGCACTCCCAGTCTCTCTCCAAAATCACAGTCGCTAATTACCTGACTCTAGTCTTGTTGCATCCCTCAGGGGAGTTAAAAGGGTGAAGCATCCTTTACTGCATTCGCTTCCAAATATCATTTTGCAATTTTACTTTTTGTCTATCTCAGAACTCACTTTGACATTAAACATGTTACTTTAGGATTATGTCAAAACTAAATTTTAGCACCTGGTATAGGGATAGGCTTTCTGAGCTGCAGTTATAAGTGTCAGTGATGCCAGACAAAAGCTAGGTGTGTCCAGGAACAGTGCAATGTTCAGCAGTACTCATGTTGCCAGTTTTAAGGGTAAGTGCCCACTTTTGGACATAAAGGCAAAGTAATCAAACTCTAGAATGCCAAAGATTTTTTAATTGGGAAAGACTCAAAGAGAATAAAGAGAGGGAGAAAAAGAGTAGGGGAGAGAGGGCTTCAACTACAGACTCGCAATCTAACCCTGAAATGTTCAGCCAAACAGGTAGGGCCCAAAGTAGGGTGACCAAAGCCCAACAGCAGAGCCTCCAGGAGAACAAATCCAAAGCACCTCCCAGCAGAAAACACACTAAAGATTGTGCAGGCTCCAAAAAACTGGAACAGGAGGAAAGAATCAAAGTTCAGAATGTACTTCCCATGCTGAATCCACCACCAGGTCAAGATGGCAGCTGCCGAAGTCTCTCAAAAGAATTGGATCTTGCACCTACCAAAGCACCGAAACGGAAAAAGAGACTCTAGGCACATATATATTCAGTATTTTATATCCAGTATGGCCTCTCACCTCTGTCCTAGCTTCCAACAACAGCCCCCACTCAGGAAGTCAGGATACACCATGCTGGGTTGTAGTGCTGGTGCCTGAGATATGGGTGGTATGGGGGTGCAAATGGGTTCCATTCAGGACATCAAGGACATAGGAAGTCCAGTTCCTGTCACCCCAACCTGCTGCTCAGACACTGTCTGTTGCTTGTGCTCTCTAACACCAGGAATATGTTTCCTGCCTGTTCCCATCTGATAAAGAAGTACATTTTGAGCAAAATTAAATCAGAGAATCAAAGTGTTGGTGATATAATTGTCATTCACTGAGCCTAGACTCAGCTACTGCTAAAAACAGGCATCCACAACCCAAAGCACAACCCTTCAGTTCCTTGATTGACACTGCTGAAGTCAAAGTTTATGTCCCCAAAAAGAGTTGGGAAGATGGGATATTAAATAGTGGGTTTAGTAACTACATCAATTTAATATGCATGCCTATCAGTGACATATTAAATCTTTACAAAATAGTTTCTATGTTGATTTACAGTTGAGACAGAATAACAAATCTGAATATAATCTACCAGTTTTTATAGACTTTAACTCTTTAAAATTTGCATTCTTTGTGACATAAATTTTTGTCTCTTGGGTCCTGGTTTCTTCTTTAACTCTAATAGCTCTAACAAGTCTGACTTTCTTGGAAACTGGAAATACAATGGTTCAATAACAAGAGACCATTTCTGCCTGGCTAGAGGTTATGAAAACTCATTTGGAGGCTAAGATCTAGAAGCTACAGCAGTTTCTTAGGCTAAAGGGGGATGGATTTCAGCAATAAGTACTCCTACTGGGCCTCAAAAGTCAAGTCAGACATGGGTGGAGGGAATGAGGTCAGGCAGGAAGTTAAGATGATATATTCTGACTTAGGATCTGCGTGGGCAATAGAAATATAGCCCAAGGGTATTTGCTTATATTCACAATCAGGCCAAAGGGCTGTTTTTCTTAACTTTTTGAAAGAAAACTAGATGTACTTTTTTCTTATAAAATACCTATGAGACCTTCATTAAAATACTGCTATCTAAAGCCAGAAACTAATTGCTATAAATTAGGGCCAATTTTTAATGCTGTTTAAAAGCTGGAGGCACAACATTGAAAGCTTCTCAATATTTTTCATTATTATTAGCATCTTATACTCATTATTTACACCCAACTTTTCCTAGCGTAATTCTGAGTTACACAGAGTAAACAGCATTGCTCAACAACTGGTTTAAAGAATATTGTCATACTGGCTTATCATTATTCCATTTGAGACATAAATTAGAAGGAACATTACAAGAATATGACTATATGCTCCCTTGTCATCCTTTCAATTCAATTTGATTCAGTTCATTCAATTTGTTAGTAAGTTAGACACATAGACACATGAGGGAAGTACTATCAATTTTTAAGCTGATGAGTGGCTTTCAATATTGGTATAAAGAAAAGAAATACATATAAAATCAGATGTCAAATTCATAATAGATATAAATAACACAATTTTGAAAGGTTTGTGCTTAAATAAAATTGCATGTATTTATTATGTGTACATATATTATATATATATATATTTCCCATGGAAGAACAATTTCATGATTTTTAAGTGCTTCTGATGAAATGCATTTTATAGTAAGATGTTCCTCCATCCCAAAGTTGTTTTGGACAATGAGCTAACATTTAATCTCTTAAGTCAGAAGCTTGACCAGAAGTTTGGATCCTAAGTTTGATTACCATGTATGTTATTTTCAGATATTACATTTGCCTCCATGAGAAAGCACTCATTTTATTTTAACCACTGGCTTAAAATTCTGTACTCTGCAGATAATTGCTAGAGAATCATTATAAGGACTTCCTTCTCTGATGAGAAAAATAATAGCAGTGGGCTCTTATAATCACTGTTATTTTTTTATTATAATAGGGATCTCTCACACCTTGAAAATAGTAATATCCAAATTAATTAAAATAGTCTCATCATTCAAACTGAAGAATGAAAACCATGGTAATCGCCGTCTTTTTTGTTTTCATGGGCCCTCCGCTGTTTTGTTTCTTTCAGAATGCTGCCATCTTCTGGTTAAACTGTATATCGCTTCACACACAATAAGAAGGGATCCACAATTTAAGACAATTTAGGTTCATATAAATTCACCTTCATATTTAGAAGTAACCTATATAAGTTGTGTGCTTCCAATGTTCTAGAACGAGAGATATTTACCAAGCTTTTCAGGAACTTTAAATAATTAAAGTTACAGAAAATCTCTCGAGACGTGAAATGCTATCAAAATATATATTGCACAATAAATATGTATGAAAGTCCAAAGGCATCTGTAGAAAATATTTGACTCTATTCTCTTTCTTAAGACTCTTTCTATGGATAAGTATGATTCAGAAATTTTGATACATACTTGCTATTTTAATTTCTAGAAGATTTTAGTCTTCAAAGTGGCTCATTCTGAAAAAATATTTTTATAATATTTTATAAAATCTCTTATTCAAATAATGTTCTCTTTTTAACAAAGCAGACTCTTGTGGCTAATAGCTATCTTCCTGTCTTAAATTGCTCATATTTATAACCTCTGATAATTATTTTTTAAATGGTATGTAAAATAAAATAGTTTTGATCTATGTAATTATGATGACCTCCTAATTCCACAGCCTAGTCTGCATTCCTAATTTATTTACTGACTGAACAAAAATTGTAATTCTCACCGTATATCAAATCTGTGGTGTTAAAAATTCAAAGTGAAGTAGAACACTTCCCTGGACTTAAAAGTGTGCAACATGGTAGAGGTAGATTCCCTTAACCAGCCTCCACGGTACCAGACTGTCCTTAAGTTACACACCAGAAATATTTTAGTCTACTAAACCCAGAGTTAGTAAATCCCAGGCAAGAGTGTGGAACATCTAAGGCTCATTTTGTCATTCATAGCTTCTCCCAGATTTTCCCTCATCATATTTACAGCCTGCTGACACATATAACCCACACCAAATACCCATGAAATTAGTCCCAGTGATCAATATTTAACAAAAAGAGCTTGACACAGTGAGTGAGATGCATTGACAAGTCACTTGACAAGAGCAAGGATTAAATACTGGCTAAAAAGAGCAGTCTTGTTTTGCTTCTGTGGTGAAGAAGACCTCTTGAGTGAAAGTAGGCAGTTATTTTCTCAGAAATGTCGTGAGACACAATCTTCAAGATGTAAAGTTGTACTATCAGTTTTAACTTGCCATTCTCCCTGTGCTTGTTATAAATCTGTAAACAAAATACTACACTCTATCCCATACGTTTCTGTCTTAAATCTTAGCATTTCTAACTGTTATATCGAATTCACACTCTATATTCTAACTAGATTACCTTCCTCCTATTCATAAATTGCTGATTTAAAGGGTCAGTAATAAACAGGGAGAAGGGGAGGAGTGCTGTGTTTTAGAGGAGGGAGTGAGTCCCAAAGTCAGCTGTGTTCCCTCAGGATGCCAAGTGCAGGAGGATTGCTCTCAACAGCTTCCTTCCAGGCAGGGAGGAATGAGGAATTACGTCCTGGGCAAATCTCCCCAGCTTTGCTTTACTTCCCCCCTAGCCTGCTACTGCTACTTGTAGGAAGAAAATAGGTAAATAATCACATGCCCTGTTGAATGGCAATTACTGGATCATGTGGAAATGCCCACCTTATCGCTGTAAAAAGAAATATGTACCTCTTGCAGACATTAGATTCAGAAATCGTGTGATCATTGCCTCGCCGGCAAACCCCACTGAGAAGACAGAGCTAAGATTGCGTGGAAACAGTTTTTCTTCTTTCTGATGCTCCTTTTTTTTTTCTTTCTTCCTTACTTGAGCAGTAGAGTACAATTTAAATTTTTTCAGGATTCTTGCAGATGAAAATATTAAGAAAAAATTTAAGTCAATCTAATAATAGCCATCTTAGATATTAATACTTCTTGATATTTCTGAACTGACTTTATGTACTGTATAATTCAGATACTATACTAGAAATAATATGATATATAATTTTTATTTATATTCTCCCATTTTTAAACCAAGCACATTGTTCTGTAGTTACATGTACTTTCTGCTCTTCTTCAGTTAAAATGGTAGCCAAGTATCAAAGTATTTAAATGATTTTTAAATTCAAATCACATGACAAAAATAGTAGTTGTTGAAATTTCCAACTTAGATAGTAGGTTTGAAGAATTGAGGATTGAGTCAGCCCACCCTTTGACCTCCTGGGTCAGAGGTTAAGTGGAAGCTTGAGTTTGGAGTGTTTGCTATGGAGGATATAAGTTCATAACAAAGCACATAGCCATTGACATTATTTCCAGTCCATTGCGACCTAGTCAAGAGGCAAAATTTTAAGTATTATAAACTACAAATTAAAAGAATATTTAGCCCTTTCATTTATGTATTTCCACTTAAGCAGAAAATATCACATCATGGGTACAGAAATTTGTCCCTCAATGCTTTTTCTATATTATTGAGTTGTTTTAGAAATGTGTTACATTGAGATTAAGTTTTAATAAAGCAATCTAAACCTGGATATGATGATAAAATCTTCATGAATCAAAGCAATAAAGATAAACAGTTTTTCTTAACATTTGATGAAGCAATATAGACTTTATAAGCAAATGGACACTTGATGTTTTATTTTTTTCTTTCATATTTATGACAAACCAGTTTTAAAATATTTTCATTTTGATTAAATAATTTAACCTAACCCTTAAAAAATATTCTGGAAAATTAGATAGAACTGTAGGAGGACCTCCCCATAGATATCTGCATTTCTCTTAGCAAACTGCATAGCAAAGCTACCATTGAGGGTAATATTAAGCTCTCATTTGTACAAAACTGTATTCTTTACAGAGATTATGTAAAATGATTTTGGGTGAATAAATTATTATTTTACATAGTATATTTGTATTTTGTTTAAATTTTACAATAAATGGTTCTAAATCATTTTCTGTACTAGGTTGTACCAATAGAGACACATCTGTAACTAAGAAAGGGACCAAGACAATTGGGTTAACTAAGACCAACAGACCAAAAAGGACATCCTTGTTCTACATGTCCTTGTATAAGATAAGGAGCAATTTGCAGAGACAAATTCCCAGAAAGACTGGACTATTCAACCTCAGGGAAAAGTCTAAGATGAAGGAGTCTTTTTATCATCAGAGAAAAATCCCACAGCATACTTTTGTATTCAAAATGACACTATTGAATGTGGTCATTATCTGGGAAGACATGGATTATGAAAAAGATTAATAATCCACCCCTCTTTGCATCCATCTTAATAACTGCCACTTGGGTTTCAGCTATAGCCAACTTTCTGCTTTCTGTCATATGCCTCTTTGTACTCGGTTCTCAGAGCCCCCAGCCTGCCCCAAAATGGATGCAGGTCATGTGATTGATATACCCCAACCATCTTGCTTCACTGGGAATATTCAAATCACAAAGATTATAAATTGCAAATGCATATATATTCCTGGGAAATCTGTTGCTGTTGTTTTGGGTTGTTGTTGTCATTGTTTTTTTTTGTTTTTTTTTTTTCTTTTTGCATTATATAAGGCAATATTAGTAGAAAAAAAGAGAGGAAAGAAGAGAGACACCTGCATAGCCATAGGAAGAAGAACTACTTCTGTGGTTACTTATGAGCTTAGCACACAGATCTCTTTCCAGATGAGCAAAAGATCTTGTCGTAAACTGAGTAGTTTGACTAGCCAAACTTTTCTTTCAAAATGGAACATCCTACATGCCTCTATTAAATTTCCCATTTCCCTGAATGGCATGTTCCTTTGTACTCAAGAGGAAGAAATACTTGAGTGTTTGGTCAAAATATGACAGAAAGTTCATGAACTGTGTTTGTTTTATAATTGTAATAATTCAGATGTCAGCAAGTAACCACCAGTGTTGCATCAATGCTGAATACAAACACTTAAAGGAGGGATTTCTGCACTGTCTTGGTGCTTCTGAAGAAAGGAGGTTCTTCCCACGTCACCCTAGAAGAATTTGTTTGGACATATTCTTGGAATGCTAGTATTCTAAATCACTGATCCTAGAACAATACCGCTACTTGTGTTCAGAGTGGTCGTAAACAGGCTACCCACAGAAACAATGATTTATATTGATTGCAGTTCTCTCTATATAAATATTTAGTCTTTATTAGCAATTATTTAAGGAAAGCATGATTTTGAACATTTGGCCTGAAATTTTCTGTCTCTTTCAAAATGATTTCTGATAAAGGTCAATTCTCTTTAGCCCTATTTTTTTCATGTGTGAAATTAGTGTGTTACTTTCCATTATTAAAACCATACAAATATCTTAAAAAGAAAAAAAAAGAAATGTTAATGGCAGTAAGGTATAACTGTTTCTCAAGGAGCCAAAGTTCAAATTGTAGGCCAATTGAATGATGTGTCATTTTAGTACATTCTTTGTATGCCATCATTGATTCTTGTAAATATATTTTCAAGTGGAACTGGCTCTCAAGAATGAATTATTATAGCTCCACAGCTTCTACTTTTTCTTTTATGATGTGCTTGTTCAGCAGCAAAGACACGTTTTAGATAACAAATGTCATCTTCGTTATTTTCATTGTGTACCTATTCAGTAATTATTCAATGTCTAATATGTGCTACATACTATAGACAGTAGACTTCCTCAGGGAGGACATCTTTTCTTTTCTACCAAAATCAAGAAAAGATACTAAAGGAAAGATATCTATAAAGGAAAGATATTAAAGCTGTAGAAAGAATAAGAAGGCTAAAATTTCTAAATGCTGCACAAACACCAAGGGAATGAGATAATGGTCAATCAAGAGTTGACAATTTGTTTTAACAACAACAAAAGCCTTTAATGACTTTGATGAGAACAATTTCATCTTTTTGGGGGGGCACAGTAAAAAATACTGAACTTACTAGACTATGAAAGGAGATATATCAATAAATTGAACAGAAAAATGAAAGTTTGTGAAGCTACACTTTAATAAAGCAATTCTAGTCTGTGGTGTTCAACTCTCTGGGAGAGACTTGAAGACACATTCCAAGTTCTCCAGGTATCTAGAGACTACAGGATACACAAGTGACGTGAATTAGACAGTTGTGCACAGCATGACCAGGTACACCCCCAAAGAAATTCATGATGAGAGAAGCGTTAAGCAGAAAGAACATTGCTAATATTGGTGCCAATTATTTTTGAGCAGGAAAAAAAACTTTCATTCGCTCTACAGACTTTGAGTACATGATTACCCAGACTTCTTTGGTTTACTTCCCAGGACTGATTTGTTTCATTTCAGTACACAGATAAGTCCAGCAGACCCTCAAATAAAATTTTATTGTTCGACACTGTTTTATTATAACTTTGATGAGGAAAAAGATCCTGCTGACACTGAAGGAAAGGACATTCACTGCTCCAGGATCTGCCTTAGTTATGTATCTTCTTGCTTCAAGTTGCAATTTCCAAGACCCTGGAGCACATTTAATGGTCCACTGTCTGGCTTGAATGTAGAGTGTCCTCTGATAAAATGTGAACATTTTAAAGAATTTTTTTCCACATGAGGAGAAACTGCCTTGCATTTTCATCTGAATGATGTTCCCCTGTGTCCTCCTCAGGGTCCTTGGACTTCCCTACAATGAGCTATAGCTTGACTTAATTGTCCATGTGACCTAGAAAGACCCCATTCCAATCACCACAGTTGCCCTTATCACCAAGAAGAAGGTGCTAAGTTTCTGTGGTAGGAAAGGGACACTATGTGATGTTTGGTTTGGTGTCATGGAAAAATACACTGCATGAGAAGATCGAAGACATCATATTGAAGTGCTCTTTATCATAGTGTATTTCTCGTATTTCAAAAATGGGGCCACCTCTTCCAATAAAATGGTTTTAATTTTCTTTCCCACTTTGAGTTGTATATTACTGGAATAAATGTCGTTGTTTGGAACACAGTGATCACTTGAAGTCAGGGTTAAAGAGTAGGTCCTTGACTAAATTTATCAGCTTTACACAGAAAATGGCCCTAAAGCCATAAACACTCCTCAAACCCCACAAGATTGTTGATGATAATTGGAGCTGGAAGAGAGTGTATGCATATTTCTGTAAAATCACTCTCTAAATTGAAAACCTGCCCAAAGCTCTTGTCCTAATAATACCATATCATCATCACTTGCAAATGTAACTCTAAGGACTCTTGAAACTCTCTCCTAACCTTTCTCATTTGCACTCATGCTAGCAGATGGACCAAGTCTGCTGAATTGAATTCATCCTCAAATAGCCCAATTCAGATAAAGAGAAGACATGAAAGAGATGATTGAGCTACTGAGTGTTTCACTTCTCTTTAAATTATACTGACTAAAAATTAAGAGAAACAGACTTTGGGATTTCAAAGGATAAGGAAAGATTCAGTGCACTAGACTGCAAAGAGATTAGACCCTTCTCCAAAGCAAATAGGCACCATTTGGTTTGGTTGCTACAGTCAAGAAACAGCAATATACAAAGAAATAATTCTTGAGAACATCTTTCCTAGATGGAAGCTACTTTTTTGCTTTCCTCAACCCCCTAGTGAGAATTAAAACTTTAGAATAAATGAAGGTCACTCCTAAGAACATGATGTTGAGTGTATTCAAGACCTTTAAAGACAGTGTGAGACCACAGTCAGCAATTCTCTGTGCCACATCTCCCAACAGATCAGGATCTGGACTTATTGACTAAGGCACCTTCCACATCCTGAATCACAAACATTGCAGTCCTTCTTTCTGTAAGCTAATCAGATCTCACCTTATGAGACCAGACAGGAGACAGGGTCACACCAGCATAAAGAGGGGGCTTGCACAGCAGATAGGACAAGTGACTAGGTCTAAGGTTGAAATGCAAGGTTAAAAAGAGTGAGAGATTTTAAGACAAAAATGAGCAAGCAAGACAGAAGGTCAGAATCCAAAGGAAAATGAGTTGAATTTCCCCCTGCCTCTATTCTAGTTTTCAGCATTCTAATATACAGTGACTTAGCCTCTAGGGGCACATGGGGAGTAAAGGGAAAGAGGCAAAGTTCACTGGGAGAGTGAGCAGGCAGGAATGGGGACTGGAGAGAAAGTGTTCCCTGAGCACACAAGACAGGAAGGAAGGAAGTGATGCAATGCAGCAAAGAATTCAAGAGATCCCAGACAATCCCACAGAGACTGGACTTTGTAGAAGAGGCCACATGAAGGAGAGTGGCTGATGGGAAAGATTTTGGACCGAGCTGCAGCCAGATGACCTCTGATCAGAGGGGAAACAGAGACATTGTTCTGGAAGGAACAAGACTCAAGCTTATAATCTTCCCATGTTCAAGACTGGGCACGCAGTGTTGATTGCATCTTGAGAGAGTACTCAAAAGGATAGACATGGAGATAAGACCTAGTCATGGGAAGGTCATGGATTGAAATTCACATTCTCTCTAGCTGAATGGATCTCTGATATTTTTAAATTCCTCCTCTTCCTCTCTGAACTTAAGAGGAAGAACACTAAAGTTCTATAAGTCAAGTCCTCTGGACTCTCCCCAGTTCTTCAACTAGTTGTAGGACTTTATCTCTAAGTTTAATCATCCTCAAAAAGGAGCATGTTGGACCCCCAGTCATGGTTTTTACCTCTCCATTCACATACCTTCCACCAGCCCACAGAGAACTTCACCTCTACTTCTGGTTCCATGGAGCTCAAGCCATATCTATCTTGAACACCAATATCAGCATAGCTGGAATAGTGTGAGGCACATCATAGTAGATGCTTCAGGGATAGGTATTAAGTGAATTGCAGTGGAGCACAATCCATGAAGCAGTGAAAACAGAGTTGTTCTAACAGAAGCTGTGAGGAACCCTTCTGCTTCAATGGGCTTCATCATCCCCAGCTGCCTGTGAGAATGCCAGGACTGTTGCAACCCCTCTGACACTGTCAAATGCTATGTAGAGGTTTCTTCTCTACAAATCATAGGTGTATGGTTTCATTGAAGCATACATTTGGCTGACATGTAAAAATTTATCTGGTTTGGCCCCAATTTACAAGACTAAAGGATCACATTCCCACTTTACCTTCTACTTCAAAGTCTTAGTCTGTAAACCTTCTTTCTGGTACATTTTCCCCTCCCTTTGCAGAAGATGAAAGCATTTTTCCAGACGGGCCTGCTGTGAGTGACTTCATGGAAATGAATATCTTGTGTCCCTAATGTGCCTCTCACATGGAGAACTCCTTGTATTTATTTATTTTTAAGAATAGGACTGGGAGGTTGACGTTTCCATTAGCAGTTGAGTATTTTTCTTTTTAAATAAAAACCCTACGCCTTGGTGAGACATGCCTCACATTCCGGTCTCCCCACTTCAGGCAGTTATGTGCTACTAAATATGCGGTGGAAATGACACATGTCTGGAAACTGAGAAGCAACACCGTCTCGCAACTGCTTGCTCTGTGGTATACAACGAAGGTGTTGTGAGTGGTTAAATGAGGAAGGTGAATTCAAAGATCTCAAAGGAGAAACCAGATGCAACTTGTGCATCTGGTGTGTATCCTTCTCACGTAGTGAGTGATGTCCTAGGTTTGAGTGCTGATCACACCTGTAGCAACAGGAAGTCTTAGAATCCCCTCATCTGTCAGAGGGTCCTAGAAGTATCTTGAGGTGATACTTCATGAAGTATCTTGAGGTGAACAAAAGCCAGTAATTTGTCTTTCAAGGGAGGCTAACATGCCACTAACAATGATGGAATAGCTCCTCAAACCTAACCTTAGATTTTTAGTGAGCCTTTAGGTACTTGGCAGATAATGTTTTGTCATCTAGCAAGTGATTCCAATAATAGGGTAGTGAGTTTAATTCCAAGTATCTTTCTCTCGATTTATATTGAGCAAGATATCCCTGCGGATATTCATGCTACCTACCTGAAGTCTAATAATTGGAAAGAAGTTGTGAAATGGGAATTGAAAGTGAAATTTTATTGCTCAGGATTATGATAATGAAATACAGATTGGATTAAATGTAACTTAAGCATGTGAACAGGAAGACATTTGTCCCTGTTGGAGAAAGTGTTGAAACTCCTTGGGCATGGAGATTTTACATGTAATCCCAAACATACCAAGAGTTTCCTCCTCCTTGCAGAATATGAGGTTCATTAAGTATGAGTTGAAAACTTTGTAATTACCTTTACCAAACTCAAAAGTTTCTTACACAGTTGTTATTGTTTTGGTTGTTTACATTAAGTGAATCTGAAATCTGAAATAGTTTTCCTTAAAATGTGTATGTTTTTATTGGGGGGGGTAGGTATTTGGTTTTTATTGATTTTTGAAATATTTGTAAAGAAGACTAGCAAGCATTGTATTTATAAATGATTTGTCTCTATTCAAAATAAAATTCATGTTAGTATATATGTTAGAAAGAATGTTAGAGACTTATGTACCAATATTCAGGGCCACCAAGCAAAAGAGGAGCTAGAAGTGGCCTTACCCAGAGATATGGAATAGCCAGTTGAGAGGGGATAAATCTGAAAAGAAAGTAGCTGAACTCTGAATGCATAGCTCAATATCATCTGAGATTCTGGACCAGAAGCCTTAATAACTACTCTGGTCTCTCTTACACCCATTCCTTTCCTCTAAAACTAGAGTCTAACTTTCTATTATTCAAGACCTGGAAGGGAAGATCCTAAAGAAAAGGGGAGGAGATGAAGGCACAAGTGTGAGCTAAATATATACCTGCACACACAAATACACACACACATACTTCTCTCTGCTACCACTCAAGTCAAGTGACACAAATAATGACTACATGAATGCTTTCTGATTTTAGAGATAATTTTAGCATACAGAAAGAGTTAAGAGCATCTACCTTTGTACCTGGTTTCCTTTAGCCAAGTAAAGCAAATGCCTCACAAGCATACAGCTTTGTTCTTGATCATTCATGTTATCATTTTGGTGCCAAATATAAGGAGATCCAAGTGAAATCCAATTTTGCAATTGCCGAACACTGAGAAATATTTGAGTATGCTTGATGAGTTTAAATTTTGTCGGTTCTGCAATACTTTTGGGAAATAAATTTGTAGCTTTCTTTACAAGCCATTTAGATATTTTGTTTTGATTTGATTTTTGCTTGTTATTTTATGGGACAAACAGGAAAATACTTCAACCAATGAACCAATGAATATAGGTTTGATAATATAATAGATCAATTTACAATTATGTATTCATTGCCTCTTATGTATCTTATGTGTAATATAGCAATGACTGGAATAAGAATGAAGTTTCTAGTTCTGTCACAAGCTCTATGACCTTGAGCTAGTTTCTCATCAGAATGTCATTGCTGTTCACTCATAAAATAGGGATAAGTGTACATCATTTTATGATTACCATGAACTTCAAAAGAAAGACCAAATACAAAAAAATTGTACTAATTTACATGCCAGTAACCATTTACCTTATTTACTTATGTAAGAATTTATAAGAATTTAGAAATAAAATTTAAAAATTTTTAAAAATTGCACTAATTTAGTGACATCTAATAATTCCCAATGATGTACATGCCCTGAGACTTTAGTACAGAACCCCAAATATACTGAAGACTGTCCCCAGGGAGAAAATTCCAAGTGGGAGAGAGATAACAAGTAGCAAATAAATCCCAAATGAAATGTTTACTTTATCCCTGATTTATATATCTCATAGAATTAGGATCTTGCAATTATCTGTTTGTGTTTAATGTTTATGTACTCCACAAAGTGTAGGCTCCCTAATAATAGTGACCAAATATTGTATGGCCATACCTTGCATGTACCAGGCACATGCACATACTTAGAGAATAGTTAATGAAAACATCGTGATAAAGAATTATACAGAGGACATAATGATAAAAATGGAGAAATGAGAGAATGAAGTCTAGAAAGGTCTTTTGCTGGGACACTTAAATGATGAGATGCTGGGACACTTAAATGATGAGAAGCCAGTCATATGTATGGAAAGAGCCAGGAAAAGAGAATTCTACACAGGAAATACCAGGGCAGATACTCTGGCACAGGAAAGAATATGGAATACTTCTGGAATGGGAATGAACTACTGTGGCTCTTGCAGGAGTAACAATTGGACCACACAGGGCCTGCAGTCTATAGTAAGTGTGAGTTTTAGCCAAACCAAAATGTATGTCCCTCTTCCATACCTGCCCTTATTTATAACTTTGAGTTAATAATAAGTCAGCATACATTTGAAGATCAGGCAACAATACCAGGTAATAGGAAATGAATCATGGATTATGAAAAACAAATATCCATGTTTGGGATGTGAGAGGAATGTGAGCTTAAGCATTCAGAAAAAAGTTAACCCGCATCAGAATTTACCTCTAATTTCAGGCTTAGAGCCAAAAATTACTACATTAGCAAGCACTTGACTTCCCACTCTACAGAGTACCCACAGATCTGACTGCACCGAGACAGGTATACTAATATCACACTTTGTTGCCCCCAGTTTAAAAGATATCAATGAAATTGCTTCAAGCTAGACTTTCAAATGCTCCTCATTATAGACTTTCTCCAGTTCTACTGGTTAAGTTTCATCAGGTCATTTAAGCTTCCTTGCTCAGTTTCCATTTCTTAGAGCACCACTGTGTTGACCTTCCTGAAGAATTTGCTTTCAGCTTCTGGTCTAAGTCCATAGAGTAAGTATGTGCTAATTCACCTCTATTCTACAAGCCTTAAAATATAAGTCACTGCTCAATACTCTTCTCCTCTGGGGCAGAAAACTGAAAATGTTTGCTAATTTCTCAAAACTTTTGTGGTTGGCATCAATTGGGTACTGTGATTCTTTGGCTCAGACTTTGGATTGATTTTTTTGATTTCAGGAAATTCTCTGTTCTTCCTTCTTCTTCCTGTTGGGACTGTGATGAACAACTATCTTCACTTGACCTAGCATTCAGATCATTACCTGGCCCTGTGCCCAGCACCTAATGTATAGCTTATTTATAGAAGATTACTGATAAATGTGATTGATGAGGTGCACTTGGGTAGCAGTATCTGTGTCGGTACTTTGAGTTCTCCATTCTGCAAGAAGTTTGATTCTGCTCTTTTCCACCTTTCCACGAGGGGCATTTGCTTTTGATAGGGGAAACTTGCCAAAAGTTTCTAGATTCTGTGTCTAGAACTCTATTTTAAATGAGTAAAATAGTGATATGTAGAGTTTTTAAACAGTAGCTATTTCTCTAAAACTAACCCTGCAATATATATTAAATGATGTCAAAATTGTATTGATATATTAAAAAGAAAATTAATATAATGCTGTATAGCCAACATAAGCCCAATCCTGAAAAGCAGAAAAAAAGGGAAATAAATCAAGTGGTTAATGATGTGTTTACCTACAGTAAGACATTTTTTAATTACTAGTTTTTTTCTTCATGATTTCCTGGACTAGTCATTTTTAAGGCACACATTTTTATCTATCAGAAAACCTATACTATTTATAAAAGAAATCACACTAGGCAAACCAGAATACAATTCACTATGGTCTTCCTAAGTCATATACAATAAAATAATCAGTTAGTGATTACTTATTAAATAATTGAGATGGTAGGGATCTTTTGGTGGTGATGGATAAGTTTATACTTTTGCTTGTGGTGAGGGTTCATAAGTTTATATTTACCTCTAAGCTTATCATGTTTGCACTTAAATAAATATGTACAGCATATTATATGTCAATTGTATCTCAATGGAATAAAATAAAAAATAGAATGAACTGCGCAACTTTTAACATATCCAATTCCAAAGGTAAACCCTGTACCAATTAAATCATAAGTGGAAATGGGCATGCTTTTTAAGTTTCCCAGGTGAATTCAGTATGTAGTCAGGGTTAAGAATCACTGGTGGACTAATTGGACAGCTTAGATCAGGGGGTTGCATACCTGGCTGCTATTGGGATCTCCTGGGGAGCTTTTTTTAAGAACAGTATATAGTCCCTAACCCCAGGTTGTGATTTTAATTGGTTTTTACTGGGGTCCTGTACTTATGTGTTTTAAATTTCCTCAGGTGATGGTGATTTACAGACAAGGTTGCACCCCACTGTCTTTAGCAAGCTAACATCTGTTGAGCATTCACTCAGGGCAGGACCTGTGCTGAGTGGTCTTTGTGCATTTAATCCTCAAAATGATCCATCAAGATGGGTATGATTATTCTCATTTTACAGCAGAGGAAACTATTACTCTGAAACATTAAATAATTTTTCAATGCAACCCAGTTCATTTGAACCCAGATATTTTTTATTTCCTGTAAGGATAGCAAAGAAAGAATTTCCCCTAGTTCTGGATGAATGCTTTCTATGTACCTTAATGAAGAAATCTGACACACTCACTTTCAAAATGTCACTCACTTTTAAAATGTTAACACTGTAGCTCTTCATAAGTCCATTAGTTAGCAATTGTCCCATTCCTATCAAACTTCATCAAGCATAAAGATATCTGCAACTTCCTCAGTATTACTTTTTTCATTTCATAATGGACTGAATAGCATTAGTTCAACTTTATTGTCTTTTGGTACATATTTCTTGCTTTAGAACTTAAATTATTTCCAAAGTTGCTAAAAGTATAGTGGTATCTCACTGCTTAGCTTTAGGACAGTGTTCTTCTTGTGATATTGTTCTCATTTTTATTTGGTTTTATATTTTTTTGTTAATAAATGGATTACTGTATTTTGAGAATTCCTTAATGAAGTTTGCAAAACTCCTCAGATAATTGAAAGTTCTCTTAGGTGGCACAAAACCAGTTTTAGGATTTGCTGTTCCAGACAATTTTCAATATCAATGGAGTTTCTCTCTGAGCTGCTTTTGCATTAAGTTGTGTTTTTCTGAATCAGTTGAAACTCAGCTGCACTGTTTCTAATAGTTTCTAATAGTTTCTGTTTAGATTCCCACTGTCCTTAAGAGGAGTTGCAGGTGCACACTGGTACCATAACTAGGCCCTTTTCACTTGTAAACTAAATCCCAGGTCTTTGAAATGAAACTCATTTACCCAGATTTGTATGGCATTACCAAAGCGTAATATTACCCTGTATAGCCAAACTGATGGAATAAGGACACACAAAAAAAAGCCATTTCAATTGCCAAGAATTTCAGATCAATTTATGGGACAGGTTTTGTGAGGGCGTAAAGAGAACAAATGCTGTTTAGAAAGGAAATTTGTAACTCTTTGCTTTTACCCCGTAAGATGGGCATTATTTTTAATATAGTTTTGTCAAGGAATATCTCCCAGCATTTAAAAACTTGCAAGATAACTTGGTCTTAATTTGAATTAATTAACCAGTGAATATATGGGAAAAAAAATTAAGGAAATGACCATAGTGTGTCAGGGAAATCTTTTCTATATTTTCTTTAATATTGCCCTTTTATCTGTTAACATTTTTAGTTGACTTCTAATAAGTAGAAATTTTATGATGTACTTTCAAGGCTTGTGGAAGCCTGTATTTTGAGGTTGGATTACTTGGGAAAGAGAAAATAATTGATAAACTTGAGAAATATTCTAATTTCTAATTCTTATTTTAAAAGAAAAAAATGTGCTTCTGGCATTTATTATAGCCCAAAACATAACATAGGTGACAAATTAATGTTAATCTATTCCAGTAAAAAGTAATCAGAAATAAAACATTTTTGGGACTGAGTACAAATCAAAGGCTTTTATTCTTCTATTTAGACAGATCATATCCTTTGCAATAGCACTAGTATGAAGGTAATGAAACTGATATTTCGAGATCAAAATGTGATGAGAATTTTAATGAAGTTCCTCAGATTGTTTCATTATTTCATTATTTGTAAGTAAAAATGTGTGTATTTGTATTTTTTACATGTGTGTATTTTCGGTGTGTATTTTACATAGCTGGAAAAAAAGACCTTTTTTGATATTATCAGATTCAATGAGTTAGTAATTTAGAATATTCTGACTTATAAACTGTTAGTTCCAGGAAACTTTAAGGTGGGTGAGAGAAACATGTAAAGCAAAATGGATAGCAAAATGACCATCAAGAGTTATCTGGGTATTTTCAGGAAACATTCTCTTAAAAATACCTAATTTTTGAGAATACATAAACAAGTATTTCTTAAAAGTATATCTTGAGTGGAATTTGTATTTTTTATTGTGAAATAGTTCCCTCCTAATTTCTTTCAAGCATTTTTTACATCATCAGGGAATTATAAAATGTCTAATGTTGTTAATTCTAGATAGTCACACAGTATTGAAAATAGAAGTTGTATCATCCATCTTAATTTTCCGTAAATGTTCCTTTATCACAAAGATATCTCACTATCACAATTCTCAGGAAAGAATATTCTGAAGATGAAAATGATAGGGCTTTGACTCACCAAGGGAGAATCAACCTGTCTTACTGCAACTTTATTCAGAATTTCACAATTCTTGCTACACCATAAGGGAAGGGCCAAAAGCAATAAAGCAACAGAAATTCAGTAAGAATGTGCCAGGGTTCAGAGAACAATTGCTCCAGGCTTAACTTCATTAACCTTTAATCTGTTTGGGGCATCAGTGCCTGCTCTATAAAGCATCCCACAACGTGACCAAGCTCAGGTTTAGCATGACAACCATCACTGTAAAAGTCAAACTTGAATGTTGGTGCTGAGTAATTGGAGTAAGTTTGCTCAATAAGAAATATATGTTTTCCCTGACCTTCTATACTTGAAACATGTAAAACAGACAGCAAATTAGGATATGATCTCTGACTCAGGGAGGAACTTTTCTGTGGTTTCTCTTATTTGTGCTGATAAAGTACAGTGCTTCAGAAGACCTTCTAGAACTCTAAAACTATTATCTTAAGAGTGAAATGTGGTCTGGGAATAAAAAGAACACAACTCAAGAAGCCAAGAAATGCAGATTCTCATTATTGATTTACCATTTTATTAGCCACATGTCCTTCAGAAATGAAGATTGGAAATCACTTAGTAAGGTCCTGCAGTATAGGTTAGTATATATACCTAAACATCAAGCCCAGTTGCTGACATCAATAAATTCATAATTTTATGAAAAATATAAATTAACACAGATTCCTATGATATAATCCAGTAAATGGTACATAGGCAGTTGGAAAGATTCTAAGAGACAGAAACAAATAGTTCTGTTTAAGAAATGCAGTGGAAACATTTCAATCAGGACTTTGAAAGATAATTGCCAACTAATCTGCTTTCAGTGAAAATATACCATTCAGGAGAAGGACATATAATTTAGTTAAAATGTAAATTGAAGCAAATTGTGAAAGACTGAGTAACATGCTAAGGAACTTGGGCAACAAGGGCTCTTTGGGACTAAATTTCCACATTTTTAAGTAAAAGGAGTTGGACTGGACTATTTCTTGAGTTCATGACCAGGTCTGAAAGTCTAAATAGGATGACATGAAAAGTTCAAGAGGAAATGCCTTGTGTGAAACCTGGCCAAATTATATCAATCCCTGTAAAGATAATGCCAAGTCAGTGACTATTACTCCAAATTCCAGAAAAATAACCTCTCTTGCATCATCATAATAGTGTTAACAGAAAACAAACAAAAAAAAAGCTTTTTTTTTTTTTAACTACTGAGTTATACATGGCTAGAAGACTAGAAGAATAACTAGAAGACGAATGTTACCGACTGAATTGGGTATCTAAAAAATTGTAATTAAAGTCCTAACCCCAAATGTGAATGTATTTAGAGTAAGGTAATAATTAAGATTAAGTGAAATCATAGGGATGGGGTCAGGGTCCAAAATGATCAATTCCTGTATGAGAAGAGACATCTCTCTTCTTTCCTTCTCCTTTTCTTTCCTCCTCCTCCTTCCCATTATCTCTCCCACCCACCCCCCTCCATTCTTCTTTCCCTCCTTTCCTCCCTAACTTTCTCTCCCCCACCTCCATATACTCAAAGGAAAGGCCATGTGAGATGCAAAGAAGGAAAAAAGGTGCTCATCTGCAAACTAAGACAAGGGTTATTACCAGAAATCAAATCGGCTGGACTTGTGGCATCCATAACATCAAGAAATAAGTTAATGTCATGGAAGCTATCAGTCTATGGTATTTTGCTATGGCAGCCCACGCTGATTAAAATCAGCATTTTATTTGCCGTGGGATAGACATTTTTTTCTTTTGAGTTTTAGTTCGATGTAAGAGTCTATCTTAAAAATATGATCATTATATTTAGAACTTTTGAATTATTAGTTTTTTGTGGTAATTATTGAACACTAACAGTGACAGACCATAAAGTATGTAAGGGCTGTAATAACACAGGTTGATGTGGGAAAGCATAGTAAGAGCATCTAAGAGTCAAGAATGGCTAGTCCTGCGAAATGTTTTATTGAAGCAAAATCTTAAGGAAGCTGGCTTATATTTAGTACTTATATTTATATTTATTTATATTTATATATACTTTTATTTATATTTAGTAACTACATTAAATGAGGAGATGTTAAATCAACAGAAATCAGCCAAGCAAAGAGGTGAGAGGGTGAGTTTTCAAGAAGGATAAACATCATGTTTCAAGGTCTGAAGGGAAAGAATACAACCAATCACAGAAACACAAAGAAGCTAAACAGGAACCCAAAACAAACAGTAGTTCAAGGGACTGAAATGTGGCAAAGCACACATCCATGGATAAATCCATTAGCCTGTTTCCCTCCCAGTGATCAGTGAGTAAATCGAGAACTACACCCTGACCACTTACCACAGAGTTTCAGACTGAAAGGTGCTTTAGAAAAACAATCTTCTGTTATTTTACATAAATAAGCAGTAAAAAGTTATAAAATGTTTTAATATTTTAAGTTCAAACATTATATTTTCCTTATTCACAAGAAACGCCACCTGTGCGGTAAAGCAAATAGATCTTTAGATAGTGTGAGCCCCTGACTGATGTCCTTCTCCACTTCCCTCCCTGAGGGATCCTCAGCTAAACTGGATGCAGTGAGGGCCAGCCAAGGCCTGGCCAAGTTTAGGGTCTGTATTTTTCTGGGTCCCAGCTTAAGGAGCAGAGCCATTTCTAGTCACTTTGCAGGGCCAACTAATTTATGTTAACAAGAATAACTAAAAAAGCAGAGAAATAGTATCTAAGATATGAAAAATGTATGGTATTTTTAATGCTTAATTTTATAACAAAATTGATATATTGTGAGGCTTTATTGTTTTGCTAAGTCTTTGAAAGTAGATTTTTGCACATTTTACTACGAGTTAAGGATTTGGATGATTTAGAGTGCTCCTTCTTTGGATAGGTGTGTGATCAGTGTTATACATGTTCTGGTCACAAATTAATTTTTTTTCTGATTAAGAATCAGAGTTATCACAATTACTAAATGATTCTCCTTCTCCCAAACACAGTATGTCATATACATATTAATGGCAAAATAATGGGTTAATAAATTATTTTTATACCTTTTGAGTAAATCCATAGAAGAAATTTACTAGACAAGGAGCTCCCCTTTTTTTTCTATTCTACTTTACTGCTTTGTAAGTGTGTGTTTGTATGCACCTCTGTTCCTATGTATGAGCCTGCGAGCCTATGTGATACACTCGTGTGTCACATGATTATATATGGGCATACACATGAGCCCCCCCAAAAAAATATTCAGCAGCTAATGGGATAACAAGTGAAATAACAGTTGACCAGTCCTTTAAACAATTATTTAACCCAGTGACCCCAATAAGATAAAAATAACTTAAAAATAAAATATTTAACAAGACATAAAATTTATCTTAAATTAAGATGAGAATATTTTCTCATGCAATGTTTTGTAATCAATCTTTTTTAAAACTATGTATATTTTCAATGTAGTATGTTTTTATTTTACAAAGGTATTTTCATATTACTCTCCAAATGATATAATAGAAATCAGAACTCTAGATGCAAAATATTTATCCAAAATGAGCTTTTCCCCATGACATCCCTCTGAGTGAGTCATGTTTTGAATGAAAGAATCAAGGGGGGATTTCCAGATATTTTGATTTGTTAAAAACTTTGTAGTTATAGATGATTTACTTATCAAACACCTCTCCTGCTATGTATTTAATACCTAACTTTGAAAAAAATGAAAGAACCAAAATGTATTCACATAAGTGAGCATTCTATTTTAAAAGAAGGATAAAATAACCCATCTAACTATTCCAAAGCAATAGTTAATGTTTAGACAATAGTAAATATTTGTTTGACCTCATTCTTATCTGTTTGGTATTTTGTGCGATACCAATGTCTCAATCAGAAACCATCATATCTTTTCCACACTATAAATATATTCATAATATCCTTGAGAACTCACAGATTGCTCTCAAGCATATTAAGTCTACAGATGAGGATACTGAAGCCAGGGTGAATAGACAATCTGGCTTCAGGACCCACCTCCAACCACAGAGCTCCATTGCTCTTTCTATTTGTATTTAGTGTTTCACATTTCTTTTTCATCATAAAGTTGTTGCTACATGATCTCCTTTTATATGTTAATCATTTGGAGCCATTCAGCACAAAATAGAAACACATTCTGCGTGTAAAATGCAACAAAATTATTTAGTAATAAAGATTTACTTCACCTCTTAACCGTGTGTAAAGCACTATATAGATGTTTTGGGGAGCTTGATAACTGACTATAAAGATATTAAAGTTTTTATTCTTTATACTTCCCTGTATTTTGTCAAAAATTCTACAACTAATAGCTGCCATGTGAATTAAGCATTTCTTGAATAAATTGATGTTATATGCATGAAAATGGATTTAATTTTAAAAAATAAAAGTCAAGTCAAAGAACTATAATTTAACTATTAAAACTGGCATATTTGGGTATTTCATTTTTTGCGAAATGTGTCAGAACATAGACATCCATACAATTATTATTATTCAAAGCAGGAATCTGCAAACTTTTCCTATAAAGGGTCAAATACACTGTGGTCATTCAGTCTCCATTGCAGCTCCTCATTTTTGCTTTTGTGTTGCAGAAGTAGTACAGACAGTATATAAATCATTGTACATGGATCTGTTCCAATAACACTTCCTTTGTGGACACTAAAATTTCAATTTCCTACTTATTTTCATGTAAAACAATATATTTTCTTTTGTTTATACTTCGAAAATAGCCAAAAATATAGCTCATAAACTGTACAAAAATTGGGGTAGGATAGATGTAGCTCAAACACATAAGTACATAACCCCTCTCTCAGTGGTTATTTTGAGAAACCTAACTTTACATGATGATGTAGCTTGTTATCAGTGGTACCTGGATTTGGAACTGAATGCCAACTCTACTCCAAGTTCAATTTCAAAGTTTAAAAAATTTTTAAGAATTTTTGAATTTTTAAAGAATTTTAAAATTTAAAAGAATGGTAAAGAATGTTTAGATTCACAAAATGCTGTAAGAACGAATGAACAGAAACCCCACATGCCTTATACTCAGGTCTCTAATCAAAAACAACAGTAACTCAGATTAGAATATTGACCATAATAAAGTGCAGGATGCATATTTTTATCACAACATTCACTAGTTTCCCTTTTACAATCATATCACTTCCCACCAAAATCATTGTAACTATTGATATGTTCTCTGTATTCCATTTCTAAGAGTTTTTTAAAAAGCAGTATATTAGTAACACCAGAAACTATATAGTATTTTGTGTTTGAAATACTTCCTTCAGCATTGATCTTTCTATAGTTACCCATATTATTTTTTACCTCAATTTAGTTGATTTATCAATCATTTACATGCATGCTTTTTAGGGTAAACTTCACACGTTCATATGTGCACATGCTTTACTCATCCTCACTAAAATTCCATTGTCAGTGCCCTGTATTCTTCCTTCCCCTTTTCCTCTCCTCTCTGCTCTCACCCCTGTGAAAACCAGATTATTTTTAGATTCTATGAATTGTAATTATTATGTTTCACCAGTTTGTTTTCCTTGGTTATTTATATTCCTCAGGTGGGTAAAATTGATTACCCGGTAACTGTCTTTCACTTTCTGGCTTATTTCACTTAGCAAACTCATTTCAAGATGCATCCATTTTTTTCCCAAAGGATTCTCTTTCATCACTTTTAAAGTAACTTAGTATTCCATTGAGTACATTTTCCATTGTTTCTATATCTGGTTGTCGATGAGCATTTGAATTGGGTCCATGACTTGGCTATTGTGAATATAGCTGCTATCAACAAAACAGAGTAGATAAATCTCTTCTAATTATTATTGTTTTCATATTCTTTGGATAAATGCCAAAAAGTAGTATTGCTGGATCATATACTACTTACATTATTTTTTTTTAGTAATCACCATACTATTTTCTAGAGAAGCTATACCAAATTATATTCTTACCAACAGTAGGTAAATGTTCCTTCACCCCACTTCCATATTCATGATTTCTTTACTAATATTTGTTTCCAGTCTTTTTTGTATGGATCATTCTCACAGGGATGAGGCGACAGCTTGTGCTTTGGGTATGTGTTTCCCTTATATTGAGTGATATCAAGCATTTTTCATGAGTTGGTAGCTGTTTCTGGACTTAAGCATAAAATATTTCAAATTTGAGCCCCTAAGTATATGAAAACAATATGGAATATTGATTTAGTTTCACCTTTTGTAGATGTAACTGCAGACCAGTTTCTACAAAAGACATTGAGAAAAGACTGAGAAAAAGAAATTCAGGTTGGGTATCAAGGCATTTAAATTATCTCTAGTACCATAAAGGTAATTCAGTATAAGAAGAGTATAAATTTTGAATCAAATTTGACTTAAATTCATGTTAGCTCATTTAATAACTTGAATTTGGTAGTTGATTAATAATTCTGGTCTCTATTTTTTACCCAGAAAGTAATCATTGTCATCATCTCCTCTAAGATGCAGCAGAAAATCAGAGTATACATATACGTGACCTAGCCTAGTTCCTTGCACAGAATAGGCAATAAATTCTTCCTTATCTTGTAGCTATTATTTGAGATCTAATGTAAATGAGCTTGTAATCTTCATGCTTTCTTCCTTGCAGTGCTCATAATTGGTTGGGAGTACCCCATTGCACTTTCCCTGACGTGGTGCAGAACTACAGTCTTGCACATCATGTTCCTGTCTCAGGAAATGATTCTTCACTTAGAATAATCACTTGGGGAATCTAGATTTTAAGACTGCAAGTGACATGAATTAATTGGAGGAGACGGTGGACTTGTGGATGATCCAAACCCTCAAACTGATCAAATTGCTAAGGATTAGTAAATTCACATCTCCACATATTCTAATCAAAGAAAATTATAGAAAGAACAAATATCTCATAGAATGATCAACAATACATAAAAAATAAGTTGCTCTGTTTTGCCATGGGTAAATGGCAGAGACAATGAAGAGTAAGTAGAAAATTCAATCTCTTTCAGAGTGTCAGAGTAAAAAAATGTTCTTGTGTTCAGCATGGTTTTATTAAAAATAATCTTTAATAAATGAAATGTAGGAAAATGCCCTGTGCTAAACTCTTTTCAAGTCTCCTGAACAAGTTTCGGTGAATCAGAGAGCACTGTGTAAACAATCAACTGTGTAGTGCCTTACTCTGCTGTTCTGTAATGTGCTGTTTGGACTACAGCATTACTGGCAGTGTGGATTGACACGTGTCCCATAACCTTCTCTTTATTCCAAGCATCACGATACAATAATTGATAAAAAATGAAAGCCATAGGACTGGGTAATTAGTAAGTAAGTCAATTACCACATGAACAAAGGTACAGTTGGAGGTTGCAAATAATATGCAATTATAGATTGCAATTGATTGTACAACTGTAGATACCATTAAAGATTCTTTTTGGATGTTCTCTGATATACATATAGGTCACATGTTTCTATTTTTTTATTTAGAAAGTGGCAATGAAGTCTTCATCAAGAATATAGTACATGAAATACAATATAAATGTAAAATGAATCTGAAAGATGGTGGTGAAATTATTCTTTCCCAATTATTCAAACCTAGTTACTTGACAGGTAAGCCCATATTGCAGGTAACTAAGATAATCTGCATTGAGAGTCAAGTACTATCATGACTTGTCCCAAATAACTATCATTTGGCCCAAATAACTATCATAATGTCTATTATTAGGACTATCATTGGAATTTTCAACTTATTCATAATTGAATGACAGTAAAAAGATGGATATATATGTATATATACGTATACATATATGTATATACATATGCCAAAGAACTATATATGCTGAAGTTCTACTACCCCAATCTTGTCTTTGATGTAAGCCATATTCATCAACATTTTCCAGAGCAACAGAGCATCTATATATTTTGGGGGAGAGGTGCATGTGAGAAATACAAAGAGACACAGAAAAAATTCATTTTTAAAAGAGATTCATGTGATTATGGGGCCTGGCAAGCTTGAAACCCTCCAGGCAGTCAACAGACTGGAGATTTAAGTTAGCAGTAATGCTAGTCTCAAGCTCAATTTCCACAGGAAATATGGGGGAATAACAGGCAGGATTCCTGTGTTGCCATCTTGAGGTAGAATTCCTTTTACTATGGAAAATCTTTGATTCTTCCAATCTCAGCTGACTGGATTTTGCCCACCCACGTTATGAAAGGTCATTCACTTTACTCAGCCAATTGTTTTAAATTTTAAACACAACTTTAACAGTTCTTCATGGCAATATTCTGACTGATGTTTGACCAAATAGTTGGCATGATAAACTAACCAAGTTAAGACAGAAAATTATCATCACGTATCCTTTGCTTGAGCAAACTGCTTTTCTTATTGTTGTAATTGTAGATATGTTTCAAGAACATCTTTCAATTTACTGTATGCTGTAAATATTTTCTTCTAAAATATGAATAATTTCTTAGTATAAGTGTTAAATAGTTTGTTATCAAGTGATCCCGCCTACTTGTAGATTATTACCTCTTATTTACTACAGAGATATAAGATTTTACTTTTGTCATATTCTCAGTCATATTTAGATTCTTTAAGATCAGAAATGTTCTTTATCTTTTGGAATTCTTAAAGTGAAAACAAACAGGTTCCTTTTAAATCATACTTGCTCATTGTATTCTCTTGATCTGGTACTTTTCAATTTAAGGATCTCTTTTGTTGCTAATAAATACCACCTGGTTTACAGAATGCTGGAGAGTTATATGTTTTATTATTTCACTTACTGAAAGACTGTTCAGCTGACAAGGTGCCTGATCTCCTGTTCACCTGTACTTAGAGAATTTGAAGGATGACTTTTGATTCTGCATGCTTTGGGTACAGATGTAATCAGTCTGCTCTAACTAGCCCTGATGGAATCTGGCCTTCCCTGGAGCATCATTGTAAGCTCTGCATAGTGTTTGGAAAGCACCTTGCGTCTCAGCGGTTGCAGCCAGAAAGGTGAGCTGCTTGTTTCATTTACTGGAGCCACCATCTTGTCTGCTGTTCTGCTTCGAGGTCTTTCCCAAGGATTTCTTAAAGCATTCTAACTGTCACCACCAACTGTCTTTGGCAATCAGTGACAGTTTTCCATTCAGGAATTATCTGGGAATAGTCTAATCCAGCCATTTTCAAAAAAAAAAAAGGCTAGGCAGCATCATCATCAGCTAGAAACTGCTAGACTAGACATTTCTTAAGCCCCAGAGAAGAAAGCTGCTCTAAATACAAATATGGATGACACTCAAGCTATGATAGAGTTTGCTGACTTGGCCGCTCTTACTGTCAGCTTTATGGAAAACAGTAAAGATGAAAATTCTCACTGGTTCTGTTCTGTATTAGGAGGCTTCAGCTATCCTATTTCTTGAAGACTCTCTCTTCCTTTTTGTTCTTTTCTCTTTGGTTATTTGTTCCAAGTTTCTTTTGTAGTGCTTTGTTGTTAAAAGCTAGAGAAATTGGCTCAACCGGAAAAAAATAATACTTTTGTCGAAACATGATTCCTAGACCATCATTTTTATGCAAAACCTAACAAACACCATGTTTTCTCCAGAATGAGTTTCAAAGGGGCAGGCTTGATCCTGGCTCTTCCTTTAGTCTGATGAGAATATACCTTTCTTAGTACCACCCTGTGAGGAGCCCCAAACCTTCAGACTTAGGTGCTGGTAAAACTACCTCTGGAACAAGACTTCACCTGCAAGTGTATGCAAACTTAGAGCATAGTTTTTACTTCCCAGGACATAAATCACCACCAGATTTTAAGCTTCTTAGAGAGAGAGGCATACATTTTATTTCTTTGTAATGCTTTGGTGTATAAAATGATTACAGAATTTATGGTTTAGGACATATTGTTACTGAGTTTGGAAGAACTTTGAAACCTGGAAGTTTATAACAGTAAAACAATAATAGGTACCGCAACTTGCTAACATTTTAAACAACCAGCTAGTCAAGCACCCTCATTTTACGGGAGCAGAAATTCACATCTGGTGATCCTATGAAAGGAAAATAACCCAAAAAAGTAGCTACAAAAAATAAATCGTACGCAACAGAAAATTCAGCACAAAAATGTTAAAGATGAAATCTAGTCTAAAACAAGACTGCTTAGACACTTATATGCTGCTGTCTCTCCTCCATTTCTTTCAGGTGTCTTCTCTAATACCACTTCATCAGACAGGTTTCCCTGATGCCCTGTGTGAGCACATATTCCGCCTCCCCCATCATACTCCACACCCATCTCTACTTCATCTTCTTTTTTAACATCTGTTGTTACCTGATTTTATATTATATTCAATTCCTTTTGACTATACCCCCTTCTGAAATATATCTAATGAGAACAGGAGGGGTTTTCTTTATCATATTCATTGTCACATTTGCACTATGGGCATTGTCACATTTGCACTATGTGTCACATTTGCACTATGGGCATAGTCATTGTCATATTCATTGTCACATTTGCACTATGGGCATAGTGGCCATTCTATCTATAAATGAAAGGGGGGAAAATGAAAAAAAAATGCAAATCCTTCAACCATAATCAAAACCGATAATTAATTTGCTAATCATTATAAACTTTCTCTACCAATATTCTGAATTTGTAGAGAATCATTATTCCTTTTTGAACTCAGTGAAAGCTAGGCATTTTCTTAAGATCTAATTTACACATGTGTAAATAGATTTGACAAATAGGGTTGGAAAACTAGGAAGCCCAGGTTAAGAAACTCTACTTTATGTGCTTACTGATTTACTTTTTGTAAAAATGGGATTATGTTTGAATCAGAACGAGCCTATGGTTTTTCCCTCCTTTTTCTAGTACTTGGTTTACATATTATAAATTGGCTTACATCATTGTTTATTAGAAGTTAGGCTGTTCCACACCCACCATCAAGACACCAGTTGTCTACCACCATAATCCACTGTGATCCCTCCCTGTGTTGTCCCACACTTTTCCTTCTCCTTTCCCCTCTGGGACCCCCAATACTCTAGTCAATTTCTAGAGTTAGTTCTTAGTTTGGCTTTCTCTGGTCCTATGTTTGGTCTCTCTAGTCCACATATAAGTGACACCATCTGGTATTTCTCTTTCTCTTGATTTATTTCACCCCAAGCTTCATCTATGTTGCCAGAAATGGCAAATATTTATCTTTTTTAATAGTTGACTGGCATTCTATTGTATATATACCATATCTGCCTGATCCACTCATAGAAAATTTTCTGGAAATGAAAGATAGCTCCTCTTTTTATTTCAAAACAGAGAAATAAGAATGGGACCTCTTCAACTTCTATTAGTCAGAAACCAAGTGAGATTTTTTAAAATACACAAAATGTAGCAAAATATCTGAAACACTAAATTGTCATCTGTTAACTAATGTAGTGATACCTAAGATACACCTTCTAAAAGCTAAAATGGTGAACTGAAACTAAGGAGTTGAAATTTTGATACTTTATTTTGTGAGCACTTGGCTGGCATCCTGCTAACAGCTTCTCATGTATCATCTTGTCCTTATAAACACCCTAAAAAGACTGTCACCAAGGAGCCAAGGAAACCAAGCATGGTGCCATGACCTACATGGGTTAGAGGCCAACTGCTGAATCAGTGGAGAATTTTGTACCTTTAATAATTGTTTTGTCTTTGAAAATTGTTCTTATATACAACATCTTGTTGTCTTTAAATCTCAGAGCAACTCTGTAATAAAGGTAGTTTAGTTTGTAAAATTCCTGTTTCATAAGCAAGAACATCCTCTTGTTTCAGCTGATTAACTCATCATCAATCGTTCTGCAAATATTTACAAGCCTCCTAGTGTTAGAAATTTCCCTCTGTCAATTGTTATATGTGAAGTGCTTCTTGTAAAATGGGAAAAAAAATCTAAATTAGTAAAATGTTTTGTTACCTTACAAGTGTTTTATATGGGAAAGAAGAATTGAAGCATCCAAAGTGAAATTATAGATGTTCCTAACAATTGCTGGTTTCTGTGGAATTTTTTGATTTCCACACACAGACAATAAGGCGGTTTCCAAATGCTACCATTCCTTGAATAGAGAAAGTTGTTGCTTGCAAAATGTTAGTTAGCCTGGTGGCTCCCTTCTAAGATCTGGGTATAGAACCATGTCAAGCCAAAAGGGAATGAACCATTCAAGATCATCTGGCTCACAATCCTTGTAACAGCTGAGATGTACACGTGAAATGCATTTCACAAGACTAAACTTTGAATCAAGAATCAAGGGTTATTCATATTTGGATCTACACAAAATGGAGATACTGTTGAAAAAGAAATTCTCACTAAATATTGATATTCTTGATTGGTATCCAAACTTTGTTATTTTGTTGTTTATGATATGATTAGACACAAGAAAGACAATTTCTCATTTATAGTAATAATTGTAGTGTGATTTCCCTTTTCTAAAAATGCAGAAAGCCCAGTTCTCAACTTTAGAATTTGATTGCAACTGAGGGGTAGATACAGTCTCAGCCACAATGACTTCCATTTAAAAATGATCAATTTTTTAAATCATGACATTGTTACTCAAATTGAATTTTTAACCATTTCAAACATGTTTATTATTTCACTTCATTTTCCCATGAACCCCTGGTGGAATAAGGGTGCCATTCTAATTCAGTAACATAGGGTGAGTTCTGAGGGACAAACAAATATCCTTCTAATCATATGTTGTCAAATGTAGTCAAACATAGGTTGGAGTCAAAATGAAGTGATTTGTGATTCTTTGAATTGCATCAAACCTCCTGCAAATATGAAGCAATTTAACCAAGATATTAAGTTCCTTTAACTGTAGCTTTAAACTTGTAATATGAGAAGATACCACTTAAACATATGATAAGGGAATAATAAATAATGGATAAATAAATGAAACCTAACTGATCAAAATGACATATACAGTAATATTGCAAATAAATGTTTGTTTTCATGCAGTTTATATCATTACCACTTGAAAAAAATGGAACTTATTTCTTGGCACCACAGAATTCTTGCTTAACTCAATAACTTAGTTTGATAATTAAATTTTTCTTTGTTGTTTTGAATCTATCTTTTTTTAAATGTCAGTAATATGTTTCGTAGTCTTACTTTACCAAAATTTATGGGAAAGGTGAATTGTCAGTGTATTTGTACATATGGTGTAACATTGAAATTTGACCTGCTTGATTTTTCTTATCCTTCTAAATTTTCTGACATGTTCAGTAAAATTGATTAGTGCAGGGAAACATCAGAAACTGCCCTCTTATTCTTTTATTTACAATTCATGATGCTAATCTGATTATCAAGTCATTAAAAATAATGACACAACACAAATCTCTGGGAACATGTTATTAGCCTGCATTGTGACCTTTGAAAATATTGGTTCAGTTATTTTATGTACTTTGAATGAATTCATCCTTTATTACAAATGATGTAATTCATTATTGTAAAATTAGACAGATAATGAGTAATTTAATTTAAAAGTAATCCTAATCAAATCAGAAGTATCTTTACTTGAATTCAAAAGCCTTATTACTATAAGATAATATGTGTTGTGGAAAGAATATCCATATGTTATATACTTTCAGCCCTTTTTTGTGTTACCTAATCAAAATTTTAGTAGAGCAGAAACATAAAGAAATTAAGTGGCTTTATAATATCCTGGCATTTCGTTCTACCATAAAAGTATTATCAAATAACTGAACAAATCTTCCTTCTATTTCTGATTTTTTCTCCAGGAGAGAGATTATACTTTCCTTTTCTGTCTTTTGTCAGATTATGCTTTCAATTTGTTTATAGTTTCCAGTTCATTTATTTTAGCTGATTGTTTAGTAAATCATTTTGCTTCTCTGCAATATATAGAGACAATATAATATATATTTTTCCCTCAATTACTTATAAATATATTTGAAGTACACATATCTATATTTAAAGTACATTGAGAAGAAAACGACAAACTGATAACCAGTCTTAATGCTTTTGTTTCGTTTTCCTGAAATACTATTAATATCACATAACAGTAATGCCAATTTATATTTGTGTATGCCACATAATGTTCTAAAAGTTTTTGATTAATCATCACAGTAAGAACTATTGGTATTCTTTTTTTTAATATATAAAGGAGATAAAGCTAAAGCCAAGAGCTACAGCGAGCTCTTGACAGAGTTCCTATTCAAACTCATCTTCTGATAAGTCCTAAATTCTATCACATAGAACACATAGTTCAACTGTGTGGGCCAACACAGTTGCTCAATCTTGACAATCCTTTATCTCTCTAAAGTCTCAGTAGCTTGCAAAGCAAAAACTAATCTCATGCACTGGAGAAAATGATACATCTCTTTTTGAGGATTAAAAAACTTTCCTTGACATTTTCCTTTTCTTAGTCTGAAAGTTTAAAATTTGCTAGTAAATTCAAAACGTGTTGATACATTGTTATTTCTGTCATTATTATTCTAGTTCTAGCCCCAATAATAAATTATACCAACTAGTCCTCAAGTAACTCTCCTTTAGGTATGTATATATGAAGAAAAAAAATACACTTTATTAAATATTCTACATCATTGAACTTTATTTAAAAAATTGTACAATATGCTTCATAAATTTACATGAGTAGTCTCCAGTTCCTATTGAAAGTTTAAGGACAATAACCTGCTCAGTTGTTCATTTTCAAAAGTAAATATGTGATACATTTTGTTTTCATAATGAAAAACAGAGCAAAATATTTTTGTAATTTTTTTAAAAGTTCAATTACATCAATTTTATCTGTTGTCAAAAAATGAAGTTATCTACAAATTAAAATTTAATAAAAACATGATTTTACATATAGTAGTTTAACCAATTAATAATGAGTGATTAATTTTGCTTATTTTTGTTTATTTTTTATTTTTGAAATTTCTTACAACATTGGTCATCTGTGTATGGTTGTTGATACCCCTACCTCTTCCCTCCCTCTGGTCCCCACTTCCGGTCACTCAAACTCCTATATCCTTGCTGTTTGTTGGTTTATGTTTAGCCCATTGGTCTCTTCCTTAACTGTGGCTGTGTCCTTTTCTCTGGTGAGGGTCTGTGCTCCTGGAACAAGGCAAGCCATACTGCTTAAGTTTTCAGTGTTAACTTTGCTTCTGGCAGCCAGTCTGTGCTCATTTGAATTCTATCAATGCCTCATTACAGTATTTGGAATATTGGGATTCCATAGACAAAAATAGAAAATCATTTGACTTAATAGTGAACATGAAGTTATCTGGAAAAGATTTTCTAGTGTGCACACAGTGCACTCTCTCATATTTGGAATACTGGAATTACATAGAGAAAAATACTAATCCATATGTCATGGGTTTTCATATTCCTTGAATATGATTCTACTTTTTGAAAAAGTGCTCCCCCTAAAAATAAAAAGGTTTGCAAAACTCTACTTAAAAAGTCTTTGAACACCAGTAAACATTACATAGATCCTATTTCCATTTGACTGTTTTTATCCTATTCTTGGTTGCTGCTGTCATGCTCTTTTGCTCTTTCACTTTTTATATAGACATCAAAAATGTTAAAGAATTATGACATCTACAGCCATCTTTTCCTTCCTGTCTATATTCTCATTTTGGGAGATCCCATTCTCTCTGGTGATTATTAAAAAAAAAATAATAAATACATAAATAAAACAAAACAAAAAAAATACCTCTTCCTTAAGCCAATCATTCTGAAATATATGCTTGAATTTTGACTCTCTTACTGAAGTCCAGGCTTGTTTTTCTTCCTTCAATTTACCACACTGACAACAAACTAGGATCCCTGAACCACATTTTGTGGGCTAACTCACACTATACTTTGCATCATAAGCTTAGCAGTCATAATGGCAGACCCAACTCCGCTTATTATTGAATGGAGCAATGTAGCTATAGCACTTAAAAGGGGTTAGAATAAGCACCAAACTGAAGAGCACAACTTTGAGCAGGAGGGAAAGGGGAGGGGGAAATGGAGGGGAGGGTGGGGGGGTAAACCCCTGGGATTAACAATGTTGTGAAATTTATATATAAATAAAAATTTTTAAAAAGGGGCTTAGAATAGTACTTGACACAGAATACATAGTCTGGCTTATCTTCATTAGTATTTCCACTGAAAATTCCATAGTTAAACTGAAAAGCATAGAACCATGGTGTCTTTTTTGCACATCTGGTTTCCAGTCAGTGTCCCAGGGAAACACCCAGCAGCAGTCTTTGAGTCTACTTTTTCCTTCAAATGACCGATTCAATCCATTTCACTTACAGAGTATCTCCTGGCATTTTCCTTTTCTTATCATTAAACAAAGACAGTTGGTGTTTGTCTCCTACAACTCCAGTTGAAGTCATCATTGTTTCCCAGAGCCCCAGTGGTTCTCCCTTCTCCCCTCTCTGCCTCTCACAGCCAATCTTTTGCACAAAGCAATCTTTCTACACACTAAACCCTCCTGGGTGCTTATGCCATGCATGCACCCAGCACAAAATTCCCACAAGGGCTCACAGGTCCAGCCTATGCCTTGTCCCCTGGCCTCTTTATCCTCTCTGCTCCCCCTCTTTCACCAAGACACAGGGCCTTTAGTCTTTTATTTTAATTGTATAGATAATTAGTTCTCATCTTTGTAATCCCCGGGGCTTTCCCTCCCTAATCATTCCCTCCCTCACCCGCATTCCCACACCCCTACCAAGTTGTGAACATCAGTGTTTTTTAGCTTGTTTTGACTTTTCCCGCTGGCCTTTTGTTTGTTTTTGTTATGTCCCATACATTAGTGAAACCATTTGGATTCTGTCTTTTTCTTTCTGACTAGTTTCTGCTAATATGATTTCTTCTAGGTAAATCCATGTTATCATAAAATCATCAAAGTTGTCATTTTTAATTGATGAGTAATATTCCATTGTGTATATATGCCAGATCTTTTTTGTCCATTCATCTGTTTTGGAACATATGAGTTGCTTCCATGTCCTTGCAATTATAAATAGTGCTGCCAAAATCTTTCAGGTACAGGTGTCCCATTGTACCCACATTGAGGTCTCCTTTGGGTGGATTCCCAAAAGAGTGATGGCTGGATCGAATGGTAGTTCCATTTTCATTAGTTTGAGGGTCCCTCACACAGCTTTCTGTAGTGGCTGGACCAGTTTACATCCCCATTAGCAGTGTAAGAGAGTTCCTTTCTCTCCACATCCCCACCAGCACTTGTTGCTGACCATTTTTTTGATATGGGCCATTCTTGCTGGTGTGAGGTGGTATCTCATTGCGGTTTTGATTTGCATTTCTCTTATTACTAATGAAGTTGAGCATTTTTTCATGTGCCTGTTGGCCATTTGCATTTCCTCTTTGGAGAAGTGTCTTTTTAGTTCCTCTCCCCATTTTTTAATTGGGTTTTTGCTTTCTTTTTTGCTAAGTTATGTGAGTTCCTTATGAATCTTTGTTATCAATCCATTATCACTTTTGTGGAGGGCAATAATTGCATCCTACTTGGTTGGGTGTCTTTTTTTTTGTCTGTTGTCTCTTTTGCTGTATAGAAGCTCCTTAGTTTGATGTAGTCCTACCTGTTTACGCTTTCCTTCATTTTTCTGCCAGTTATAGATGTATCAAGAAATGGATTTCTGAATTGTAACTCATGAAGGGTTTCTTCCAAGTTTTCCTCTATGTATTTTATGGTTTCATGTCTTACATCCAAGTCTTTTATCCATTTGAGTTGGTTTTTATACACGGTGTTAGGGAAGTGTCTTGGTTCATTTTTTTTTTGTATGTCTTGATCCAGTTTTCTCAGCAATATTTATTGAAGAGGTTGTCCTTGTTTCATTGTCAGTTTTTCATTCCTTTGTCAAAGATTAGATGACTACATATGTGTGGCTTATTTCAAGGCACTCAATTCTGTTCCATTGGTCGAATTGTCTGTTCTTGTACTAGTACCATGCTTTTTTTATTACTATTGCTTTGTAGTATAATTTGAAGTTTGGGATAGTAATACCTCCATTTTCTCTTTTTTTGTCAGGATGTTTCTTGATATTTGAGGTCTTTTGTTATTCCATTTGAATTTCAGTAATTTTTGTTCTATTTCTTTAAAAAAAATCTTTGAAATTTTTATAGAAATTGCATAGAATATGTAGATTGCTTTTGGTAGGATGACCATTTTTGATGATGCTAATTCTTCCAATTCATGACCAAGGGTTGTCTTTCCACTTCCTTATGTCTTCTTCTATCTTTTTCAGCAGTGGTTTAAAGGTTTCTTTGTATATTTCTTTCATGTGCTTTGTTAGGTTTATTTCCAGGTTGTTGTTTTTTGTTTTTTGTTTTTTTTTTCAGTGTGATCGTACATGGGATATTTTTTTTTAACTTCTTCTTCTGCTTGACTTTTGGCATAAAGGAAAGCTACTGACTTCTGTGTGTTGATTTTGTGACTGGCTACCTTGCTGAACTGGTTTATTGTTTGGGGGAGTTTTTCTATAGATTTTTTTGTGGTCCTCTACATAAAGAATCATATCATCTGCATATAATGATAGCTTCTGTTCTTCTTTTCCTATTTGTATCTCTTTTATGTCTTTCTCTTGCCTTATTGCCCTAGCTAGTACTTCTAATGTGATGTTAAAAAGTAGTGGAGAGAGTGGCCATCCTTGTCTGGTTCCAGATCTTAATTGAAATGATTCTAGTTTTTCCCCATTTAAGAGGATGTTTGCTATAGGTTTGTCATAGATGACTTTTATTATGTTGAGGTATGCTCCTTTTATCCCCAATTTTTCAAGAGCTTTTATCATGAATGGGTGTTGGACTTTATCAAAAGCTTTCTCTGCATCTATTGATATCATCGTGTGGTTTTTGGTTTTCTCCCTGTTGATATGTTGGATTAGGCTATTGATTCCCAGATGTTGAACCATCCCTGTGCCCCTGGGATAAATCCTACTTGGTCATGATAAATAATGCTTTTTATGCATTGTTGGATTTGATGTGTTAGGATTTTGTTTAAGATTTTTGCATCTGTGTTCATTAGGGAAATTGTTCTGTAGTTTGTTTGTTTTTTTTTTCTTGGTGCTGTTTTTATTTGGTTTTGGTATGAGTATGATGTAGGGTCTCTAGTCTTATTTCTATCTGTGGAGCATACCAACCACCTTTCCAAAGCAAGAGCTCTGTATTTGCAGCTCTCATGTTCCCCACAGTTGTCAAGGCTGTCTACAATGATTACAGCTCAAATGCCACTTTAGTGAGAGTCAGCTTCCCAGATTATCTTCACTAAAGCCCACCTCTTGTTGACACTTCTATCACCCTCTACCGCATGACTTTATTTTATCTTCTTTCTGCCATTTGTCTGATAGGACATTAACTTAATTATTTTTCATGTTTTCAGTCAGTCTTCCCAACTGGAATGTTAGCCTCATGAGAAAGGAGGCATTTCTGGTTCTGTTCATCACTGATCTGCCAGTCACAGAACAGTACCTGGCATAAGGAGAAAATACTCAAAATATGTTTATATGTGACTAACCTTGAAACTGTGAAGTTATGAGTGTCCTACTCTAATGTAGAATGTAAGAAAATGAACACATAGGTAGATAAATAACAAATCAATGTTTGGTAATTAAGGAAGCATGAGTCATTCTTAACAATCTAGGAACTCACAAAATGTTTGGGTTGCTATGCATTTTGCTTTTATGTCTTTGAAATAAATTCATATTTTAAATGAGGGATGCAGAGCTATGAAGATACTCCTGTAACAAAGTAGAGAGCCTTTTCCAACTGAAGTGTCATACTCCGCTCTGGCCACTTCAAATACTAGAAAATACTTATTCTGTATACCTCAAAGAAAAATTTACTACTAAGAAAGAGATATTTTGAAAGAACTTATGGACTTAATGAGATTGATAAACAGGACCAGGCATGGTGGCACATGCCTGTAAGCAGCAGCCTAGGAAGCCACAGCCAGGGCCAGGGATCGTGGTTAGAGTCCCGCTGGGGGCATGTAGCGAGACTTAGTCCCAAAAAAACAGCTGGGCGTGGTGGCATGTGCCTGTAATTCCAGCTACCTGGGAAGCTGAGACTGGGGATTGCTTGAGTCTGTGGTACCCCGGCAACATGAGCCTGTAGTTCCACAGGCAAAAATAGTCAGACCTAGTCTCAAAAATAAATAAATAAATAAAATTGATAAACAATTTCAAATTACATATGAAGTTGTGATAAGTGCTGTTGAACAAATTATATAACTAAAATTTTAAATTCAGTCAGTTACTTTATTTTAAATAACTGATAGAATCACAGTGTTGTCTAAATTCTACAGAGAGGAGCTGTCTGTCTTCAGGGATGATGAATAGCGATCTCATTTTTAAAAAACTGGAACAGGAAATTCCAGAATCACAGAATCACCTTTGTATATCCATTTTAGTAAAGACAGTGTAATCACAAAATCATCACTGTTAAATATTTTCTCCTATGTGATACAGTTTAAAGAATACAGATAATCTGTACTAATTAACCTGATGGAATAATCAAGTAATCTATAACTTATTTCTCTGAGAAAAGATGAACCTAAGATAACAGTAGGTATCTTAGGTAGACCCATAGGGTCTATTTACTATTTCACACAGCTTCCAGACTGTACACTCTATAGCTCCCTCACTTTCTAATCCTTAGGTGTCTTTCTAACAAGAGGATAGGGTATGCCACCTAAATGATTAGATGTCAGATCCTATACTGCAAGAATAATATTCTTTAAAGAATCACATTGTGTTCATTATGTTAAAACATTACTTGTTAAGGTAGAAGAGTATCTTAATCTACTTTATGGTTTTCACCAATAGTTGAAATTTACTTTCTTGTTCACACTAAGCTGTATTGAGGAGAAAATGTTGTTTGCATTCCATTTCTAAAATAGTCTGGTCAGTTAAGGTTTTACTACGCGTGTTTTAAAGGTCATTAAAAATGCTGAAATTAATTTATCGATTTAAAACCATTTTTGTTGTTATTTTATGGAGACTGAAGTCAACCTAACAAGATTTGAGTCTTCATCTTCAGAAGTTACACACTTTGTGGTTACATTCTCAACTAGTGATGTCAAGGAAAAAGACTAAGAAAAAAGAATGAGGCATGGAAAGCTTATTAGTAAAGCCACTTAAAACAGGGAGCATGTGTAACTTGAGGCCAAGATCAATATTTTACTCTTTGGTACGTAAAAATATTTGTGCTTCTGAAATCTTAGAAATTTAAAAAAATAGATTGCATTTTTAAACAGAAAGTAAAACATCTAAGTTTAAGAGTTTATAGAAGGGTGTGGCTTCTATTTTTTTCTTCCTTTGGTTTGATGTGCATTGATTGATTGTTTTCCTTTATGTTTCTCACTGTGTTGTTTTTAAATTAGTATATAGAATTTCAGATTTGAAGCTGTTCTTAAGTATATTCAGCTATAGGGCAAAATCAGGCATATGGATTTCTTCCTTCTTGTTGATCCTTGAAAACAATAACTATTTGAACAAAACAACGCCTCTTTATGACAACAGGTTCTCCCTGGAAAATTAATAGAAAAAAAAATCACTATTTCTGAAAAGCTACTCTTCTCTTCAGTTTGAATGTTCTTTAGTCTTGAACTTCTTTGGAGTGTCTTTCACTGAGTGAGACTTATTAAAATACTCTTAGGTTTAGAACTAGTTTTTTATACACCTGGGCAGTTGTTTCATAACTTCAGACCCCTGAGCAACTAAGAATCCCACAAATTAGAATTAGCACCCAAGAGGGAACCACATTTTCTCCCATTAATTTTTTTTCAAGGAATAGCAAAGAAAAATGTCTTTGTTATAAGAAAACTATCGCTCACGAAGTCTCTGTTTGTTTGTGGAGAGAGGGACTTTACAGCACCACAGTAAAAATCAACTTTAAAAATTAGATATGAGAATCTGTGTCCACTGAGGATATTAAGTGCCACTTGGGATATCTTCTTTTGTTTTTAAATATTTTCAGCTAAGACAATAAAAAGACATGTCCTGACCAGGACCTAGGGTGAGGGGTGCCAGAGACAATGCCCTTACTGGGCATACTTCTCAGCCATGTCACCAGGATCCAGGAATCACCCTGATGGGGAGAAACTACAACAGGAAACCCTTGGTGGGCAAATCTGGTGCATCCAAAATCGTAAATTTAAGAAACCAAAGTATGGGCTGATTGAGAAAACATCAGTTCATAGACTGTTCAAGCATAACCAATGCCTGGAAATTCTAGCATCACCTATCTTATTATTCAAACATAGCTGTTTTGTCAGGCTCTTCTGGTGTGCTTAGTGAAGAAACAACATTGTGGGTGAATGTTACTTGTTCAACTTAATACATCAGCTATAATTGGAGTGGGGAAAGTAGCTAGTGGCTTTTGAGTTACAAGTGGTAAAATTAGTACATGATGGTATGTGCTTTTTTGGCACATCTTTGGATGCTCTGATGCACATCTCAAACTCTTAAGTGGAGTTTAGCTGATTTTCATAGAACTAGCTTTTACGTACAAGTCGTCTTCAGTAAAAATCTGAACCCTCTGCTGTGGAGCAGTGCCTCTCCCTAGTGACTCATCAGTGAAGTTTGCATGTGGATGGATAGTTTTTGCTCTGTTTCATGTCAAGTTTACTGAGACTAGTATTTCTTCATCAGTTTTAAAAACTTTCTCTGCCCTGCATTGTAAAGTATTTAGCATACAAAATGAATTGTTGATAGTTCCATTTTCTTACTTTAATTTGAAATAAATATAAACCACTGCTTGTTTTAAGATGTGATACAAGAAAACAGTCTTTTCCCTTCGTGCCCGCTTTTCATGAAAGATATTCAGTCCTGATCACCCAAGCTAATGCCAGGAGTTCTTTTTCTGTAAATTCTTAAACTTCTATAATGTATTTAAAAGAGTCCCAGCAGCTATTTGTCTTTACCAGTAAGACCAATTATTTACTGAGAATTTTTTTTTTTTTTCTGACAGGCTGTGTCACTTATGGCTATACCTTTTGAAGAGACCTCAGAAACTACCCATTCATCACATTTTATATAACTGAACATTTATGAGATTTTCTCTCTGTATATATACATATATATGTAGATATATAATTCTTGTCCCAGAACATGCTTAAATGTCTGAAAAGTGTTGCAATGGACTTTGTGATTTAGTATGACTATAGAAAACCAGAAAAACTTTATTTTTCTGTATAATCACAACATCCCTTTTTATCAAATGTGAAATAATCCAATAGACTCCTTGAGGTGGACTAGCTATAGTCTAAAAACCAAAAGCTCATTCTACATCCTATTCAGGGCTTCAGGGTTCTAAGCAAACTATACCAACAAAGATCTGAAAGTAGAGACACTTCATAATCTAAATCTAAAGCACGTTTATAACACAAAGAATAATTGTTCTTAAAAGAAGTAATATTCTTAACTAGAGAAAGGCTTGTTATATGTTTCATATAATCACTGTGAGGATTGAATGAGATATTATAGCTATAAATGTTCAATAACAATAAAGTGTAATTTTGCAGCATCACTTTATTTCAGTGCATATGTCAATATGGTATGAATACCATGCAACTGACTATATAGTCTCATATTACACTTTGTTGAAAAGTCTGTGCTCCCTATAGGTGAAAATTAACTTTTATTATGCTCCTTATAGTTTTTATATTGACTTAGAAAGTATAGAGGAGTTCAAGAAATACAAATTAATAAAGCCATCAGCCCAAGCAAAATACTGGATTGCAAAGAATAGTGTAAGAGAATAATAAAAATAAAAACCAGCTTTCTACCTATTTCCATCAGTTCCCCCACAAAAACAAATGCTATTAATTATATCAGGAGAAATTTATAATTATTTGTAGTAGGGGTGAATTAGTGACTTTAATATGAATTAATTTTTAAAGAGCTTTAAGAATCCTAGTTCCAAGAAAATGTGATGAATTTTATGCTCTTACACATGTATATAAAACATAGTCATGAATTTCTCATTTAAGTGTATAAATTAGGTTTTTTTTGTCAGTTTATATTTAAAAAATATATATCCCAAAATTTAGCAACTTAAAAAACAAAACAAAACACTGAATAGAAGGGGGAAGCAGGAATGGGAGTAGGAAGGGCACAAAAGACTAAGACCATGCATGGTTCACAGGTGACAAGTGAAAGGTTAGATTGGGGGTGCTGGGAGTCTCCATGAAAGGTCAGATTGGGAGCAGTGGGAGCCTCCATCCTTAAGAGGATTATGGACACCACCCGGTCCAAGTCTTACCCTCTAGCTAAAGTTGAGACTGTCTTCAGCCTCACCCACCTCGCCCAGGAAACGAACTTGTCCACCTGTTAACCTCGCCTGGCACACTAGCAAAACCCACCACCCCCATGTTCCTGCCCCTATAAAAGCAGACACCAACTCCAAGTAGGCACCACTTCACTAACCCTCCACTATGAGTTAGTGGACCTCATCCAGGAGCTCACAATAATAAACTCTTCTTAATTCTACTTGGCCTGACTCCTGTCTCTCTCTTTTCTCACTGTTATTTCCTATTTCCCCGCTGTTCTGTCATATCCCTAACTCCTGTTCCCTCCTTCCTCACTGCCCTTTCAATAGGTGGTGGGAGAGCCCCAGGTAGATAACAATGTAAAATAAAACAACAATAAAAAAAATCTGCAAAATACACACACATAGAAAAATATTTGTGATCTTTTACTGGTTTGTGTGTCAGAAATTTAGAATAACTAAGTTGTGGGCTAGTAATAGAGACATGAGTTTGTTGTCAAGGCTTCTGAAGGCTTATCCAAGTGCAAGCCATCCAAATAAGTCAGGAGGTCACTCCCAGTACCTACCAGGTCATGTCAGAAATCACACTGCCTCACTTCCACCACACTACTAGGGAGGTGAGCAAGAAATGAAGGAATGTCAAAGAATTTATGGACCTGTATTTAAGTCATCACAGTATACTCAACAGTTAATACTGTCCTGTGCACTATAGGAAAATCACTTTAGACTTAATAGGGTTTCAGTTTCATTTTAACTAAAAATATTTTCCCTTTTTTTATTGAGTTAACTTTGATATGCAATGTTATTTTTTTATTTACATATAAATTTCACAACACTGCAATCCCCACTCCTCCCCAACCCCTCCTCTTTCCCTTCTGCTCAAAGTTGTGCACTTCAGTTTGTTACTTAGCTTGTTTAGACTTTTCCTAAAGGCTTTTGTTTATTTTTTCACTATATCTCATATATTAGTGAAACCATTTGGTTTCTGTCTTTTTCTTTATGGCTTGTTTCTGCTAATATGATTTCTTCTAAGTACATCCATGTTGTATAAAATTATCGAATCTGTCGTTTTTAATTGGTGAGTAATATTCCATTGTGTATATATACCACATCTTTTTCATCCAGTCATTCAGGCATTTAGGTTGCTTCCGTGACCTTGCAATTATAAATAGTGCTGCAGTAAACATCCGAGCACAGGTGTCTCTTTGTACCCACAATGAGGTCTCTTTTGGGTAGATTCCCAAGAGAGCAATTGCTGGGTCAAATGGTAGTTCCATTTTCATTAACTTGAGGGTCCTCCACAAAGCTTTCCATAGTGGTTGGACTAGTTTACATTCCCACTAGCCATGTAGTAGTGTTCCTTTCTCTCCACATCCTTGCCAGCAATTCTTGTTGTCCGTTCTTTGGATGTGGGCCATTCTTACTGGTGTAAGGTGGTATCTCATTGTGGTTTTGATTTGCATTTCCCTTATTACTAGCGACTGATTTGCAATGTTATATATACAAGTATAAGATTACCTACTTTAGGTATATAGTACCACAGCACACTTACCACCAAGACACCCATATTCCACCCCTACCATCCCTTTACTAAAAACTGCAAAAGAAAAGCAGATATGTCAGTGTAGATTTATAAACCACAACCTTTTTGGGGGGAGGGGGAGAGGGAATTCATCAAACTTCCTCTATCCCCTCCTCCCCTGTTCTTTTTCTTTCCAAGTATATTTATAGATGTAAAAAGTTGATTTATTTTTGTATTTTTTTTAGGATTTCCAAGCTCAAACTTCTTTAAATGTATGTTTTCTCACCTTGGCCACCACCAAAACCCCAATAATTCTCCACCACACTCCACTAGGCTCCCTACATCTCTAGCTCCCACCTTCCACCCTTTTCTCTCTGGTTGTCTCGGTTTCACAGTCAGAGCTACAAGGCTAGATCTCTAGAGACCCAGTTTAAATTATTTGAAGTTTAATTATATGTTAGAGTGTCACATCTTTCTGTAACTCCAGGAAATAATTTAAATTCAACGAGAAACTTGAACAAAGTAAGAAAGTTTTATAGACAATACAAATAGATATAAAGACAATAAAGATTACCTTCAAGATTATACTTTTAGTAGAAAAAAAAGAGAACTCCAGACATACAGTTCAGACTATGGGGTATTTAACAACTGAAATTGTGTTGTCTATTGTTCAAGAGTATTCAACAGCAGTAGCAGTGACTGCCAGTTAGAAATCTAGTCAATAATATCTCAAATGGATGGATTACAACTGAAAGCATTTAGTAAAAGCAGGGTTTTTTTGGCTTTCTAACTTATTTTCAGTATAGAAAAATCTATAATAGCTCTTGGAGGAGGGGGAAAGTCCATGTTCACAGCTCCATTGTAAATACTACATTTAAATAGAAATATTTCTCAGCTCTGCTTCAAAAGATCTTTAATTTTCTAGTGCTCCAAGTATGCAGTGTAGATAATATGTGGAAAAGTACCATTTGTATGTGCAATTTTGACCCAAAAACTAAAGAGAAGTGTTGTGGGAATTAAAAATAGACTTTAAGGGAATGTGACACATTTGCTGAATTACCACAATAGATCCTTAAAAATAGATCACCACTTTGCTCTGAACTGTGTGGATTTGTTGGGAGCCATTATCAGGAAAGCCTGCAAATAATGGCCAATTTTTAAAAATATATTCATTTCTTATGTGTAAAATAAAAGATAGGATGATATTTGCTGTGGGTCTGTCATATATAGCTTTTATTATGTTTAGGTATGTTCCTTTTATACCAATTTTTTCCAGGGATTTCATCATGAAAGGATGCTGAACTTTATCGAATGCCTTTTCCGCATCTATTGATATGATCATATGATTTTTTTTTCTTCGCTTTGTTGATGTGGTGGATTATGTTGATTGATTTTCGAATGTTGAACCATCCCTGTGCCCCTGGGATGAATCCCACTTGGTCATGATGGATGATCCTTTTTATGCAATGTTGGATTCGGTTTGCCAGGATTTTGTGGTACCTCTATTCTTGCATCCAAGTTCATTGAACAATAGTATAAGTATATGCACATAAATACATTTCCAGTAATTTCTGAGTCATATGTAGAATTTAGTTAGGGAAATTCAATAAGTATAAAATCCATTATGAATTCTAATGAATATGAGTGGCATCCTCGGGTACCTTCAACAATTCAGAAGTCACCCCAAGGTTCTGCAAATGAAGAACATAAACTTCCTGATGTAGAAACTTTTTTTCAAGGTAGCACAGAAAATAATTACAAATGCTTCGAAATAAATAAAAGAGGAATAAACGTGTGGAAGCAAGTTAATCTCAAGTAAGAGGAAAAGAAAGCCAATTTATGCTTCCTTGCATAATTTCAGAATAAATATACTTTTTACTATCATAACAATAGGAATCCTTTACACTTAAGCAATTCTGTCACAAGTACTATGATAATTCCTTTTTATGCACTGTTTCATTTCATCTTCATAAATAACCTTGAGATATAGATATTATTTTGCACATTTGGAAACTGAATTCAGAGATTTCTAAAAAAACTTGCCAAGAATTACACAATCTTGTGTAAGTGGCAGCAAAGAACCTAGTGTTTGCCAATATTGACCTCTTATTTTTCGTTTGAGCCTTGAATTTCAAAGTCACTTTGAATCGCTTATTTTTCCAAGTTATGTTTAATTTCTTTTAGTGCCACTAGAGCACTTAGTGAACAATTGTGCTTATGCTAGTACTTAATGTGTGTGTGTTAACAGATTAACAAGGAGGATGAGAATCTCAGAGCACAACACTAAAAACAGAATTCCAGAAGAGGAAAGAGCATCATGCAGTCATTTTAAGGAAGCCAAAAGTAATTAACTTCATCAGGAATGACTGCCTTTTAGTCAAATCCAATGAGAAAGAATGTTGAACATAAAAAAAAAAAAAAAAAAAAAAAAAAAAAAAAAAAAAAAAAAAAAAAAAAAAAAAAAAAAAAAAAAAAAAAAAAAAAAAAAAAAAAAAAAAAAAAAAAAAAAAAAAAAAAAAAAAAAAAAAAAAAAAAAAAAAAAAAAAAAAAAAAAAAAAAAAAAAAAAAAAAAAAAAAAAAAACTATGACTTGGGCTAGAAAATTTAGAGCAAGAAAAAGGTTCACTATATAAAATAGTAGGCAGAATAAAAAAGCTTAAATTTAACAATGAAAGGCAGTTGCTACCTAGTTAACATCTTCTAGCAAGTAGACTCAACAGCCATTCTGAGTGTTTTGATTCTAAATAAGTTCCCTATCTAGAGTGTCATTTTTTCTGAAAATAAATCTGCATGTCTAAGGACCTTTTTAATTGTAAATTTTCAGACCTTAAGAAAACTTAAGATACTTTGAATAACCAGTCAGTATTTCTAAATGATAACCATCTGTAAATCACCATCCCAAGCAGTAAAACTTAATTTTGAAGAGTTTGCAAATTTAAAAAGACATATATCAAATATCCAAGGGGGAAGAAATGATGCATTTTTCTATGGAAATTTATGAAGATATTCAGGTATCTCTGCAGTAATTTTTTCCAGAATCATTAAAGTTAAGCACAACAATCAGATAACGTTTAACCTATATAAACAATGTATTTACAAAATGGAGCAAACCTATAGCAAAAGACACAAAGGATTAATAAAACCTTAAAATTATATAAAACCATTCAATGGTGAAAAGATGATATGAAAATCTAATTTATTATAGCTATTTGAATTTAGTACCACATGTAGCACTGAACTTTCATAATGACAAATTTGGGGAGGCAGACATGATTTATAAAGTTCTGAAAGGAATTTATAATATGGAATTGTACCTAATTCTTTTTGAATAATATCATTAAAAGCGGCTTTATTGGAACAGAGCATTATAATTAAAAACTTCAGCAAGTGCTAATAAAAAGCTAAGTCCATGTGTGATCCATTCATGGACTTTTCTGTTTAGTTTACCCAAAGAAAGATTACTCTTAATTTGGAGTAATAATTAAGTTTTCTCTGAAGTCATGGTTTCAAATAAAGATGGCCTTGACTAGAATTCTGTCAAGACCTGAAAGGCAAAAATTTGATATTTAGTTTCAGTAAATTCAGTAACACTTTAGCTGTTTGAAGTAAGCATGGAATGAGATATTCCTTAATTAAAAAGATAGTAATTTAAACTTACCAACTTTAAATACAGTTAAATTCCAGTGTTTTGAAAAAAATAGTTTAAACCAGAACCCCAACATTTATACTTATCCAGTAGAAAATCACCCCACCTTTGATCAGATACATTACAGATGAACCCTGAACAGCAGCATTAAAATATTTTCCTAAGAATCAACTTTGTCTTTGTTCAAATGATTACTCAATTATTTTCAACTGAGAATCTGATGTTCTACACCAGAGAATATAGATGAAGTTACGATTTTGAGCTATATACATATACATAGTTCTTATAATCTGTGATCTTAGTTAAAAAAAAAATTAAAGTTCTTCAGTATGACTGAAAATTTTTACCAAATAAACACATCAAATTCTTTTTGGAAACTTGCAATTATATTTCTTAGGTAAATAATATATTTATTTCACTTTGGTTGTGTGTATATAAACCGTGAAAACAGTCTTCACATCAGCATACCATTGCTGCCTTTGTAATAGAATTTCCATTATCTTCCATTGTATAGTTGAGAAACCAAGATTAATTGAAATCATGAACACTAAGAGGAATAAAGCCTTGAGGACCTTTGACATCTCCAGTATTCAGAATAATAGTATTGACTCAGATTCTTTTCTAATCATCACCTGGCCCAATAAAGCTCTGTAACATTGAGCAAGTCACTTACTCTCACTTGATCTCAGCATCCCCATAAACAAAAGGGCATAGAAAGAACTAAATCAGCATTCCCCAAAGTGTGGTTACACAGACTATTTTATACATACATGTATATGTATATATATATGTATCATTTCAAGTTTTACTAATTCATTTTCATGTATAGTATGAATAATATAACCAAAAACCTCAAACTAATAAATTCATATATTTTATTTTTATTATTTAGAAAAAGACAAACAAAAAGAAAATTTATTTCAATTTATATTTAAAATATTACTAAATAATTTTTAGCTGACACATCTATATGGTTTAAATTATAATAAAAGTGGTATTCAAAATACTGTAGTTTGAGAAGCACAATGAAATGGTATCAAAGTCCCTCTTCACCAAAAAGATTCCACATTTTTAATGAAAGAACGATGATTGGCAAAACTAGAGAAATACTTCATAAACTAAAATAGATGATATCAGATTGCCAATCAGACACAGCTTTTCAATGAACTTCTTTGTTCAAATGAAAGCAAACAGAAATTATTCACTGGCTAATATCACAAGCTGGAGTGATTTCAAAAGAGTCTCTAAATAAAGAGATGGAAGCAAACCCATTTTCCAATGTACCTCTTTCTTTAATGCTGTCTTTCATGTCTTCCCCAAAAATGTGAAGCCCTAAACTCTTCCTGTGTCCCATTGTGCGTTCAATCAACTCTTGTGCCTTCATCTGACACAGAGACCATTCCATCACCGAGGGATGTTTTCTAGTCATTTCTAGGAACATAATTACCCATTTTGAAATCTCTTTGTAAAAAATTTTTGTGGGAACAAAAGTGAATGTTTTCATCAAAGAAATAAATTTCTCTGCCACTGGTTCTTGGCATTCTTAAAAAAATCAAATGGAGGAAATCCCCATAGAACAGAACAAAATACTGCAGATTCTCTTGTATGTCTATTTCTAATATTTAAAAGCATGCAAAACAGATATTACCTATAAAAGAGAAAGCAAACTAAATGGCAGAATCATGTTGTTTAGTCGAGGATGAAATAAAAATTCCTTCAAGGAACTTATCAGTAGCTTTTTCAGCCTATCACTGAAAATTTAGCTGCCCATAGCTTGAAAGGATTGGCTTTCAAGGGATGTTCTTAATGGTAGTATTCCATGGCCCATTTCCAGTCATTAAGAGGAGAAGAATTTATGTCAGTAAAGGACATAGTATGTTAATAAAAATGATGTATTAAAGTAGGAAAATCATACTCATTTTAAATCATCAAGAAAAACTGGATCAAGCTAGATGCCGTGGCAGGCGCCTGTTATCCCAGCTACCTGGGAGGCTGAGGCTGGGGATTGCTTGAGTCCATGGGATCAGGACTACCCCGAGCAACATAGTTAGACTTAGTCTCAAAAAAATAAAAAAGAAAAAAAGAAAAGAAAAATTGGATCAATTACAATGATTCAATTGTCATTGTGCAGAAAAATATTCAGATATGACATCTACTATTACTACTTCAGTTATTATTTATGTACACAGCTTCTGTGTAGTTAGTATGTGTTCCTAAAAGGTATCCAGCAGAAGTCTTCCTGTAAGTGCAGAAAATCATCATAGCAGGACAAAAGAAGCAACATATGTCTGCAATACTTTTACAAGTCATGTCAAAATCAGCATTTCCCCATTCATATTTCATATCCCCAAATACAGGCACACACAGGCTAAGTACCCACACATAGCTTTTAACGACCTCATTAAGAAAAAGCAAATTATTCCTCCTCTTTTATGAAAAAGCCTTCTTTTTTTATGTAATACATCTTTTTAAGTTCAATTGCAAAACACCTTAAAGAGATGAACTTCAGTGAAGATCTTTTATATGTGAAGAAACTATTAAATGGTGAGGATAGATACTGAAAAGGTTGTTAACCTATCATTTGAATATCATAGAAGAGAATAACAAAAGACTGTGAATGATTTTTTTCCTCTCATTTGGAAGTTATTAGTAGACTTTGTTCCACTGAGAAATGAGAAAAGAAAATATGAAGTTACAGCAAACCCATATGGCCAGCAGGAAAATCCTATTTAATTGCTTTATTGCCAGAAATGTTAAATCACTTCCTGAGGATACAGTTCAAATGAAACATATGGCAGCTATTAACAAAAACCCCTAATGAATTCAAAAATATGCTTTTTATGCTCGTTTTCTCAAAAGTAACAAACATGTTGCTTAAACTGTGTATACAAATATGTGCTTGGTATTTTAATTCCACAAGTGTTTGATGAACACTTAGTCTAAATCAGAGTAGATAGAGCTTGTATGAATGGTTTTCCCAGTACCAAGAATGAACCAAAAAATGGCCATGCTTCTTCTATGTCAAAGATAGGAAGACTCTCCTGACCAACACCTTCTTCCCAAGAGTTCAGTGCCCAAGAAGAACCACTTCATTTCTATCTAGTTTGTCCTAATTATCTACCTTCCTGCTTCTTTTAATGTCACACCAGTGATGGTGCTAATCAGTGACATTTAGCATCTACTTCTTGAAACTACTCTTTGTCTTTCCGTGTATCGTCAACAAGACTGTGAATTCCACAAAGAAAGAAACTTTGCAGGGTTTTTGTATATAGGATAACAAAAGCCATACAGTAATATGAGCCACATAGTTACAAATCAACAAATGACTTTATCTGAAAACCAAGTATCTACATTTTAAAAAATTTGTGCTTTTCATTCATGGGAAAATAAACTTTAATAAATTTATTCGTTATGTTTTATAAAACGACAATTCTTTAAAAAAAAATCAACTAAAGGATAGCCAACTATAACTGCATGGTTTTATGTTAAAGAAGCAGTTATAAAATTTAGGATATATTAAACTTTAACTATCTTTCTCCACATTATATTATGGTCATTACAGATTTTAATGAAAGTGAGATTTGATAGCTTTAAGGAACATAGACATGAAGAATTGGCGTTGACTATATGGAGGCTAATGTATTTTTACTTAGCACAATCCATTAATGTTTTTGTTAAATATATACATACCTGTTCTGTTATCCACTATGTAATCAAATAGAATAAAATATGTGAAAAGTTTGATTTGAGACAAGACATTCAATCTGTCTTAGTAGCTTATGTAGATAATTTTTAAATGTGTAAATGTTCCTGCATTATCATTTTGTAATATCTTGGGACTATGATCTTGGGATCATAGTCTTTTTATGGGACTACCCCAAACCTTTCTCCTTCTTCACTTTTTTGAAATTAGTGTTAGTAACTTTAACAGAGTTCATCATACCAGGGGTTATGTACTGGCTTCTCTAACCATTCTTAACCTTGAAAAAGTTGCTTTCTGGAACTTCTAGTATTGAGTGAGTTAATGCAAATATAGGGTTAAAACTCTACCCTGTAGATCTCAAAAACCCAGTGTCAGCTATTCTTATGCTGATAACTTCCTCTAGAAATATCTTATAATTGTTTATAACCAATTTTTATCTTCCAGTCTTTCTGTTTTATTTTATCTTTACTTGTCACAAGAGATAAAATTTAATTTAAAGACTCTGGTCTCTAGTCAGTGGAGTAATCTAGGGAAAGATTAAATATTTAGCTCCATTTTTAACTCCTTTCCTAAAAAGACATAATAAGTAAATATAAATTACTGACACTATAAGATAGCTTTCTGATAATGGGAGGAAACAACTTTTCTATACTTTAGACTCAGGGAGGTCTTCTTGAAAGTGAAAGAAAATGTATATGATCCTGCTATATATAAATGAAAGGATGTTAATGAAAGTGCTTGTAGTCGACCTTCACACTATTTCTTAGATTTACTGATCTCATGGTATCTCACTTTGCCACTTAATAACCTGACATTCTCTCTATGGCTACATCTTGCCGGGATTCATAGTCTTTGCTCACACTCAAAGAATAAGAAATTAACATCTAAATATAGGTAGAGATTGCCAAAATATGATTTTGTTATACACCAATCTTGTTAAAACTAAAACCATGTATGTTTTTATCCATAGATTTTATACTTATTTGAAAAATTGCATCAATGTCGAATCCTGTAAATTCCAAATGTGAAAATCTCAGCAGTAGTCATTATCTCAGCACTATAGATGTCTTGAAATTTGATATTTCTGGAAATGAAAGTTTAGGCTATTTACTTGAGCTGATCTACTACAGAGGTACATGTGATCTCCCTTCCCCTTTTTCACATGTACATGCATAAGCACACACACAAACATTCTTGTACATTTGATCATGTTTTTCTTATCTTTTGGATTTTGTCCCTAAAGATGGGGGAGATATCCCTTACAGCTTTCTTGCATGGTCAGTGATTGCAGGATAGAAGGCATAATATCGCAGCAGGTCTGATAGATTTGTGAAAAGTTTCCAATAAAGTTAATAACTTCACATTAACTGTATTTCATGCATGAATAACTGAAGTGAATGGGAAACAGAATGTCAACTTCCTTAATTTGCTTTAGTGTATCACAAATGATAGAACTAAAAAGTTATACTTTAGTCTTTTGAAGATACCTTATTCTGTACATGATTTTTAAATAATAATAGTCATAGGTGATAACTGCAGGGAACTTAGCTTCTAAACCTCTCATGTTGAACCAATGGCCCAGTGTCCATCGTAACAAATTATAAGAGCAACTGCCTTTTCCTAAAAACCTTGTGTGCTTTATAGAGGCTATTTGATTTAGTCCTTTTGGACACTGCAAAATGGATGTGGTTGTTTTATAAATGAAATTTATAAATGTTTTATAAATAAGATTCTGAGTCTTAAAAGAACAGGGCAAAGATTAAAAATACCCAGCAACCAACAAATTTGTTTTTTCTGTCTTCCAAAATAAGACAGGGAAATCGTGCTTCAAAAAAGAATACCTAAATACAATGTGTGTTTTTAGTCTCAATTATTGCCAGTATCTCTGAGGATAATGTGGATCTTCAAAGAGAAAACAATCGCATCATGATTTACAACTATTAGAACTGAATCTGGGAACTTAACTGATATTTCTACAATTCTCATTTTCCTTCCTTTTTTTCTTTTAAACTTCTTTGAGTTATAGTTAACAAATAAAAATTTAAGACATTTGAAGAACACAGGTGTGGATTTGTTACAGGTAAACTCTTATTAACAAAATTTGGTTATATAACTTGGTGTCATCAACTGTCATATGACCATATTTTAGATTAGAACTTTGGACCATTATTCTATGTTATAGCTAAAAGTTTGTGCCCTTTTGCTAACCTCTCCTTATTTTTTCCAATTCCTGGCAGTCACTTTGCTAATCTATTTCTAGGAGTTTCATTTATTTTAGATTTCTCATTTAAGCAATCCCAAGCAATATTTGACCTTTTTCACACTTCTTTCATTCAGTCTAATACCCTCAAGTTTCATCCAGGTTGTAGCAAAAGGCACAGTGTCCTTTTTCATGACAGAATAATATTCAACCATGTGTATATAACCTATCTCCTTTAACTGTTCATCCACCGATGGACATGTAGATTGTTCTTATACTTTGACTGTTGTGAATGATACCCTAATGAAGACGGAGGTGCATTATCTTTTCAAGACTTTCTTTTAATATTTTTTATATATCCAGAAGTTGGATTTCTGTGTCATACAGTAAAATTTTAGTTTTTTAAAGACCCTTCATACACAGCTTTCCATAGTGGCTATGCCAATTTACAGTCCTGCTAATAGTACACAGGGATTCCCTTTTCTCCACATCCTCTCCAATGCTTATTATCTCTTATTTGTTTTACAGCAGCATACTAGCAGGTGTGAGCCTATGTTTCAGTGTGACTTAATTTGCATTTCCATAAATTAATGATGTTGAGAACCTTTTCATGTAGCTTTGGCCACATGTGAGTTGGAAATATATATATTTGATTCCTCTGCCTTCTGATTGTTTTCTTCTATCTGGTTCTATTTAAATTTTGCTCACTTTGGTACTTCATTTTATTCCTAATAATGTTATCTGACGTTTCTTTCTAATACTACAATTTTGAGGTTTTTACTTTCTTTTGCAGGCTGTTCCAGGTATTTCAGAGAAAGAAAAGGCCGGTAAGTAGACATTCAACTATTTTTCCCTCCAATCTATGTTAGATAAAGAAATCCTTTTTCATGTAGAGTTCATTAGGTATCTAAAACATATCAATCACTGGGAAAATATTGTTGCTAAATTCTGAAAAATCAATTTGTTTTGTTCAAAATACTTTGTAAAATGTGATTTTATTACTCAACATTGCATCATGTTAGAATAAGATGGTGCTTTTTGTAGCCTTACTGGCAACTGCAACCATGTATGTTTCTCAAGGAAAGTGATTATATACTTTCCAAGATAATCACAAATGGTCTTTGGAAATCAGCTATTGCTAATTATCAAGATTCATTTTTTAATCTTAAATAGCTTATTTGGTGTCACCAAAAAAAAAAGTACATGTTTAAAGCTTATGCTTATCTTTGAAATTGCAATTTTGATGTGATATAATTAATTACATCAGAGAAAAATATGCTATGTGCTATGCTTTGATTTAATCGTTGGGTAATATTACAGGAAATGGACAAGGATTGATGAGAAAATTGAGAATGTGAAAAGCTGGATTTGGATTGATGGAATTAGGTGTTTTCTATCTAAAAGTATTTTGACTTTCAATATTACTTACGTTTCTTGTGTAACAGTGATCTTTATTTTAATCAGGTTTAAGATATGCTACCAACCAGAAGTACAGTTGACTCTTAGACATATGTGATTTTTCAGATCTATATTAAAAGTATTATCTAAAAGAAGATGTCATGACTTCAAGTGACATCACACAAAATATTAGTCTATCTGATGAGATTTCTGTACTTTAGTTCAGTGAAATTATTGTTGCAGTTGAGAGTTTTTGCAGTTGTTTTCATTGTCTGTGTTCTTTCATGAGCAAAGTGTTTTGTTGTAACCAGGTCTCTACACTATGTTTGGTCTCTACACTAATACACTGAAAAGTAAACCTTCAGAATAGAAGGAAGATATTGAAAGAACATCCTGAATCTGTTCAAGAGAGAAATTGCTCCATTTGTGTGTGGTATCACATGGATGCATAATATATATTAAAGGAATTTGTATTACAAAAAGAATTTGAATAAAAAATTATTTAAATTCTTGAGCTCTAATAATATCTTGAATGGATCATGTTAGCTATGCATTAAAAACAGAAAATAAATGGACAGGAAATAAATGATTAAGTGAACATTTGCTTCACAAAAAAAAGTAACCAGTCAAAATCTTGTTTTGTCTTAGATTATGGCATTCTCCGAATACTCAAGATTAGCAGCAGTGTAGACAAAGTATATGGCAAAATAAAGTTGTCATCTTATTCTAGAATATCAAGCAGTTTTTAGTGCCCCAAAGGAAAATTAGGATGTGAACTCTTGGTTTGGGGGGTAAAGGAAGAGAAAATGGAAATGCCATTGCTTGAGTGATTGGAAAGGCAAAGAAATAACTTCTCTGCCACTTGAGTGGTTTCAATTTGACAAAGTATTTTACCAAGAGTCTAAATATTTTTAAATATGTTTATTAAAATTAAAAAATAACTAAGGAGCATAAGTAAGCACCACATTTAGCATTATCTTAGAAAGTTTAATTCTCAAAGACAACAAAGAATGAAATTAATTATCACTATTTAGCAGTCTCCTTATTGCTTCTATACTGCTGAAGCACAGGAGGAGAATTCATGGAGATTCACTAAGATGATCTGTGAAAAGTAGGATCCACCACTGATAAGTGTGACCTACCTAGGCCCTGGGCATAAGATGCCCCATCTCAGTTTCTTCAGCCAGAATGGACTGATTGGAATAAAATCTGGCTTCTATGTGATAATATGAGGATGATTAGAATTTACTCTAGGGTTAATTTTCCTTTAGATTTCCTGAGCATGTGCTGATTTGTTTTTGATAAATTGATAGGAAAGAATTTTTGTAATCAATGAATTTACATACAAGATGAACACTTAATGTTTAAGCATTTTACATGATGGTGGGAAGACTATGGGGATTATAATGATGTAAGAAAAAAATAGTAACAGATTTGACACTTCGAAAGACAATATGATTTATTTCAAAAGTTTTAAGGGCTCATAGCTGTTTAAGCAACCCAGTTCTTCTGCTTCTAAACTTTACTCTGCTCCATTTAAAACATAAAAAATATTTTGAGTATTTTATATACAAATGTGAATCTCTTTACTCCTTTCTTTATGAATCTCTGTTTTTAAGCTCCACTGGACAGAGGAATGACCATGAAGTCAGAGAATCCACTCAATCTTCTAGGAGTTAATTGAGCTCTTAAATAGGATTAAACTTCATACCCACCCTAAGGCCTACCTTTTTTTTTTTTCTGTCTTGCTAAGTGAATGTAGCCTATTGTTCCATATTAAGAAAGTCTATTTTTAATCTGTATGACCTCTCATCCAAGCCAACTGGAACCAACTCCACCAGGCTTTGTACAGCTCTAAACAGAAGTATTTGGGGCACATTCCATTAATAATTCTTGAATCACACTTGTGTAGCTCTCCTCTCTTGCGCTTTAGCCATTTTCTATTCTGATGCATGTTGCTTTGTAAATACAACTTAGTGAATCAGTTCTGCTTCTTATCTCTCACCTTATGGTGACAAAAATCTCCAAGGGAAAACAGTTTTGAAACTACCTTTGTAGCTCCTGTAGTGCATAAATGCTTCTTGAATAGGAACGTGTATTTAACATTTTTTAGGTTCTGTTGAGAAAGAGATTGTCAATAGGGTGGTTTCTGACCTAAAGGAACTCAGACTGTAGTTGAGAGTATGCCAGTAGGCAAGCCATCTCCTTTTCCTGTCAACTGAGAATTTTTTTTTTTTTTTTGAGACTAGGTCTCACTATTTTTGCCTATGGAACTGCAGGCTCACATTGCCCGTGGTACCACGGACTCAAGCAATCCCCAGTATCAGCTTCCCAGGTAGCTAGGATTATAGGCACGCACTACCAGGCCCAGCCACTTTTTGGGACTAGGTCTCGCTGTGTTGCCCCGGGTGGGACTTGAACCATGATCCTCAAACCCCACCGCAACTCCATAAGCTGTTGCTTACAAGCATGCGCCACCATGCCCAGCTGAATATTTCGTAACCCCACTTATTCAGAAAACCACCCAGGAAAAAGAAGCAAATGAAAATGCTCTCTTTAAGGGACTGCATTGGAGTATATATTCTCTAGATTTAAAATGGAGTCAAATAAACTTTTCTTTTTGAAAAATCAGAATTAATCACATAAGTATCAGTGTGATTGTGTTCAACACATAATGATCTCATATAATTTCCATTATGCCACCAGCATCTATATGCGTCTACAGAGTGGGCTAAATGCCATTGACATCTGCTTCCTATCTGTGTGGCTGAGAGCAAGTTACATATTCTCCTCTTTTCCCTCATTTTAGAGTATAAATAAAGAAGCTACCATGTTGCTATTCTGAAGCAACAATACTTGGCACAAATTAGGCCCTAGAAAAATGGTAGCTGTTATTTTTCTTATGATAATTAGTTGTGTTTTAACTACCATGTATACAAGCCAAATAGGAGCTAGCTGTGTTACTGCTGCCCACGTCTGCTCCAAGAGTTCTTAAATGCTTCCTCAGGGCACCAATTAACACCAAAGCAGCTATCCATGTCTAAGAAAGAAATCACTTTCTTCATGAGCCTTTGAGTGAATTAATCCAGACAAGGTTATCACACATAATAGATAAAGTTGGTCTTATTTTAACCTATCATTAGAAAGTCTTATCTCTATAGACTGAAATTCCTTCTTATAAATAACCTTTGATTTTCACTAACGATTAGTCCCAGAAAAATGTATACCCTGTGACCCATTTCTTTTTTCTTTTTCTTTTCTTTTTTTTAATGACTGTTATCCTCCTGGATCCATAGTTCCTGGGTTAATTAGATTCTGTCTACCCAGCAGCCAGCCTCCTGAATCTCACATCGCCATGCACTACTGTTCCCACCATCTTCTAATCATCTCTTGGTTCTCCATGCTATTGCTGTAACACAGGCCTCAGCTATCCACTAGACTTTCACAACAACATCCAGAACTGATGTTCTTGTCTTACTCTATCGTTAGTGACATCAGTCCACTCTCTACACTGTCACTAGCATTATCTTTGAAAAACATGGCTTGATCATATCAATTCTGGATCTAATTTCTCTTTGTTTTCCTATCTGCAGATAAGGTCAGATAGGACCTTTATTGCTTGGTGTACTTGGCCATTTGAAAATTGAATGCAGTACAAGTTATCGTACTGCAGATGCCCATCTTAAACTCTGCCCCCCAGTTACCTCCCCCCCTTCTACTCCAAAGCACTGTACTCTGGGAGCTTCCCACTGTGGGAAAAGCAAATGGGTTGCTCTCCTGCCTTCCCCATTCTAAGAATGAGAACACCCAGTAGAAGGTTTGGGGAGTAAAAGGCATTGGCTTTGAGGTTGGTAGCATATTCTGCATCCATCCACCTGCTTGGGAGTAGTACAAGCTTTCTCAGGTACTCTTTCCAGTCAACTATCCAGATTCTGGCAACCATTCTTACCACTTGTTCTTGCAGTTTCTTTGCTTTGCATGTTTATCAATCATTCTGTTACTAAAATCATTTCAATTTATCTGACATGCCACCTGTTTCCTATGAGGAATTCACCAATATACTTACTGATATTTTCTCTTCTTTTTAATCCTCTGTATTTGTATGTTTATCCAACTTCAGTCATCACCTGTAACCATAGAACCACTTCTAACTATCTCTGTACCTCTACCTAGATAGTGTAGTGCAACTATAACTAAAATATATGTACATGAAAGGTAAAGAGAGAGGGAGAAATAGCAAAATGGCTTATTCAGTGGGGAAAATAGAGGCTATGATTCTCTTCATCCTAAATAAAAATCATTTCATTTCAATGCATGAGGAAGAAAGATATGGACCCTTATAAATTAGGCTGTGTTCTCCATTACATAAGCACATGACTTATAAAATCAGTATTGTATTTTAGTCACTAAAATGTGATTCTGATTATATTTCAAATGTAATAATATGGAGTAACATGGAATCTTTCAATCTAAAATTAAGTATCAGAGCACCTCATGAGTTTTGTCAGGCTGCATGTTCATGGAAAAAAACCATTGTCATTAGCCAGAAATGGCAATCCTCTGATCTCTGACTTCAAAATCACATTTATTGTAGTATATCCAAGAATATTATCTCCTTGATGAATTATTTCTCATACAAAGTTAGTTGTTGGTGTTCTTTGCTCCTAGAAAACTTTTTTTATTACAATCCTATTATTTTGCTTTTGCTGTGTGTCCTCTTCGCTAGGTTATGAGTTTTTCTAAGTCAAGAATATTACATTAGTATATTCTATAATTAAAAAGGTTATGAGCTTATAGGAGGTGTTCTGTAAACAAATGGTAATCAGTAAGTTATAATTACAAAGACTTTTTGGCTTCAATCTGAGTGATTTAGAATTAATATGACTCTAAAGCTTTTCATTTAACTTCCCCCCACCCACTCCATCCATTACTCCTACTACCTCTACAACTGTGAACATCTCCACCAGATAATTAGTTAAGTGTTATTTGGAGATCTGTCCCATACAAACATGTCAAGGGCACCACTGAAAAGGGCGACTTAGAATCTGACTGAACTTAGTTGTACGCCTTAGTATTTTTTTTAGAATGGTCATTCTTACCATTGTTGGCCAGAAAATGCAAAACATAAAAGTAATGTATAATTATAACCTAAAACACTTGTGAAACAACTTTCAGAAACATATGCATTTTCATAGTATCTCCAAACTTTGTGTTGTGATCAGTAAAGCAGCAAGCAGAATTCAAACTATTATTTGTCACAAATGTGGAAAGATAAAAATATCAGGTTTATGTAATTTTACTTGAAGGTCCTTGAAAACATACTAAATACCAAAGCCTACATGTGGGTTTTTAAAAAATTAATTTCCTTGACTGTATTTGATCACTGAAAAAGGAAATGCAGATAATATAAATTTTTCAACTAAAATAAAAATTCATTTCCCCCTTTACAATCTGATCATAACTTCATCAACGTAGAGAATTATCCAGCATAGTGATCTATTCCATGCCAAGCCCTGTTTAAATATTTATAGAGTCAAAGAGATTTGATGAAAGGGAAATGTAGTATTGCTCTAGTTCAGAGTACCTTTCGCAAGACTGTGCCCTATTTTTGTTTCTATGTTCATGTTGATCAGATAGGTGTTAGTGTGTTTCACCCACAGGACTATAAGCACCTTGAAAGATAGAATTCTCTTTCATTCAATTTTGTAGTTCCCCTGCCTGGGATTATTATCATTGTTTTATAAATATATTAATAAATGAGGTATTTTACAAATGAACAGATGTTTTATCCATACCCTTAATATTCCCAAAGCCAAATGTAACATCTTAATTTTTTTTTCAAAGTGAAGCTCTTTCTTTTAACTGAAAAGTTTTCCAGCAATTTTACAGGGTTCAGCAAGATCTGAAAATTGTATCTGGCCAGGCTGGGCTTTGGACAACACTCTGAATTCTTTATTCCTTTTCACTCTCAAAAAATGAATTTCATTATTTTTCTAGTAAAGGCTTATAAGTACTCACTAGCTTCACTTTTCTTAGTGCTATGGTCTTTGCTTGCCTGCTTTTTTTATGAGGAAGGAATTTAGGGTATGCCCACATAGAACCTCTCAGTTTTTCTAAAACCAGTGTAAACTAATCCTTGAAAAGTTGGTTGTGGTTGACTGGGCTGTTGAGAGGAAACACATTAGTGTTCAGGTATCAAGGAATTCGTGAAAAATACAAATAAGCTATTCTAAAGAGCCAAACTCTTGAATTCATAGGAAATTTTTCAATATACATAATTTTTCTGAATATATTTCTTAATATTCTATTGGTATTTCATTTATTAGCAAATAGGTAAGACAAGTCTAGAGTATCTCCAGAACCAATCCAACATATTTCTTTGTCTTTTCAATTATATTTCAGACAATGCAGATACTTGAGGATCTTTTCTTTTACAACCTCCTGTTGAAATGTTACCTCCTATACTTGAAATAGTCTACTGGTCTCTGTAGCTGAATATAGGTGTATCTTTCTGATATTTGGTTATTCCCATGATGCATCATGGGAATTATCTTCCCTATGAAGCTATGAACTCTTTAAAGCAACATTCCCCTTTGTCATTTGTCACCCCAGACCTAATGTAATATCTTACACAGAGGAGGTGCTCAAGAAATAGTTTTGAATCAGTCAATTTATTTGAACATATCAAACAATGCATGCAAACACTTAATCTCCAGTCTTTCAATGACCATACCATCTCACAGAATTTGTGAGCTTAAAATGTCTTCCTTTTGTGCACATTTTATGCTTTCCTTTATGCATAGAATCACTTAATAGTGTGAAGAGGTAGTTTTGAGTTCCTAATGCAAGCTAATAAGATAGTTTTGCATTTATCATTTTAATTGGATTTAGTTATTTTTCAGTGGAAAAATAATTTTTCATTTTCAATCTCCTTGAAGCAATATTAATTATGAAAAGACTCCCTTCTATCAACTTCATTTAGAAAGCAATAAAAGAAATTTAATTTAGTTTAATAATCATATCTGATCATGTCTTCCATGCCTCCATTTGCCTTTATAGAACTCCCAGTCTACAGTTTGAGTTCAATTACTTTTATGAGTAATGGGCAACTATGTATCTACAAAATAATTATACATCCATTTAATTTCTTTGGAAAGGTACATATACTTCAGAAAGTTGGATATAACAAGTTGTTGCTTTGTACTGTTTGAATTTGGGATGACCTACACCCTCCTATCATCAATGTCCTTTTCTTCTCTTGTTGACCTTTCCTTAGTTTGTAAACTTTGGTTTGATCTGCTTATCCACAGGCAAAAGTTTAAGATCATTGTCTCTTTCAATCCTGAGATTTTCTATTGCAGAATTAAGATATGATTTAGAAATTTGACTTATCTAAGCCAGAAGTCAAAAACAATTATTAAACTGAGGTCCAAGAAAAGTCTGGTGTTTGTCCTGCTGTGCAAAAAAACAGTTGGATCATTTCGGGAGCATAGATGGTAGATTTCAGAAGTAATCAGGTAGAAATTCTCTTATAATCCTACAAGTAATGCTTAAGCAACAGAGTCACAAAGTCCTTAATTTATCCACCACAATGGGGTTTTGGTTTTGAAATATTTCTAATCATTAAACTTCCCCCAAAAACATATTCCAGTAACTCCCAAACACTAGTGTTATCAACTGCTTCTTAAGATGGATGTTAAATCAATTTTTTTTCCTATAGATTTAAGTACATAGATAAATGGAGAGTAGTTACTCCTTTTAATAGCCCTACCATTATTTTTTCCTCCATGGCTTTCTTGGATATGTTTCTCTGTGCATTTTATTCCCTACTGTGCAGTGAATTCCTGAAAGGCAAACATTTTCCCTGTACCTTTATAATGCCAGTTTCTTAAAGGGTTTCTGACTTAATATTTATAGAATGAATGGTTGTGTGAATAATAACAGTAAACACTGTGCCTGCACTTTTCTAAGCACTTTACATATATGAACTCATTTAATCCTCTAGCAACCCTATACCAGGTATGCTATATTTCACATTATGAAGATTCAGGGAGATTTCCTGAGCCATCCAGTGAGATTCAGAGCAGGCAATGCAGACTGGAATGCATGCTCTTAACCACTGTGCAGCATAGTGTGGTGGTTAAAGGCAGACTCCTCGGATTGATTTACAAATTTTTCCATGATCTGGCCTTACCCTTCCTTTCCAACCTTATCTCCCATCCTCCTCCAGCATGCGCCTTCCGCTGTAGCCATGGAAACAACCTCAATTTTCTTCTGAATTTGCTTCTGCATAATTTAACCTTCACTCCTCCTGCTTCCCTTCCAGAACTTACCTCCTCTATTCCCCAAAGACTTCTCTGGGTCCTACCTTTACTGTGAAGTCTTCTTGACAATGTTTGCTCATTCTAATTTCATACTTGAAATGAAGACCTGACAGTATCTAGGTTGAATACTGATCATTTTCATACTTCATCATACATGTGCTCTTTGTCCCTTAAGTATGCCATTTATCTTGGCCTTGCTTTCCCAGAATCCACCTTTTAAAAAGTCACTTGATATTCTTAGCCACTTAGGATGGAGTTTATTTAATAAACAGATTTTTTTTTAAACAACAGTTTTAGAGTCACAGAAAAATTGATTAAGAAGTACAGTTTAAACTAGAGACATTCTGGTAATGACAAAACTGTGACAATAAAGATCAGGAGTTTCCAGCATTAAGGACAGAGAGGAGTGAATAAAATCAAGAATGCACAATGGATTTTTAGAACAGAAAGATTATTTTGTGTAAATCTATAATGGTACAAGCAGCATGTATTCTTCTCAGACTGTCTTCCTTATCTTAGCAATATGCTTTTAAGCTTTCCTTCATGTGTTTTCATAACGTTACAGTTCATTTCTTTTAACATTTAAATAATATTCCATTCTATGGATATATCATAGTTAAAGGAACTTATTTAATACACTCTGAAAGTGAATTTTTTTTCTTTTTATATTGATTGCACATATATATGCACACACACACACACACACACACACACACATATTGCATCATTGTCTACCTGAATGTGAAAAAAAATTTTTGAAGCATAGTTAAAATATACCCTCCACAACTATTAGCTTTTAGTTTCTCTTTTTAATTTTCTTTCTGATCTATTTGTTTTAATTACTTCATTTCTCTCTTGGACTTCCTTCACTACTAAATTTATTATCAATAGCTGTGGATTATTGTCTACCTGCCATGCAGTCTCTGAGAAGACCACTGTGTACTTCCTCTACATTGTCTCAAGCACTTTCTAACTGTCCAGCCCATGTTCCTTTTCCAAAAGTGATGTGTTCTCTCCCTCTTCGGTCTAGCATCACCATTTGTCTCATCTCATGTTTTAATAAAAAGTTTAACCAACATTGGTTTAAAAGATGGTAATAATTTATATGATCTACTTATCTTTGCTCTTATGCCTTTGCACCCGGAGTTTAACTCCTAGTTTTTTCTCCCAGTCACATTCCTTTAAAAATTTACTTGAGTGACATTTTCTGCACATGAACTTTCACTTGCTCAACTCTGAGATGAACTCCTGTTTGAATCTTACCAGTTTTATTGTTCATTTTATCTTCTACCTCTGCAAGGTGATCTTCTGTTGTAACCCATCCCCTGAATCAATTGGACTGTGGAGATGGAGAACACACTTGACTCCATCCACAGAGAACATTGACTACCCAGTGACAGAGGCCAGTCTCTCTTTCACACACTCTCTCTCTCTCTCTCTCTCTCCTCCTTCTCCTCCTCATCCTCCTACTCCTTCTCCTCCTTCCCCCTCCTCTCTTGAGGTAGAACCACAGAGGAAATCTTTCTGCAAGAAGGCTGAAGACAGCAGACATGTGGGCTAAGACAGAGAGGTTAGGGACAAAGCAAATTGAGAACAGAAATGGAAAAAGTAGCCTCTCCCATTGCAAATGACCCCATAGGTGTCAGCTCCAGCTCTCAGGACACTCTGTCCCAGTCTTGCATCCTCAAACCTCAGGCTTTTAGTTGAATCTAGTTTGAATGAACTCTTGCACTCAGATAATTGCACATCCTTTAAATTCCTATTGACTATCCAGTTAATATTTAAAAAATGGTCTTTTACTTAATTTTCCCTGAGAGCTAACATCACTTCCATTTTCTTATATATATTTGTATGCCTTGTCATAAATATATATGATGTGCATGTTTTTCCCAAAAAAATGCTATAAGTAATCTCAATGAAGAACTGTGACCTATTTTTTGTTATTTTTGTTTGCTTATTTACTCCACATGATGTAGCAAGAACCAAGTATGTAGTGAACATTTAAAAATTATAATTTTTCATATTTAGACTGTCTTTTTAACCTAAATGCTACATTACTGCTTCACACTTAACCTTGTGAGCCACATAATGTCTGCCTCTCCCTCTTTCAGCCACACTGATCCACATCAGTACCATCATATGGGATTCATGGACTGTCTTCTAACCATTGACCAAATAATGATAGTTGTAAAATCATGTAACATCATCCTGAACATGCTGCTCAGTTTTTAATTTATACTATAAGCTATTTGGGTCAAGTATTGTTGCCCTAACAATTGGTATTTTCAATAGATGATATTCACATTCCCTCATTCCACTACATACACTAAGTAAAATGCAGAGTAAGAATATGCAATGCTATAAAACCAAAAAATTCATGGGATGAGATAATCAATGGGTTTTTAAAGTAAAATACCTTTAATGAGGAAACAGAATGCTACTTGACATGCTGTACCCTATGACTTTGTAATGTCTTAAGTAAGAATAATGACTTATGTGTGTGGGAGTAAGGGTATCTGTGTTTTTTTCCCCTTTAACTGTTAATGGCTGCATCCCAGCTGCAGTAATGTACCTAATCACTTTAATCTTCACAAAACAAAGATCAGGCAGGTAACCAGAGGACTTTATTACATGTTTGATGGCTACAATAAAGTGAGAAGCTGGCCTATTTTTTATATCATGAAAACTTTCCAGTTCTGTAATATTTTTGAGCACCAAATCTCAGGACCTTAAAAAAAGAAATGTCATCTCATTCTAATCTGTGACCCTGACTCTGAGATGGCACTTGTCACTCTGCAGCTAATCAGGAACCATTCTCCCAGATGGTCCCTGACAGCAGAACATAAACAAAGACATGACCCCTCGTCCTCACATGCGGGGAGCACCCTGACCTTCTGTAGGGTGGACAGGAGGACTGTGACAAAGAGATGGTAGAAATGTCTTTTCAAATGGAGGTGTTCCAACAGGCGTTCCAATATCTTCAGGCATTCCAAAAACATTCCCATCTAGAATATAAGCTGGGTTTTAAGAAATCACTGCAGATCACAGATATCAAAACATTTTCCTAAAGGAAACAAGATATTGAATTTCAGTAAAGTAGCTTTATAGTCAGATCACAGATAGAAGTTAGAAGGGAGCCATAGTTTTTTTTTTTTTTTCTTGGTAGAACCTAAGTAAGCCAAGCTAACAGCACTGATCCATAGAAAGAATTCCACATCTGGAAAATCTTTGCTCCATCTGTAGTAGGTTTTCAGTCTCTCACTCTTTCTCTACCATTTCCCATGACTTCAGTTTACCTCGCTTTTGTTTTCTTTAGTGGAATTATTTAACCCTTAGGGAGCTCATGTCTTTGTTTTGTTTCATTTTTAAGAAGGACAAGAGAATTCCCTGTAATAAGAACAATAAGAAGGACAATAAGAGAATAACCAGTAATATTTTGTGCCCTAGAATTTGGCTTTAAATATAAATTTTTCAGTGTTTACATAAGTGATATAGATAATCCAAAATATAAATATCTTATTCTTGAAAATGTCTTTTACAAATATCTTAAGTAGGCACAGTGTATTGACTTTTATTTCAATAGCCTTAATGTTGATGCTAGTTTTCCAATTTGAAGGCCTTATTTTGTCTCAAGTATTAATAGTATCATAGAGCAGATAGAAGTTAAGTCAGAGATTTGCATTAGAGTGCTCATTGCTACCATATTTAAATAATTAAAAATACATATATGCTATCAAGTCTTTGTCTTATTGAATCTTCATTAAAGCCCTTAATAAGTCACAAGGCATTGATTAGGTTTTCTTCTCTTGTCTATCTTTATACTTTCTCTTGGGGATTTTATCCAACTAAAGCTGTGTATGTCAACAAACAAAGTCTTGAACTAAACCTTTGAGCTGAACTACTCACCTCATTTCCAACTGTCCCAAGACCCCGTCATAAAACACCCCACTCTCCATTTCCCATACTTTCTAACTCGGTGTTTTTACTAATATCATTATTTTTTCCTAACATATCCTCTGATATTTACAAATCTCCATATTTATATCCTCTTCAATTTCCACTATTCCTCAAACTCTTAAATAATATATTTGAAGTTCTTATTAAAAGGTATATTTGAAGTTCTTATAAATCTCTTTATCCCTTTATGACTTTATTATGACTATTAAGACTAATATCCATATTATATAATAATTCCATATCTGATTTATCTTTGCTTTGCACATAATACTCAGTAAATTTTTATTTAAAAAGTGACATTTTAACTATAAAATACACTATGCCTTTTTAATGTATGGTTTGCTAAAATGTGCCTCAGATATTTCTACCACACATATTTAGAAATTCTTATTGTCTAGTTTTATTGAATCAGAATTTCCTTGACCCAAGAATCTGAAATGCAATATGCAGACTAGAGAATTTTTATCCACACTGAAGTTTGAGTATCACTGACTAATGTCAATGAAAGTTTTCCATTTATTGTTCTTCCACATACCAATAACGTTATATGTATTTCAAAGTTTGTATTGCATAGCAAAATTCTAACTCTTAAGAAAAATTATCCTGATTCTAAATAGCTAGCAATAGTCACATTTTATTATAAGTATAATCAAAAACATTCCTGAATATTCATTTTTATCAAATAGTCTACTGCTCTTATAAAACTAAGACACAGCCTTCAGAGTTTATCGTTGAGATGAGAGAGAAGGTACAAAGACATGAAAAGTTTATTCAACAAGCAAAGTTATCAGACTACCCTTTTGGTTTTTGGGGTTTTTGTTGTTGTTGTTGTTGTTGTTGTTGCTGTTAAAATATTTTACTTTATTTTTGGATTTTTTACAATGCATGATTGCTGATCCCCATGGGAATTTCCACCCCCTCCCCTGCAACCACCACACCCCCTACCCACCCACCCCCACTCTGGTCTCTCTTCTTCTTTCTTATTACTATTTGTCCATGTTTGGCCCTTTAGTCTTTTTCTTTCCTGGAGTTACGTCCTTATCCTGGGTGAAGATGTGGTTTCTTGGTTTTCTTGGTATATGGTAGACCGTATTACTTAGATTTCCAGTCCTAATCTTGTCATCAAAGGTTAGTCCAAGCTCATTCAGCTTGTTTCAGTGCTTCCTCACTCTTAGTGGCTGTCAATTCCAATTCTGTTTTCTGTTCCATTTTGTTGCTTCTTTGCCTATATTTCAAGTCTCTGGCCTAGGGACCTGGTTCCCATCTTCCCCCCCACCCCCCATAAAGAGGTTCCTCAGTGGTGCCAGCCATTCGCAGATAGTAGGTCTGACTGGTCTCCTCAGTTTTGGTTTGCAGCTCTGCTGTGAGGTAGCTGTCGTGTTTCTGCAACCTTTCTCCCCTGTGGAAAGGGACTGTGTTTTGCCTTTGCTGAAGGCATCTTTGAATTGGAATTTTGGCTCCCGACTCCTTGGAGACGTTGTAGGTGTAATTATGTCTTAGATTGTCACCTTACTTGGTATCACAGTTAAGTGTTCAGTAGTTCTCTTCATGCTCATTTTGAGTCCTGCCCAAGTGGTATTTCCGGCATCTTTGTTATTGTCCTCCAGCTCTTCTATATTTGTGGTCATGTTAAGTTTTTCTAGTTCTCCTACTGAGGGCTACTGGAAAGGAGGCAAACCAGATGGGGTTAATGGTGCTTAACCACCCCCCTCCTCCCCCTCACCCCCCTGCCAACACACACCCCAGCCTTTTTTTGTAAGGACAAGGAGCATGGCAGTGCCAGCACCAGTTCAAGGTGCTGGTGAGCAGATCCACCCCAGCACTCTCTGGGCAGACCCTGACCCCATCCCACTCATGAGGAGGAATGGAGCCAGCGTGTGCCAAAACTACCCTTTTCTATCATATAGTTTCATGTTTGTTTATTATCCTATCCACCCATTATCCAGTCAACTAAAGACAGCATTTCAAACCAGTGAAAACAGTACTTTATGCAGATACAATAGAGCAAGAAAAAGAGAGAAAATTTTCCATGAGAAGCCCAATGACCTGTTACTCCATCACTAGCATTCAAGATCTTCACTTGAACCTGGTTCTTGTTTTATGCATAAATTTCTCTGTAACATCATAGTCATTCATCCTCTCCAAGAACTACATTTCATTTTGGAATATCCTGTCAAGGATTATCAAATGCCCTTATTTGCAGGGATTATGATCTTTTGAAATGGTAAGAGGAGGATCTTGGTGTTTTGGTGGTGATGCTGCAGAGTTGAATGGCAGAACAGAATGCCTGAGAGAAAGGAAAGTGACCTCTCATGAGAAGATGTTCAGAATGACACTTGGGGAAATGACTCATTACTTAATTTTACAACTTTTTAATCCTAGAAACATTCCAAATGACTTTAAGAAATCACTAGCAAATATTTGAGAACTGATATAAATGCTGTCATTCTTTATTAAGGTTACAAGCTTCGGCTTCCTTGCAGTGCAACCTATCATTAGCTATTCCAGGTTAATCCAAGTCCAGCCAAATGTCAATGCATCCAGTTTTCTTTTCTCTGCTCTTTCTCTTACATTTCCTCTTACCTCTACTACGAAGTTGAAGGTCAGTGATAGAGGTGAAAAGGACTGGGAACAAGTGTTGTTGATAAGTGCTGCTTTTCCTGCCTCTCCTGTTTAGTTGTCTCAGGATTTCCTTGTTCTAGACCTTGAGAACATATGCCTTAAGAGTGCTTGCAGTCTGCTGAGCAAGATAAGAGGTCATAGCTAAGTGGTTAAGAGACTTGAGAAACTCCAGACACTTACATCAGGGAGAGGACACCTGGGTTGGATTAATCCAGAGAGGATTTGGGGGAAAAGAAATTCTTGAAAAACTGGAAGGGAAGATCTGAGACATTTCTAGGCAAGGAAAATGGCGTTGGCAGAGTCAGCACACAGGAACGCATAAGCACAGTGAGGCAATGTGCAGCTAGGCCAGCTGGAACTTGGAGTATGTATTTGTACTGAGGGGAGACTGGAAAAACAGGGTGGATCCACACTCCAGCAGCCTTGGAGAAGAAGTATACCTTTTACTAAGAATAGTAAATATCACTGAATTAACTAGTGGTGTTACCCCAGCTGCAAAGATCTAGACATCCTCAATTCAGTAGTAGGTGAAAAAGAAGCAAAACAGTGTTTTTTAATGATACACTACTCTAACCAGGCACACTTTGAATGACAACAATAATCGCCATTGGCAAAGACTTTTAGTCTGTATACATCACAGAAAATTTAGTGACTAGATTGAAAAAAAATCAAGATTTTCAGTTATGATTTTATTTTTTTGTGTTAAGTCTTTAAAATTTACTCTGCTTTGTTATAATTTGGTCATTGCTCATGGTCATAAATAAAAAATAATACCATTAACCTGAAGAAAAAATAATATTAATTGTGAAAACTGCATAAAGATACTTCTAAGTATTTCCAACTGGTTTTAGAGCAAACCATTCTCCTAAGAAACGCTAATTATTTCCAAAAAAATAACTGGAGTTAAGGGGAAAGGTAGCTTACTTTTGAATAATCATCTTTATATTTAAATGACAAAGTTTCTTAATATATTTCCTGCCACCCGCCACCCATCCTCAGTTTTTCCTTTGTCTGTTTCAGTTTTCAATGTTCTTGCAGCATTGATGATCTACAGTCTTGGTGCCAGATGTGAACCATTCATTGTACATGAGATTCCAAAGATAAAATACTTTCATTTCCTTTAGAGAATTTTCAACTTTTTCAATTTGAGGTATTAACTATGTTTACTTTGTTGCTTTTTCACATTAAAAAAATAGCAAGAAATTTGCAAATGGTGTAAATCAGAGGTTGATAAAAATTTCACAAAACAGTATATTATCTTTTCTCTCTATCTAAATGCAATAAAGTATTGATCACTGAAATATTCACGCAACCATTATACTGTCTTTAGATATTGTATATATATGTATGTGCGTATATGTATATGTTTATATATGCACACACCCATATATATATATATCGTAGGAGAAACACAGAGATAGAGAGAGATAAGAAAGAACAGTTGAGCAGGCCATGGTGGCATGTGCCTGTAAGCACCAGCCTATGGAGTGCGGCCAGGAATGGGAATTGTGGTTTGAGTCCCACCTGGGGCAACGTAGCGAGACGTAATTCCCAAAAAAAAATAGCTGGGTGTGGTGGCGGGCACCTGTAATCCCAACTACCTGGGAAACTGAGGCTGGGGATTGCTTGAGTCTGTGGTACCCCAGGTACGTGAGCCTGTGGTTCCATGGGCAAAAATAGCAAAACCTAGTCTTAAATAAATAAAGGAAGAACAGTTCCCTCAACTACTTATGGTAACTGATTTCTGATTTATTTTCATCTCGTATGGACCCATACTATTGCAAATTAATGAAAACAGAATAATAAGAAAAATAAACTGAGGAAAATCAACATAGAAAATAGAAGCCATGCTGTTTTACCATTAGATTCAAAGGACATAAAATTATTCTGCCAACTACTATAAGAAGTTACTAAAACCTGTCAATTCTATGCCCATCTTTGATAATTCACCCAGAGCCTGACCAGTCATTGACCGCTGTATAGTCTCAGAGACCAAGAATAACACATCAGTAATGAGTGTGAGAACTCCCCCAAGTGACTATGGAAGCAATATGGACAACAGTTTCTTTCATATAGAGGAAGTACTTGTTAAAAAAATCTTTACTATCCGTCACCATCTGCTTTTTCTTCACACCAGGGCATATGCTCCCTTTACTTCAGATGACATCTTTCAGGTGAAATCTGCACTGTCATTTCCTCTATATTTACAATAATGAATTGTGATGTTCCATCTCATAACCCTACTTTTTCCCCCTTTTCACAAGGCCTTTTCTTGTTTCTTTTCTTCTCCTGACTTTATATTTAATTTATTGTATTTTCTCCCAACCAGTGTCTTGATCTGTTTCTCAGTATTTTTTAAAACATTTTTATGTGTGTATATCTATAAAATCTAATTTATAAAAAAATACAAATCATAATTAATTAGGTTCATTATTAGGTTCAGTATTACTCATGATTACTAAGTTACTGGCCTAACATAAAGTCACAAAATTTCTCCAACCAAGTCTTAGAGTTTTACATTTAGAACTATGATTTATACTCTATCACAAAAGGGTCAATGGGTCTCTTTGAGACCCCTTTTATAAAGGCACTAATCCTACTCATGAAGGATTCACCCTCATGACTTAATCATCCAAAAGACCCCCACTTCCAAATGCCATACTGGAAGTAAGATCCAATATAGGAATTTGGGGAGACACAAAATTCCATTCTATAGAAATTTCCTTTCTGACAGGCAAGGTGACCTTTTGCAAATCAGGTGGAGAACTTTGTTTCAGAAAACAAGTTAATGAGATTCTATAGTCAAAAAGAAATAAGGCATCGTTGCATCAGTCAGGAAGAAAAGGTTTTCTTGTTTTACTAATATTCACTTATATTCATTTACAACCCTCCCCTTAGACATTTATTTAGCAGATACTCCCAAACAATTAATTTTACTCTGAAAAATAGTGTAATTTTGATGAATCAGCAATTATAAAGCTATATTGGCCTTTCTTTGATCACTAACTCCCATCAGTAAAACTTTCATAGTACCCCAATATTTGCATGTATTTATTTATTTTTATAGATTACTGTACTTGTTCAATTTATACATTAAACAAGAATGAAATATTTAAAGAACAACATGCATAGAGATATAACATTTAAGATTTTGTAACAATAAAAAGATTTCCATCATTCCTTCAAAAAGACAATTTTGTCTGTTCCCAGACCAGAGATGGGTCACCAGTTTGAAGAACATCATCTATGTGGTCTATTGATCAATAAAACATTAATAGATGCCTAATAGATAAATAAACATGGAGGCTCTTAATTATGAATATTTAAGAATCCCAGTCAAATTCAGTATACTTGTTAATATTTCAAATGTAAAGGAGCTGAAATAAAATTGCCACCAATACTACAGCAAATGTGGGAAAAATAATCATAGTAAATAAACATTTCAAAGTAAAAGCAGATACGGGCAGTATGTAACCTACAAGCTAAGTGTTATTCATTGGAATAAACAGAAATCATCTGCACAGTCTTCAAAATTACAAAGACTCCATACTACAAATTCCTTTTGTCTTGGACTTTTGCATACCTCTATAATGGAGACCTCATCTTACAAGGTTACAGCTATTCAGACCGATCTATTATGCCATGGTAGGTGCTGTCATTTCACAAGTCAGCTGTCCTGTTGCGGGGACTGGGTGGCTCACAGGACTTAAGGAAATGAAGTCTTAATAAGTTCCTCCCTGTGCCATAAGTCCAGATCTAAGCTCCATGCTAACTCTTAATTTTAACTTTCCACTTCCCATCACTATTCACATTATTTTGGGAAAAGTTTGCCAACACTTTGAGTATGTCTGAATTATTTTAAGTGCTTCAATTGAGGACTTAAATGAGTTAACACCAGCACATGAGATTGACTATAAGAACAAAGTCAGCTATATATTCTTGGAAAAGAAGATGTCCCTAACATAGATCAAAGCACATGGGACGAAGAGACACACTATAAAATTAATGTTTTTATTTTCAGTAAGAAGCCAAAATTTATAAATTATAATGCATTGCCAGGGTGGAATAATTTTCTTAGATGGAAAAGATTAACAATACACTTGAGTCAGAATCTCTAGTTTAATGTAGAGACTAGAATCTCGAATCTCTAGGGATCTGAAAGCATTGCTAAGCTTCCCAGGTCAGAGAGCAACTCCACGAATGGCTAGAACTAGCCCTTTATCACAAAAATAAGGAACTGAGAAGCTATCCAAGCATAATGTTCCTATTCTCATTTTTCTTGTAATTCCCAACAGGATTTTGAAAAAAAAAAAAAACTAATGGACTTCTCAGATTCCCACTTTCTCCATCTGCCAAGCTGAGACAACACTAATTATCACGTGTTGTCCTCACTTCTCACAGTCACAGGAGACTTGGATTATTTGAAATTTGTGGAAATGAAACTTGAGGAATTATTCTATAAGCAGTGGATTCTGGAAAGCACATGTGTGAAACATATCTAATGACTAGTAAATACAGAAAGAAAAGTGAAAAATAAAAAAAAATAAATTGGCTATGTGTTAGAATGAGTTTCTGCAGTAGACCTATGATATGTGGCTGAGATTTATTCATAGGAATTAAAATATTTCCAAAATGAAATTTGGATTTAATGAGTTTTCAGAAATGAAGAGTCAGTTACAGGCCTACCTTGGGCTACAGTAAAATCAATAATTAAAGCCCACCTTGTTGGAAAAGATTTAGCTGTGCTCTGTATTTCAATAGTCTGCAATAAAAGCTTCATTTATGTTGATAGGCTTCTTTAAAAAAAACATATAAACCTCTTAAGTTAGGTGTGGATTTTTTTTATTTGATGGAAGCTTTACTTCAAATAAGAAATCTGTCCAGTACCTGTTGAGATGAGCCACAACAAACTGAGTATTTCCTGAAAAGGGAGTGTTTTGAGTAGAAAGAGGCTCATTTTGGAGATCAGACCTGAGTGTCCCATGTTAAGCAGTATGTGTTGACTGTGCCTTGGTTCTCTTGTTTCATGTCCTGTATTTCCATAGCAGGGGTCACCTAAACCAACCTGAGACTCAGGCTTCTCCCAGGCCCTGGACCCAGTTGATGATTTTATTTGGCTGTGTTTAAGGAACTTTCACCCATAATGACCACTGATGGATTACTGTAATCACTATCACTAATTTATAACTAATCAAGTTCATTGGTAGGTTCACCCGGGATGGAGACAGCTCTGGATGTGATTTTTGGATATGTCATTTAGTCTCTGCAGTTTCTCAAATCTCTACTCTCTGTACTGTAGCTTCCTCATTTCTAAAAAAGATATAATAGCACCTCTACTAATGGATACCAAAGGCTATTTACAATGTGAGTAGAGTTTGTTGTATGGCTTAGGTACTCAATAAATGTTATTCCTCCTTTCTTATTGCACTTTCCTTTCTTGGCTTAGATATAGGAAAACATTATTTCATTCCTTTACTTTACATGATCTCATATAATCAACTATATGTTACTCATGCTGAGAGTGATTCTATATCCTATATCCTTGGCATTGTCCTAGATCTAGATTAGAAATTTAGTGCCATCCATGCCTAGCAAGAGTAAGGAAACCAGGTTTTATTCTCCTTTGTGTTTCCATAACAGTTTATACGTGTTTCTATTATGGAATACATCATACCATGCTTACTTGTCTGTTTTCATTTAATAAACTTTATTCATTCACAAAGTGAATCAATTTCAGGGTCTCATCTTCACCTCTATGTGTGTATAAGCCTCACCTCATCCACCACCGAAGTTCTTGTGCCCTTTCTGCTATTAGATTGATGCCTTCTGTCTTTTTTTTACCAACCCCTTCCCCTCTCTCTTTGATAACCACTACTTTTTCACAAAGTCTAAAAAATTACTTTTGTTGTGAGTTGTTTTGCTTTGATAATTCACATATGAGAGAAATCATCCTATAATTGTCTTTACTTTCATTTATCATAATCACCTCAAGTTCCTTCCTTGTCATCACAAAAGTCAGAAATTCATCTTTTTTATAGCTCAGTAGTATTCTGTTGAATTCATATACCATAGCTTCTTTATTAGGTCATCCTTTGAAGGACATTAAGTTATTTCTAAGTCTTAGTTACTATAAATAATGTTGCTAAAGCATAAAGGCACATAAATCTTTTCAATTGGTGTTTTCATAGTTTTTAGATAAATGGTTAAAAAGCTGTGTTGCTGCAACATAAGACATTTCCATTGCTTCAATTTTAAGTATTCCCCATACCATGTTCCACAGGGGCTGCACCAATTTATGTTCCTGCCAACCATGAACCAGAGTTCTTGTCTTGTAACACCCTTCCCAGCACATATTATTTCCAGTTTTTTTTTTTATATAAGCAACTCATAAGGTGACATCTCATTGTGGTTTTCATTTAATTTATGTAGTAATAAATTATTTTAAACATTTTTCATGTGTCTTTTAACCATCTGTACATGTTCTTTGAAGAAATATACTGTTTTTGAAGTTATCTGTCATCAATATGCTTCTCAAAAACAGAGTTGATGTCTTATTTATCCTCAGCTTCCCTATGACTATGTATATGCCTGGCCCTTATTCTTAGACTGTCCTTCCACTAAATGGGTCCACAGATATTGATTCTATTCTGGAAGTGACTTGTGTGCTTCAATGGTTCCAGATATCTTTGAATAAGAAATAAGCATAAGGGGGTAAAGGATGTAGGGAAAAGAGAAAAAGAGACTTCTGGAGCTTAGCTTTAATGGAACCAGATATTAAGCAACCAAAACATTTTAGAATATTTTTATGGAGAATTTTCCTTTGGAATTGGTTCCCACAAGCACAGATGTCTATGTTCCTCAGCAGTTACTATTTATTGTCTCCTGATCTACCTCTATCACAACAGTCAACAAAGGTATTCGCCAAGAAGCACATCCCCCTTAAGAGATTTGTGACCATTAAGAATTTGGGAATAATACACTTGAGGGATGATTGAGAATACATAGGTTGCCAAAAGCAGCAGTACTCATGCTAGTTATAACTTACGAGCACAATCTCTTACTTTAATTATCATCATTTGTATAATTAAGTTGCCAAAGTTGTATGGGAGAGTAGATGTATACTATAGAAATTTGACAGCTCGGGAGATCAGTGTGGGTTCAAAATTATTTCATGTATAAGAACAATTATAATAACAATTAGCATTTCAGAGTTTCTTACAATTTACAAAGTGCTTGAACTTCATTATGCAATCTCTCAAAGGTTATGAACTGGTCCTTAGGTACTCTCTTATGCCAATAGTAAGTCCCGGTGCCAAACTCTGAAATAGTTATAATATGAAATTCAGAGGACAGTGAGAAAAGCAAGGATTAATAATGCATTAAGAGAAAATTAGCCAAATTCATTGGCAGAGGATTGGATTTCTTTGACATTTTCAAAACTCAAAAACATATCATGTAAAAGGAACATTTGGCCCATATTTCGATTTCATGGTACCTGGCATTTAGTTCTTACTTTCTGGGTGAGGTTTTGATAGGCAATTATAATGATAAAGTTTTTTTATTTGAAACTAAAGAGTCACAAAACCAGGCAACATCTGAACCTGACTGGCAAGACCTGGAAGTATTTGAATCACTGAGTGTAAATAGCAGCACAGTTAGAGGGGAAATGTAAGGAGCTGGTTTATATTTCCTGTAAAACTCAGGTATATCCATTTCCTAGAAAAAAAAAATCCAAACCGATATGTAGCAAGCTCTTTTCAGTCATAGCCACCTTCCCACAACCACAACTAAAGATAGAATTATCTCTAAAGCAGCCTATTCTAATGAACAAAACCCAGTGAGTTCATCAAATGCAAATGCGAATCACCTGGAAAGGTGAAGAGACCTCTACCTGTCACCCTCCTCTCCCTCTCTCACTTTTTTGCCTCCTGCCCCCACCTTTCCCTCAAAAGTGTAGGCTTGCCTGGATTGCCAGGGAAAGAGAAACGCGTTATTTCATAGAACAGCCAAACATGAACCCAGTCAAGTTATTGGATTACACAGGAAGCTAGAATCATCTAGATAGCCACAAAGGCAGTTCGAGAACTGCGCGAGTGTGTCGTTGCCTCATTTGTAAGCCTTTCCAGATGTGGCAGCCGCGCGGGCTTGGCGGCGGTCCAGGAGGCCGGGTGCAGCCGGCGCTTCCCGGGGCCGCAGTGCGAGCCGCAATGCCTGGATCCTAGAGACGCAGGGCTCGCCGGCGGCTCGCCCCAGCGCCGCGCGCACGCTGCCCGTCGCCTGGCAAAGCGACAGCCCGCGGCCAGGAAAGGACATCTTCAGGAAGAAAGCAGAATGATCGCTGCGCTGGGGCTGCGCTGAAGTCCTCTGAGGCTGGATGGGGGACCCTGCGGCCCACGTGATGGCTCGGTCCCTAAGAGCCCCTCTCCGGAGGTCCTTTAGTGATCACATCCGAGACTCTACGGCCAGAGCCCTGGATGTTATTTGGAAAAACACCAGAGACAGAAGACTGGCAGGTGAGGGGTGAAGGCGGGGCGGCGGGAGAGGTGAAAGATACTCAAAAGAGAACAATTAAACACACCACCGACACAGTTATTAACTCGGATAATTAATGACCTCATCAGCTGGGTGAAGTTCTTGGCCATGTAGTGGTCGTCCCTTCCTCTGGTAGTCAGACGTTGCCGGTGTGTTTTGCGTGTGTGTTTTTTTCTTTCCTCCTCGAATGCCCATCTGGTTACTGCTCTGGTTATTTCAAGATAAGATTTTATGCGTTTTTTGGTTTTTGGTGTTTTGTTGTTTTTTTTTTTTTTTTATAACCTTGAAAAGAAAAGCAAGGTCTTCTTGAGTGCCACGAAATCACTGGTGGTGAACAGCAGCAGGCAAAAGCCTGGAGGTCTTGGTTGGTGAGGGTCAGCTCTGGAGTAGGTCTGGCTGGCCTGGCAATTCGCAGGAGAAGGTGCCAGGGCTGTGTGTCAGTGGAGTAGGCTGCACTGCCCAGAGAAAACCCGCTGGTATTTCCTCTGGCAGCCTGGAGCTGCTCTGGGCTCCAAGAGGGTGTCAGGTATGCTAGAGGCAGGCATTTGAAATATAATAAAACATAAACACAGTGGTGCAATTCAGAGGTCTAGGACTTGTGTGACAGCAAGCAAATGGCAGACTGTTTCGGGCACCATAAGGAAACTAGCTGCTATCTGGTATTAAGAATATTCATCAAATGATGCAAACAAAAAAAAGGTACCTCTCCAATCCAGAAGAGATATCCCAATAGTGCATCATGGCTCCTTCTTGTTTGCTAAGTCTATATACTTATGCCATCCACATGGATGGGTCAAAGATTCTGTTTTCTTAACCTTTCTTGGTTAACCCAGTTGTTTTTCATATGCTGAAAGTTTTGAATTGTTGAAAATATTAGAAATAGATTCCAAGTGTCAATCCAGATGTCTGTATTCTTGATGAAAGTTCATTTGACTTGCACATAATTGTCCTGGTGTGACTTGAAAGGGGAAATTTAAGGTTTGTGACTAATAAAACAGGCTGTGAGGGGAAATGCTAGTTGCATACCATTGTAGGCGTAAGTTTGTGCTGAATGCCCGCACTATTTCTGTTAAACTAAACAGTATTGGTCAAGACTAGAAGAAAGTAAACAACAGCAAGTCTGACCATAGATAAGGGAGAGAACAAAATATTTCACTTATTTTCTTATTTCTTTAAAGTAAAACTGTGATACCTTCAGAAATCCAACTTTTCAGCATTTTTAAGAATATGTGCTATCTAGTGATAGTACATATTTGCAATTGGCCAGAAAGTTTAAGAAATAAGATATGGGAGTATAAAACTCACAACTATAATTGGTTGACCCTTTAAAAAATGACTTTTTTTAAAATTTGGTAAATCTATTGTCACAAATGAAAAGTTTTCACAAATAATGACATTAAAAATACGAAAATATCTTATTGTGGTTTGGTGTTTGAGAGTAAGACTATTTCAGACACTCCTGCTTCCCAGACTTCTACTTATATTTTCATAAATGAAGAGCTTTTAGCGCTGTTTGCCTCTAAGAATAAGAATATTACCTCCGGAGAGTTGCTGTCTCTATCTTGTCATTTGTCTGTTATATATTAATGTTCTACATGGAGTCAAAATGTGGACTCAGATGAATGAAACTTAAAAAAACTACTTTTATTGTATGGTGAAAAATTAAACATTTCCACATCTCTAACAGCAAACAGGTCTTTTGTTACTGTAGATGCACTGAATGATGAAACCCCTTATATTTTCTGCTTTTTCCTCAGAGGGCTAAGACCTCTTAAGTATACTTCCTAAATATATTCTTCTATCATACAATAGGGAATCTAGGTACTATACTTGAAAGGGAAAAATATGATTGTCACAACTAATTCTGGGATGTTGAACCCTTTTTGTGTTCTCTATACTTGGCACGTGGCTTGTAGTTCAGTGTTTGTCAAACAAAGAGCAATTTGGTGCATATCCAAATTCAGGTACACTTACTTTTGTTCTTCCCCCTCAAACTTCCCTCTGCTCAACCTTTCACTGACCACAAGCTAAACAGTAACTGTTAATTATCCACAAAAGATAATTTCTCTAGACACCAGACACAAACTTTATATGATATCACACCACTTTGATGGAGGGCAGTAGAAAGTTCACAACCCCCCTTCACTTTATGTTGTGACAGTAATCAGATGATAGGTAAAAAATTGTTTGAAAAATCCAAAGGAAAACATTTCTGTTAACAGAACATGAAATGTTATTTCCATGATGATCATTACCTTGATGATCTTCATTAAGTCTCTCAGAAACTAATCTGAGATCTTAGTTTTTTCTACAGATGTGACCTCACTAATGTGTTAGTCATGGAAGAAAGTTTCTAGTTTCCTTTTTAGCTCTCTCTCTCTCACTTTCTCTCTCTCTCCTCTTCATGCACACACACACACACACACACACACACACACTCTACAAAACGTTGACAGTTCTTAGTTTTTCACTACAAATGATGTTATGTACTAAAACCACCAATGGCCTCACTTGCCTAAGGTTTCCTTATATATAACACAGATTCTCCCTACAGTATTTAGGGATTCACAACTTTATATAAACAGGAAACAGAATTGCTGCAGGAAAGGTCTTCAAATTGAAAGAGTAATAGAACACACTGCCTTCAATGCATCCTCCTTTATATGTGATTGCTCTTTTCTGCCCAACTACAAGACATAGGAGTTTTCCTTGCCCTTATTCTCTATTATTTTTCATCGCACAGGAACAGGGAATGGCATTGGGTTTTCAGGGAGTTAAAACTATGAGAATAACTGTGGTTGACCAATGGGTTAGAGAGTCCTCTTCCCGAGGGAAACTTAGTGTACCCCTCTTCCACCTTGTCTCTGTGCTCACTATTCCTCTACTGCCTCTCTCCCCTTAGGTATATGAACATCTTTGTTTCAGAGTGCATTTCACGCCTGGTAATCAGTCAACCTTTAAGGCTTTCCTGTAGAAATTCTTATCTTTATTTTCTGCCAGTGGGTCTCTTTAATATTTTGGTGAAACCTGTGGAACACTTGGCAGAATGTTTTTAAATATATAAATAAAATATATGGAATTATAAGGAAAACCAGCTATAGTGAAATATAGTTGGGAAGGTATCAAAAATTGTGATAGAAAATATAACAGGAATGAATGATGCAGCAAAATAATGCATTCAAGATAAAGGGAAATAAATATAAATTGAATATGTTTCAGGGATGTCATTGTGCAAACTATTATTTAGCTAGGAAAAAAGGATTACACTATACGGTAGCTTTGATTCATCTCCTTGTCACCAGCCATTATAGGTAGGGAGTAACAGGGAACAATAGCCACAGCTAGATCACCAATGTGCAAACCTGCAATTTTTTGTTCGGTGCCTTAACAAGGTTGGAATATCACATGAACATCTGTGAAATAAAACCGGCAATCATGTGGAATCAACAGTAGATGTGATAGCTACCATACCTGTGGCATAGGGACCAATGCAAGTGATATTTTGTGATATCTGCAACAATTGTCATGTGACATGGGAAACTCTGGATTTTACTGGTGACAATTCAGAGAGGCAGCAAATCCATTGCTAGGAGGCATGGAGCTTGTCAACATTCATATTTGGAAGCTATAATAAATTCAGTTTAAGTTTAGTGAAAATAAAAATATACTTTTTTCCTTAACCAGGTTTACAAACTGAATGCTACTTGTGGGCCATAGATTATGATTCCCTGCTTCATACTTACTGTGACTTCTGAATAGTCTAATCAAAATTCCTCACAGAATGAGATGCTGAACTCTCAGACATGAGATGGCTGGAATTCCTTGGTGTATATTTGACAGTGCTTCACAAACAAGTTTAGACTGATGCATCAATAAGACAGTCTCTGTGGAAAAAATAAAAGAAACTAAAATTCAAGTTACAAAGACTTAGAGGCTGAAAGTAAGGCAAAACCCAGACTGTACATGTACCTTGGCTTTCATCAACTTAGGCAGTGGAATGAATAAATAAACCAAAAACAAATTAAATATTAGCTTTCAACAACATCTTTTAAGCTAAGAGCTACGTATATACTATAAAACACACTGTTTTTTTTTAATATGTAATCTCTCCTGTTAAGAAAACATGACAGATAAAACTATATATTAATTTCTTAACCTAAATGAGACACATGGCACTGTTCTCATAATTAACATCTCTAAACACTTAGGAGAAGTAAAGTAAAACTAAATTGACTAAGAAGAAAACAGAGAAGCTTTAGATAAATCTCAATCCAGGTAAGACTCAACATAAATTCTTTTGTTATCTACATCATGTTGGATGCCCCTGGGGTGTTTTGTTGAGTGTTCAATATCTTTTGTCTTTTATGAATAGATTATTGCCTTTCAGCTGCCCATCCTGCCTGCACACTGAGTAAATGAATGTTTGCATGTTCTGTAGAACCCTGGCTATCAAATCAGTGGAGCACCAAGAATTCTGGCCCCCTTCCCATGACGGCAACCACAAACACTGACTCCTGTGAACTATCTTCTACTCTTCGGTTCACAGTGAAAAGCAAGTAAGGGCATATCTAATGCCTTTTAACCAAGAGTGATGTATGCCTCAAAATATGCAAGTTCCTCCAGTAAACAGATTTCCCTAGACGTGTGAAACACTATATAACTTTTTAAAGGGACTAAGAGACAACCATTAATAATGCTTCATGGGATACTGTCACTTTCCTGGAGGGCATGTATAAGCATCTATTAAATTAGATATTACTGTTTTAATAAAAAAAAAATCAGCAGTTGATGTGAAGACTGACTTTGTAGAGGGAAAACATAATATAATAGCAAGACAGCTGACTGCAACAGACCGGCTGGGTTTGAATCCTGAATATTACTCTGGATGACTTGGACAAGTCAGCCTGTTCCTTGTAACTAGAAAGTGCCTATGTTAGCGTTTCAAGGATTAAATGAACTACTGTGGGAAGGACATTAGAAGACACTGGCATAGTCACACTCTTGGGTGTTGATTATTAAAATCCCCCTTCTCTTTTCCTTACGCCAGTGCTGCCCTGCTACCATCCACCTAAGACTGAAAGAAAAGTATTTCAACCAGTATAAAACAGAAAAGAAAAAGCAAACTTAAAAGGCAAATGGACTTTATTTTTGTACCTCTGGAGAAGAAATAAAGAAGAATCTAATGGAGGAACCTTGTTAAGCTCCAGAAGGAAGTGGCTGGAGAATTATTGTGCTGACATTGATGAGGGTTCAATCCTTGGATATGGGTTTGTCAGGCTACATATGCAATATTTGAAAGTCCTCCTAAGCGAGTTGGAACCTGCTTTAAAAATTGCTCTATAGATGGAGCCAAACATGGAAAAGATCAACAGCCTGGCTGGCTGGGATTTCGAGAACGTGGCTCCTTTCTGGTATGAGAAAAAGTATGCTAAATGTCAAGGCCGCCACTTGAAAGAGCTATTTTGCACACCTCCCTTTTAGAACAGAACTTCTATACCTTTCTTCCTTTAAAATAATATGTATGAGCAGAATGTCTATCTTGCCAGCAGCCATTGTAATTATAATAACAAAACCTGTACAAATTCAAAGGTAGAGTAGGACTGGAATATTAATTAGTCACAAGTTGACTTAAGTCTCTGAAGTGTTATCATAAAGACAACTGTGCCAGTGGAAGTTCAAGGAAGTATTAAGATACAGATTAAAACTATCATTGTATGTGTTTATCAATTTCTGATTTTCACTAATTATTATGATTTTTGTAGTGGTTGTTACTGTTATTATTATTGAAGGAAGAGACTATGTCATCCAGAGGGCATGTGAAGTTGTTTTGGGACAGTGTTGTGTATATAGTGAACCTTCTGACATCTCTAATGTTTGCAAAATGACTGAGGGTTTTATCAGTTGCTTGGAATCTCTAATTAGGACCTGCAACATGGCAAAAAGTTATCCACACACACACCCTTTACTGTCCTGCTGCTGTTGCTTTTATTCTCAGCAAGTCAAAAGACAGGACTGTTTTTGTAATATAAATTAAATATGGCACTTATGAGGAGATGGTTACTATCATTTAGATATAGTCTTTATTATAAAAAATGTAATAACAATAATAGTCATCTTTGAATATCTACTGTATACTAGAAGTTAAGCTGAAAGTGCTTAAAGACAATTTACCCATTTTTAACCTCCCAATAATCCTGCGAAATAAAAACTATTATTTTTATTATCATTTAAGTTTGGATTTTTTTGATACTGCTTTTAAAATTCATATATGAGTAGCTATGGGCACTTGCTGAACCATTTCTTTCTCTTTGTCTCCTTGACCCTCCCACTCTCCATGCAACTTGAATTTACCACTGGGCTAAGTACATTGTAATAAAATAATATCCACATTCTTTCAACATTGCCAATTTTTCTGTACTTTGTCAGAGTCATACTCATTAATACCCTAATGAACATGATACAGGTTTCCCCCACTATCCAATACTAGACAGTTCCTACTGGTGTTACATAGTTATTTGGGGTGTGTGGGAATGCTGTTGCCATTAACTTCTTGGAAATTTTTTATTACTCCCAGAACCCCAAAATAACCTACCAAATCATTCCAAAAAGTAAGGTTCTAATTTTGAATAGTAGAGAAACCTGTATATGAAATTTCCATAACAAAATTAACATTAAAAATTATAATTATCAACTTTCCACTATGGTCCATGGAAAACACTTCAATCATTGCAAAGAAAAGCCTCTAGGACCTATGAAAGTAGTAACTGTAGGGCTAGTGACATGTGTGTGCCATGTGTGTATTCATTGCAACCACAGGGGTGATAGAACAGTAAACATAGGTATTTCAGATTGAATTTTTTTTTTACAGTAACTTTGGTGAATTCAGCCAAAATGTTATTTGGACATTCCTCAACATTTTGAAAATCCTTGCACTAATTAGTGACTTACTTGGTTGCTTCATCTGCTTTAAAAAATTTTTAAAAATAAAATAAAATAAACACTCGTAGTGATTTTACTCCAGTTACTGGGGAAGTAAGAAAGGTTACCTTTTTTAAGATGGTCCTTGAGTCACATCTTGCATCCCTTATAACTCAAATGTGTTCCAAATTGACATTTCTAAAAGAGCTTGAGAGTCTCAGCCAGAAAGTAAAAAGCAAGGAAGCCATTTTTATGATTTTCTAAGTTATGTCCCTGACTCCTCATTATCTGAAATAAAAATAGCTTAGTGTTGAATTCACTGTCATCACAGTAGAGTGTCAGTCTGATCTTTGATAGCAGGCATCTTCAATCAGTAAATTAGTTCAGTCAAGACTAAGCACTCAATAAATGCAAATTAACTCTATCTATGCAGTGGAAATCTCTAGGACAGAGAAAAAAAAAACTGGCTTGCTTTTACTTGATGAAATCTTGCTTGATATTCTCTGACTATCCTGACACCTCATGTCACTATTCTCTCTCTTGTTTCTTTTCCTGTCTCTTTAGGGAGATTTACTAGTCAGTTGTGTATACCCACATGCACAAAAATGCACACACATGCATATGTACACACCCCTCAGAAATCTTGTGATTTCAAAAAACATCTCTTCATAAATGACTGAGGAGTCCTAATTTATAGGATGTTGATGTAAAAGTCACAATATGGCATCTGGTTGTTGACAGCTTTGGGTGGGGGTGGAGAAAACAGCACATATAATGATGTCTAGACTTGTTTTACCTTGTCGCTTTTTCATGATATATTTAGCTCTTTGTGGACAACTCTCAAATAACTGACTCAGCACTAAGAGTGGTTCAGTTTATCATGATCCATCATCTCAATCTGGTTTTGAATAGCAGGATGTTGTAGGTCCAGATTGAAGTGTGACCTTTGAATGTTTTCCATTCATGCTTGATTACTATATCCTAGAGGTCTAGACAGTGTTATTGGTTTCTCACCAACATAAACATCTGAAGAAAAAAAAAGAGCTAAACTACACGAGTAAGGGCATTTCTAATCTAATTTTACAATATATTGTATTTAAAACAATCCCTTTTAAAATGAAACCATCTCAGGTTGTAAAAGATGCCATCAAACATATTGGTTTTCAACTGTGATAAGATAGCCTTTTTTATTTTGTTGATGAAAACATGTTTGAACATGTCATTTCAGACTGCAATAGAAACATCTTTCCTTTGTGCTATTACAAGAAGCTAGAATTTCATTTAGTGAATTCCAGCCAAATAAAATTAGCATGTACATGTTGACTCATGTGCGTCTCATGGATGGACAAATGAGATGAAAAATGAAGAGGGGGCAGGGAAGAGAGGTGTTGAAACCAAACCCACAGCAATGTGGGTTGAGTGTAATAGTAAACTTTCTCATTTTATTTCAAATGGGATGATTTTCATAGCCTCAGAGTTATTTTGTATCAGAAGTAGGCAGAGGGCTTTTTAAAAGCTAGAACCTGGTAGACTAGAATAGCCAGCCACTGAGTTGTAGCAAAAAACTGTGACCTTCTCCTTTATGCTAAGGCTATAGATCACATCCAACCAAACACCAGCAAAACATGTCTACAGCCACATGCTCCAGGCTGGAGAATGTAGAGGGATGCCAAGACAACCTAAAGTGCTTGGCCTACCTGTACCTTCTCTTTGAGATGGCACGTATATCAAAATTATGAGAATTTTGTAGGCAGATGCTACCTATACTAACACATTAGCACTGGAAATTTTACACTCAAATATAAATTTATGAAATGCACATCCAGTAATTTATAGACAATAATTTTTGCATAGTATTAGACTACTTTTCTCCTGTGCGTGCATGCGTGTGTGTGTGTGTGAGTGTGTGTGTGTGTGTGTGTGTGTGTGTGTGTGTGTGTGTCTGTTAGGGGGGTGAGGGAAGATTTAGGGTAAGAAACAATTAGGGTAAGGTATTTGCAGTTCTTCAGTGACCATCTGTATAAATTGATGACTGTATTTTCAGCCAAAGCTCTGGTAAAACATAATCATTGCACAACTGAAGATAAACATGAATGATAAACTCCAGAAAATTCTTCAAAGCAGTGCCTGACAATCTAAAGCAACTGCCCTTTGCAACATGTAAGAGAATTACAGTGGGACTTGGTTGCTCAGTCTGCATACACCAAAAAGATTAGTTCACACATCAGAACTAAGTGTTCATAGTCTGGAGAAGGGTGGAAAATAAACATTTAACGATTGAAGAAGTAAAAGTATAGTCTGAGTAGAGCATTAGCAGGAAGGGAAGCCATTGCCTGCTGGTGCACCTCTCAGATGGAGACTATGACAAATGGATCAAAACCCCGCACCCACCTCTTCAGTCACCACCACACACATTCCAAGGTCCCATTCTTGTGAGGCCAGTTCGCAAAAAATGTTTTTATTTCTGTGACCCTAAGCACAACTCCCACTTTGCTGCATAAAGTATTCCCTAAGTGAACATTTGTGATCTTCTCTTCTCATTAATCCCTACCATCGACCCACACATACCCCAAATCTCAAACATCTTTTTTGATTGTCTTTTTCTTTACCCATTTTACACTTTAAGTCAGATACTGAGTTTGATAAATTATGATGCCTAATTTATTCTTGTGAGTACATGCTGTCTTTTCCTTGTCCTATATTTTCTTCCTATTTTAATTTAAAACATTTTAATGGATAACAAAGAGAAAAGGGAAGTGAAACTTGAGCTTTCTGCTTGTCTTTAAGCAAAAGTCCATCTTTTTTAATCAGAATAACTTATGTAGTGTCTCTGTTTTTGCAAAGTCTAGGGAAATGACATTTGACAACTCTTATTACTATAGAAACAAAAAGCTGTCCCATACTTTATCCTGGTGAATTCTAAGGGTCAAAGGTCAAGTACTTTAATAACTTTTTAAGAGTATGTAATCCTTGCCCACTTTGAAAACTCAAGTATATACTAATTGCTTTGCTAAAATGAAGGTGATGTTGCTATAGCTAATGGTCCATGCAGTCAACCTAGGGCATTTGATCCCAGTGTCTTGTATGGCTTAAGTTGCTATTTTCAGGTATGGGTGTGGATGGTCTAGTGGAGAGAAAAAGAAAAAAAGAGAATACTAACATACAAAAACAATATCATTGTATTCCTATATATTCATTTCTTCTGATTTGATACAGTTCTGGTAACATTTGAAATTGGTAGCTTTCCAAAAATCTTTTCTTCAAAATTATCTTTAGATATGTTATTAACTGATGACAAGATTATCTTTATTCAGTCTTTTAGAAATACTATACTATAGAACAAAGTGATAAAGTACTGAATTTAATGTTTAAAATTTAAAATTTTTATTTCTGAATATCCCTCCTGGTTCACACATCCCTCTGTGCTCCCCTTCTCAGCTTCCCCTGAAATTCTTCAACCTTGAGCTTAGTATTTAATCATCCTCATATTGATTTTATACTTGTATTACATATTTAAGTAACCTAAAATAATATTAATTATTGTTTTGTACATTTAAAGTTTTAAATGGCATAATATTCGAAACTTAGCTCACAATTATATTTTTTAGATCTATTCATGTTGAAGCATAAAGATTTTTTTTTCTTACTACTGTTATATAAATAGTCCATAATTTAGTCAGTTCACTTTTTTTTTTTGAGACTAGGTCTTGTTATTTTTGCCTGTGGAACCACAGGCTCACGGTTCCCGGGGTACCACGGACTCAAGCAATCACCAGCCTCAGCTTCCCAGGTAGCTGGGATTACAGGTGAGCGCCTCCATGCCCAGCTATATTTTTTTGGAACTAGGTCTCCCTACTTGCCCGCGGCGGGACTCAAACCGCAATCCTTGGCCCCAGCCAGGGCTTCGTAGGCTGCCACTTACAGGCATGAGCCACCATGCCCGGCCTCTAGTCAGTTCACTTTTAAAAGACATTGCAGTGATTTCCAATTATATGACACTGTAAGCACCCATTCATAGTATTTTCTGTGCCTTCATGTATAAATGTTTTTAAAGTGTCTCTATACTAGAATAATTCATCTAAGAATGGGACTTCATGGTTTAAGATATAGATATATTATATGACCAAATTAGTCAATGGATATTAAACACCCACCAATGGTATATAAAAACAGAAAAAAGTTTTCATTGTACAGTTATGACTTCTGCAATAGAAACCATAGAATATTTAATTTAAAAAGCAAAATATAAATGGTGTCAATGTTAACAAAGTCAAGTTTATAGTTAGATACGTATCAATATATTTATGTGTATAGATACATATGTATTTGTATACATATGTTTATGTGTTTGTGTGTATATCTCATATAAAAGATGAGGTTAATAGAATTAAAGAATGACTGGATGAAAAGATTTCTAATGAAGTGGTAAAAATAAGTATTTCTTTCATTTTAGTGGTCATTTTATGTAGATCAAGCTAAAATATGATTAGTTATCTTTAAAAGTATCAAATAACATCGTTTGTTTTTGGACTGAAGTACATGTAGCTGCGGTAAATGTGAGGCTAGAAAATGGAGGGAAACTGAGAATTAGCAAAGCAGAAAGCAAGATAACATCCCACAATAACTTCAATTAGGAAATGCTTATGAGATCACTTGACAGGATACCTCCTCTCCTCTAAAACAAAAATGCTGGAGGATTTCCATGATTACCAGGAATTCCAGGAGTAAACATCTGAAATAGCATTCAACTACTTCAATGTCATTGAAAAATATTATTTTCCTTAAATAGTAGATACGTATCTTCAACTAGAGGAAACATTAATTGGCAAAAATAAGCATGGGGTGTATGTTTTCATTCTACTCTACTAAATTAGTAAGTCGCAACATTTCATTTTTAAATGTGGTTTGTAAACAAAACATCATGCCTCTGTATGGCATGTTAAAAACAGGTGTCTCTACCCTGATATTTTTTCAGAAAGATAAAGGTACTGAAGATTATATAGGTATGTATCTCAGACAAGTGAGTATAGACATGATGATCTGAGTGCTTATACTCATTCATCCACCCAGTGATCTTTCTTTTTGCCAGATTGGTAGGTAGAGTGTGGTATACTACATTGTGTTGTGAATTTCTCAAATGCCATCTTAAAAATCAGGGTAGAATCAGTTCCTCATAGTTGCCTAGCAATATTTGTGAGTTTATAGTTTCCTTAGTTAAATGACCACTTTTGATTTGACTGAACTGACCACAAGTTATTTTTTATAGAACATAATGTCCATACTTTGCAAAATGTGTTGATTTTCTTCATAATCACATGATGAACAGCCTTCCACCAAATGTTAATATTTTTAGTCATTTTTGTGGAATAAATTCCCCTCCAGAAATTCTTTAGATTCTTTTGCTTTTCTTCAAAATATAAGTCCCTATCTTTTTTTTTTGCAGTTTGCTAATTTCAATTCAAACTTTTCTCTAATGACCATCATTTCTATGCACAGTTAACTCATTCACTCACAAATATGCTCAAACTCATCATTTTTGGCACATATACAGGTTAACTAACATCCAGAAGTAGTCTTCTCTTCCCCTACAACAGTTGCACCCTGCCCTAAAAGAGGAATGGGGGGGGGAGGTTGTAACAAGGATTTTAAGCCATTTTATTTAAGACTCAGGATGTGAGATTGACATTTTTCTTCAACTTCCTGGCATCTAATTGTAGCTAGACAACTAATATCCAGTGCTAAGCTCTGCTCAGGTATTTTCCAATACTGTTATTTCACATTTACATAACATTATGTAGTAGATTCTATTATTATCCTTGTTTTACAAATGAGAAAACTTGCCAGAGAGGTTTAGTAACCTACTAAAAATCACTTAACGTGTACAAAATTGAGCTGCTTCACTTTTCCACAAAACTTGTATTTTTCAACTCAGGTCATGACAGTCCTTTATTCTTTCATTATTGCACATTCCTTCCGTCAACCAACATTTCATTTCTACTTGCAAAATTTTTGGAGAACGCAGCCACTGGTCACCACCCTCTCTGCTGCCACCGTAGGCCAAGCCACTATCACCTCCAACCTATTTTCTTACACTTACACCTTAACTGACCTCCCTCCTTTCACCTTTGCCTTCATAAAATTGAAACTACTATACATATAAATATGTAATAGTTATACTTGGATTCATCCCGTATCAGTTGAATCTTTCTCTTTCACTTATCTATCCATCTATCTATGCATCTACCCACCTTTATCTGTACTGTCCTCACCTTTAAATTTTAATCCTATAGCTCCAGCTATTTCTGGACAAGTACAGCAAATGCTGAAGTTTCTCTAACATCAGACTACAACAACAATTCCAACATTAACTCCACTGAGTGATCTGTCCCTTAGAGTGTGTTCATCTTCTACAAGTTGTCTTTCCTCCCCTTCATCCCTTTCACTAGAGCAAAAATTAAATTCTGTTAGTGCTGCCTTCTGTGTCTGCACCTTCTTTTCTAGTCTCCCAAGCACCAGTGTTGGCATAGAGTACCATTCTTCCTACCTAGATAAAGTCAGTATTATCTAAACTTGTCCCTAAGACTCTCCCATCTGTCACTTAAGTCCATCTTGTATATTAATGTTATCTTCATTCTGTCACTGTTTTACCTAAAACCTTTCAATGTCATGAAAGTTTGAGCAGCTCTACCTGCTTATGATGACCTGGTATCTAGCTACACTCTCTTCAGTCAGACTTTCTCCTTAGGTTCTACCAAAGCTCTCTTTCCTTCCTCCTCTGTAGTTTGCTCCCATTTTCCAACAAATGTGACATGAACCTCTTAATTAAAATTCTATGTACCCTTCAAAGCAAGGTAAACTTTTACTGAGATTTAACGTATCCAAAGTCTTCTAACACCTAAATGTCTGTAACTGTATACTTCTTATTATTTATGTCATGTCTTGACATTATTAAATAGGTTAAGTCTTGTCCACCTAGTTTGATAGGAATCTATTTGAACAAAAAAAGGCCTTTCTTGCACTTGTACATAGAACTGGTCTGCACCCAGTGTTTTTTCTTTAGGTACATACACACATAACAGTTCACATAAGTCAACAATTCCATTGTTTAAACCCAGACGAAACAACTTTACATTTAAGAGGGAAGGTGGCAAAGAATGAAGGAAATACATTGTATTTGGAGAGTTGTGATATTTTCAAATTTCAGTACCTGTATTTTTAAAATAATAAAAATAAAGCATGGGTTCCCTACATCTCATAGTCAAGGCAGATTTATAATGAAGCTAAAGAATCTTCAAGGTCCCTCACTTGCCCTTGCCCCTAACTTCCTAAAAGGACCCTAACACTATATTCAAATGTTTCTATAAAATTAATTTAGACTCAAATTAATTGTGTTCAATTCAGGTCATTATGGTTCATAATTACCCACAGCAGTGGGTTGTGTGTCGGCATTTTGCATTCATAATTTTTCACATTCAATGGGACTGGATTTACCAAGGTCTTTTGTTTTCGTAATTTTTTTATGCCAAGTACCAGTGGAGTGACTGAGTGGGCATTTTGTAACTACAATATCTAATACCATCTTTTTTACCATCATTCTCTTGCTATTTACTTGTTTGCAATCTATATATATATATATATATAGAGAGAGAGAGAGAGAGAGAGAAAGAGAGAGAGAGCATTCTAAAGATATGCTCTAGACTGTGTCCTGCTCATATGAGAAATGACCAAACCCTGGAGACAAAGGAAATGAAATAATAACAAGAGATAAAAACTAATTTTTATTAAAGACTTGCATATTTGAACAGTTTGCATAAATCATGGATATTTAAGTGCTGTAACAAACATTTCAAATAGGTACCATTTTTTTCCCATCAACAGATGAGAAAAGTCAACTTAAAATGTTAAAGTAACTTGTCAAAGCCATTGAACTAGTTTGAGTTTAAATCTGAATGTGAGTTTTATTCCTGTAAACATTTAGGGCTAAAGTAAAAATCAGGAAGTACATATCATAAATAACCGGGGATAGATGTATATGTAGTAGGAGATAGGGATATATGTGTCCATTTTTAGAAACTAACAGGTCTAAATCCTCTCCTATCAACATATTTTCCGTAGCATATTTTTGTAAACAAAAAGATAAAAATGTAATTTCTTTCCTATACGTCTCTGTATATGCTTGACCTAATATTTCAAGAGATTTGGGGTAAAGCTACATTTTTTTTTTTTGGTGAAGTTCACGATTTATAATTTGTCAGTCCTAAAGAAAAATGTGAAGGAGGAGCATATGAAAGGTCTAGAGTCTGGTGTGTGACACGGGGCTATTTATCTTCAGGTGCTGGAATGTTGTGTTTCTCTCACCCTTGCACTTGTGATTTGCTGGATGATTCAAGCTGAGATAGTGGGCACTCTCACATAGTATTAGTGACTTGAAAGTTGCTGTACTTACGTAATTAGCTGCCGCCCTCTGTCTTTGAACAGCCTTGGAAAAATTTTATATATTTTATTTCATGTTGACTTTTGACTGTTTCCCGCTTGTACTTTCTTAGATCCTTTTATAGCTAGAAAACAGATTTGTCGTTGCTTTAATGAAATGCATATAAAGCTTACTATTCAATAAACATGATGTGAAAGGGGGGGAAAAGCTTGCTGTTAAGTTCCCATGCATTCAAGTAAGAACAGCTGGTAAGGATTAAGAGAACATTCTACCTTCAGCATACAGCTTTCCCACAGCTTCTATCCCTTTATTTTTTTCCTCTAGCTGACATAAACAAGTCAGCATCATACCCTGAATTCAGTTAACATTTTTTATGTAATCAGTATAATCCAATAAATAATTTCAATGCTAAGTACAACAAATATTTCATTTTTCAAGAGTCTGCGTTTTAACCAGAACACATATTCACACAATGTCTAAAACATATAAATTACATTATATACACAAGATCATCCTAACCAATAGATAAAGTAGTATTTACTTACTTAATGGATATGTCAGATTTCTTGCTTTTATTTTTTAAGTAACCATAGGCATTCCTGGGAACTGCATAACAAATTTAGATGAAAAATTCTCATCAGAAAACTTAGCTTTATAACATAAGTCATGACCACCCATGGATAGCTATTATGTGACACCAATTGCAACGTTAAAAGGTTTCAGCTAAAACTTGTTCCTGGTTATATATTTCAGTACAAAAAGACAGTGCCCAGATTGCATATAATAAAGAGTGTCAGAGACTGCAAAATGTATTTAAAGAATAGCTTTCCTTCTGCGCACTAATCAGTAGGTTACTGGTAGTCACTATTAATTCCAAGTCACCTATGACCATCTAACTACATTGTTTTAGTAACCTATGAAAAGAAAAGCCTTTGTTCTTGCAATAATTTAGTTTCAGTAAGACCTTGCTTGAGTCCAGAGAAATTTTGAAAACCTGAGCTACATTGCTATAAGTGCATATGATGAGATATAAGCTTCCCATAAGACATTATTTACCATTTATTCATCTCATCCATTCAACCAAAAAGTCATGATTCAAGAATTGTGACTTGTATTCACCATTCAGAAGCTAAACTCTATGAGATATGTACAAGATAACAATCTATGCGATTTTCATATTCATAGCTATAGAGATGAGCGTAAATTATATTACCCCTAAATGTCCTTCAGATACAAATATGCAATTTTGAAAGCATTTGTTCATCATTATGCTGTGTTACAGCAAAAAAGGTATAGAACTCAGGTCCTACACTAAAGACAGACACATTAAACATTCAACAACAAAAGAGGTAATATACTTTCATTTAATGAATACTGAGGACTTCCTGTATGTTAAGCACTCTGCCATAGGCTATAAAGATGACTATATATGACATTAATGCCCAATACTATGGGGATTTATGAAGACACTGTTCACAGATTTGTCTAGAAAGTGATCATGAGAGATGGAATAGGACTAACTTAACAAATTCAGGAATAATTAGGCAAGGGAGGAATGAATATTATGAATCTTCATAAGGCACAGAGACAATTAAACAATCAGGCAATGAAGATAATCAGAGGGATCTTGCTTGGCAAAATGGAAGATGTGTTTTTATACCCCCAAATCTGTACACTTAGGCTTCCCTCTTTCAATCCTTCATAGGTTCAAACACTATTTGCCAAGTACTTACGAGGTTTCTCTGTATTGGTCTACAAAGACGGGTAGCACTTATTTCTGCCTCTAACTGATAATATTACTATCAGTTACTTAGATTTTATGTAGCAGATATTGCTGTGTCCAGGTCATATATTTACCATTAATTCCCACAAAAATACAATAGATAAAATCAATTCTCAACAATATTTTACTTAACTCTTCCAAGATCTCACAGTAAATTGAGTATGACTTTCCAAGGAAAAGGTCAGGATTTTAATGTTTTATCTCTCTCCAGGGTCTGTGCCCTTACCTATCACTATGTTGCCTTTTACATGTTTGTGTATTTTGTTCAATGTAAGTGATTTTCCGTCACGACACAAGCCCACCATGAGAAATAGCAAAAGACTACATAGTATATTAGAATTTCCATCTATGAGTGAGGAATTATGTCCTCCCGTCTCCCAGAGAATCTTTTGATTTTTTCACTGTAGTCTAGCTTTTCTCTAGTGAGTAATTGTTCTAGTGATATTTGACAGTTGGGATGTGTGTGTAGAAGATAGCTAAATTTCATTCTATTTCATTGTAATCACCATCCTAAAGGCAAGCTATGTAGCCTTGTGAACTGTGACAGTGTTAAGCATCAATTACACATGTATTCAATATCACAATGGTGGAAAGACATATAAGATGCAGTTTCAGTTTCCTTTTCCACCTACATTCTTATCAGTTTTCTCTTTTTCTTCTGCTGCCTGGAAAATGTAAAGAGACATACATAAAATATAGAAATCTGGACACTTGTCTCAGCAGGCTACTTTTGGAAAGGCAGTCCACCCCTGAGTGACTAAGAAGTGTTCTGACTTATCTCCACGTCTTAACATTCAGGACTAGTTCACTCTTGTTTTAAAACAGTTTCCCTTCTGATATTTTTTCCAATTCTATTAATTTTTTTCTTTACTCCATTTGTTTTGTGGAGTGGGTGGAAGAGAGTGTGATTCCTGAGGTGACTCCACTATTCCCAGGAGATGAGTACACATAGAAAGTTATTGTATTTGCATAATCCAAAAGCTGCTCTCCTAAATACTTAGTAGACTATTTATATCCCTAAGCTGTGGTATTTTCAAAGATTTTTGCAAAAAATAGTTTGAAAATTAAAAGAAAGGCTACATTCAACCAAACTTTAGATGGTTAGTATAGTTAACATCTGGACTGTGTCCTGACGTCAGGGTTGCAGTGATGAAGTCCAGATGTGATCGTTTAGCAATGTTTTCGTTACTCCTAAGCATATGCTGCCTTTGTTTTCTTGACTGTTTTTTCTCTTCCCCAGACTCTAACTTCTTAATACATGAAGGTATTAGAGGGGGAAAAATGTAATTAGAATGTGGCATGGACCCAGAGTAGGAGAATTCTTCCTCTTTCTAAGCGCACACTCAGACCATCACAGGAAGTGTAGCATGGGGAAGGCAGGCCCCAGGGTTTGCTAGGTAAAGGATTCTTCCATTCAATTGCTATTTTCAGTTTAAAAAGTTTATGTGATGTGCTGAGTCTTTTCAGGTATTGTATCATGTAGTGAGAAACCAAGAAAAATAAATAAAAATCGGTAATGAATAGTGCATAGTATCTCTGGCTGTTTATTTTTAATGTGATTTTAGTTTCACATATGCACATACACATGCACATATATTTATCCATCTGTACTTCTACAAACCCTTGTAGGTCAAGATGTTCTTCTTACTTCCTTTTTTGTGCCATTCCTATTTTGCCAGAGATCTGCACAGGGTAATTCTGGTAGAACAGTACTTTGGAACATCACATCAAATGTTTGCTCACTTCCTGTATGATTACTATTCAAATATTCAAAAGCAAGGAATAAAGATACCTTTATCTCCTAGAAACATGATCGTAATATCAGCATTTTTTTACTGTGAAAGAATCTCTAACCAGTTTCTCCTATACGTTTTCCAGTTTATGAATAGCCCTCCATAATAAAAAAAGATATTCCACCCTTCTCGAAGAAAAGCAAGTTAGAATTCCTTCCTCCCTTGTTCTAGTTCATAAAATAATAGTGTTAATATGTTGAATGACAATATATTTATTCTTTCATTTTTTTTACCTATATCACACTGTAGATTCATAATTACGCTATGATCACCCATAAATAGCAGGACATTTTAATATGAACTAGAATCCTCTCATCTTTTCTGTTGTGAAGCAAAGGTTGATTTTATTTGAGCTTACATCTATAGCTGGCATGGCATATGTCCCAGTTATATCCTTGTTCTTTTTGCATATATCTTCTTATCCATCATTCCCATCTATTGAGATAATTCTGAGCCTCTGTCTCTTCATCTATTAGCTTCTCATTTCAACTTTGTGACACCTTTGGACTTTACAAACATACCACTTAGAACTATTAATCTAGCACTTTTAATTTAATCGTAGTGTCACTTAGAACAACGACAAAATAGAGATCTCTTTCCATGTATTCATATTCACTCAGTGATAAAAAAAAAAAAACTCTTAAAAAACAATCCAAATAAGACTTTATCCAATTTTTCCAGCAGCTGTCTAGTCTAAAAGAATATCACTGGAACTTTGTGAAATGTTCTGCTAATATCAGGACACATACTGTTTTTCTGTGCTCCTAGTCTAATAACTCTATAAATAAAAATGTGTGTATCATTAAGGATTTCTTTTCATCTAATACTAGCATGTTTCAGTATTTTTGAACCTAACTATGATGTCTCTATTATTAGTTATTATATCTTGAATTTGTGTAGAGTTTTACACAAAACAAAGAACCTTAAACCTAAATCATCTTCATGGAATCTTTTCAAATAGATTATGAAATATTTGTACTTATTTCCGTTTCAAAAATGAAAAAATTAGAAAGGTCACTGATACCAAGATTTTATGATTTTAAACATAGTTTTCTTTCCATGATGCTATAGCAAGCAGGATTTATTCACAAGATTAAGTGCTCAGTGAATGTTTTCAAAAGGATGGATACTTTTGTCCTAAAGTACTTGTACTTTACTTTGCCACAAACTATTTTACCTCTTAAAAGAAATGTAAATTTTCTACAAGAACAAAAATTAAGTATTATCAACAAATACAGCAACAAGAACCAAACCCATAAAAAAGGCATATTTTCAGTAACTATGTGTGTATGTGTGTGTGTTTTACAATAGTTAGAGCTTTACATCTCAAATCCTAGCCTAGATATGAGTGCCAATCCAGGATGAATTTTTCAATGATCTACAACAAAATGAGAAAGATAAGAGCAGAGATATGGTCTTAGGTGATCTCAAACGAAAAGCTAGGTGTTTATGTGTTAATTACTAAATTTGCTGTAAACAATATCTCACTGAAATGAATACAGACCAATAAAAGGCTATTAGCATTGAAGAATTCCAGGTGATCCCAATGGCTAGTTATAATTTCACAAAATATTCATAGTTTGTTAGAAAACTATGCTAGCAGCATTGATACCTATAAGTCTAAGGTAAAGCATGTCTGTGTTTTGCACTTGTTCGAACTATCTTCTAAAGTGTCCTGAGAGCATTGGTGCCATCTGGCAACATGGTTCTCAGAAGCAATCGTGTATGGCCATTACAAACATGAGTCATGGGAAAAGAATTTGAATACCTATTCTGCCATTCACAAAATGAGTAACTATCAAAAAGTTCCTTAACCTCTCTGAAGTCTCAGTGTTCTCATGCATAAAATAGGCATGAAGTGAATACATCTGCCACTTTAAGTTGTTATGAGGATTAAGTGAATCACTATACTCAAAACACTTAGAAAACTGCATGGTGCATTTTAAGTGCTTACTAAGTGTTAACAATGACAATGATTGCCTACTGTGTGTCACTCGGTGTAAGGTATTCTATCTTCTATGGTGAGCCCTGCTGGACAAAAGTATCGGCCAATCTAGCTTTGCAATAGTAATCCTGACCTAGAAACAACTGTGCCAAATTGTACAAGCAGATAGTCATGTCTGGCAATGCCTGAAGTTTTGACTGTTAATGGAACAACTGGAATTGACTTTTACTTGGCCTTCAACCAAATAATGAATCCTTGCCATCATTTCAGCAATAGTTTTGCTGCTTTCTCTATTTCCAGTGGTCATGCATTAAATATTTACAGAAAGCAATCCACTTCTTTCTGGGCAGTATGTGAAGCTCCTTGCAAAGTGATTTAAGAACACAGGGTAGCTGGATGGCATGCATGTTAACAAAGAAGTATGTTTCTGATGGTATGTAAGAGAGACACTCAGTCTGGGTTTTGTCCATTGATTTTGCAATCAAAGGTCACTTCTAGGTGGGGCACTATCCTGACAACAAAACAGGAATGAACAGTATTTGTGACCTAACTGATGGGTCACATTGGCCTCATAACTGCTTTATTCATTTGACAAAAACTGAGATATGTGTTAGGCACTGAGCTTGACCCCGGGACATAGCACAACTCCCTAAACTATTTCCAGGTATTAAATAGGAACTCAGATGAAAGTGATAAAGAACTGAGTAAGATAGTGGTATGCAAGTGAGTATTGCATGATGGAATGTGTAACGTGAAGAGAGTCATTTTACTTACTATACTTTAGTAAGTTTCTTATGAACACAAGTCAGAAACTAGATTGATATGTCCATGTTGTCTGTAATCAGCAAGGTTTCTGAGTAGTATTTGATTTCAGATGCTTTCTGAGCATTAAATTCTTCTGCTTCACACACAGACAACACACAATCCAAGCTATTGCCATGACTGAATATACAATAAAAGGAGGAATGTAGATAGAATTACACGCTATACTGATGTATCCCTACTACCATCTTAATTCCTAATTTTCTCTGTCAGATCAATCCTTTCTAGAGTTACCTGGAAATTCTATAGAAAAAGAAAGTTCAAGGTACTTCAAATGTATGCTTTTAGATTTTTGGAAATGAAACTTGTTTTCTCCAAATGAACAACATTCCGTGAATGAAAACATATCTCTAACTCAGTTGCTTCCTATAATTTGGCGTTACTGCCAATGACCTCTAAAATTCTCAGTTCCAGGCAAAGTATTACTGTATCACTTAAGTCACCCAACTGCCTTCTCTACTAACTGTGCTTTCTTAGGATTTAAAGTTTAGCCACTTCCTCAGCCCACTGAAAATCTTTATGAAACCATATGAAAATATTTTATATCCAACTGAGCAACTTCTGGTGGTGGGGTCAAGGCACCCCACCTATCTTAGGTTGAATTTCCCTTTTTAAAAATTCCTTGTGACAGAGAAATGAACGAAAGTAGCCTATTTAGGGTTTGAATCTGGAAGAACAATGAAAGAAGGTGAGACCAGGAAGAGAGGAATGCCAGTAAACACTGCTGTGGGGATATGTTCTGGTTCTTATTGCTGCAAAATCATCCTAAAATTCAGTGATATAAAACAATCATGTTATGTTTACGGGCTGTGTAGGTCAGGATTTTGGATGGGCACAAAGGACCTCAGCTGGCAAGTATCAAAGGTTAGAGTGCTTTAACCACTGCAGTCTGGAGTCAGCTAGAGGTTTCTTCATTCCTATGTACTCACTGTTCCTGTTTGTTGATGCTAGCTGTCAGATGGAATCTCAACTGGGGCTCAACAGAATCATCTGCACATAGTCTCTTTGCCTCGGCACCTTACCCGATGCAGCAATCTCAGGGCAGTCAAATTTCTGTATAAGGTAGAACAGGGCTCCCAGACCAGTTTTGCAGAGAACAAAGAAAAGCTCATCATCCCTTTTCTGACCTAGCATAGAAGTCACAGCATCACATTCAGATGGCTACAAGCAAGTAATAATAGCATCATGATTCCCTGATTCAAGAGGAAGGAAATATAGTCTTTAGTCCTCAATAGAAATATTGCAAAGAATTTCCCAGATTTTTTCCTAAAACAAAAACTACTTTACCATAACGTAGGCCAGGATCTTTTTTCTTGACTGAAAGCATCAGTGAGGTGTGGGAGGGAATATGAACAAATCATTACAATATAATATAGCAGCAGGTGATAAGAAATAGATACAGGTTGAGTAGAATCACAGAATAGAGGTGCTTAGCTTGATCAGGTTTCAAAAAGGTGCATTAAAGTCAAGCACATGAAAACAGGTAGGGAGGAGATTTCAAGTAGGAGGAATAAAAGCAACCGCTTGGTTTGCATGGTTTGGTAAAATGGAACAACTAGAATGACAGATTGATGTGGAATCAGAAGAATGTGAAAAGTGCTATATGTGAACAGGCAAGGAAGTTATCTTGAGGCAATGGAAAGTCATTCAGACACCCTAGGGATTTCAGATTGTGATAGCCTGAATGAAGGAAGTGTAGCTGAGCTCGACAGCAGCAGAGGGATTTGAGAGAAGTTGGGAAGGTCAAATAAATTGCTACCTGGGAGGTAACGGGGTGTGTAGAGTACACTGGAAAGAAGTTCAGGTTTATAACCAGATCTCTACTCTGATTCCTGAAGGAATGACACTTCCCTGAGACAAGGAATTTTGGAAAAGAAATACCAGGTTAGGGAGGTGGAAGCAATGGTAAATCTAAACTTAGGGGAGAAGGCAGATTCGGAGATACTGATTTAGGAGTCATCAGCAAGTAGGTAAAAAATGAGGTAGTCTGAGAATGTATAGAAAATATAGATGTTGCTAGTATTTTCAGCTCATACTTGTTCAGCTCAGGTTTTTTTGTTGCTTTGCTTCTCTGTTTTTTGTTTGTTTTGTTTTTTTTATGATGTGGAAGACAAAGTCTTCTGAAGAGAGAAGTTCAGTGAAGCCCAGATACCGAGAACACTTTTTTAAAATATAAATAAAATAAAACAGCATCCAAAAGCAGATTATAGCTCTGGGGAAAAAAAATTTGCTGTTAGTGCCGTGTGAGTCTTTGAAATTGCTACTCATGTCAGTATGTTCTCTACTTGTAAGCTGAAATTCTAAGTCCCATTCACTGAGTGCAAGGACCTGTAGGTTCATAATTTCCATCATTTCTAATACTTGATTTGATTTCAATTGCTTCAGATTGATACACATATTGAATCCAGAAATCAAAAGCTTCCTTCAAGTTTAAGCCTTTCTAAATGACTTCCAACGAAGTGCAAAGGGTTTTTTTTTCTTCCTCCTTGGTGCTTATTAATATTCCAATAATAACATATTCATTATTCCAAACAATCTCTATGTGTGTGTTAATAAGTTCCCAACAGCTGACAGATCCCAGTCTTCTTCATAAAGCTTCCTTAATCTATGTGAGCCTGAGCCACAAGGAATTTAGAGTACTGTCTCCCAGCAAGAGATGTCCTTCCAGAAGGAATTGGCAGAGGAACAGAGTGTGTTTGAGAACTAAAAAGACAAATGAACCAGTCTTTTATTTGAATATATGTTTGCCTTACCCAACAGATACTAACAGTGTAATTACTGTCATGTCAGAGCACACAAATTTTTCACCTGTAAAAAAGACTCCTCTTAGTTAAAAGGGTTGAAAGCCACTGATTTAGATAATCCTAATCCATGGATAATCCCCACATCTCCTTCAATGACTTTAATTGCCTTTCCCCAAGAAAGCGCTCATCAGCACTGGAAGGGTGAGCCAAATGGACAGATCTGAGCTTTGCTTCTCTAAATGAAGCATGGTAAATGACCAAAAGGCAAACTGCTAAAGAAATGAAAGGAACCCAAGATCTGGATATTCCAACCTGGCTAATTGGCCCCAGAGAGATAGTGAAGGGTGTGCTAAATAAAGCCTTTTACTTCCTAACAGCTCAGCAGGGTCTCAATGGAAGAATACCTGACCAACTGGGGAGTGGAAGGGGTGTCAAGCAAAAGGGAGATTCTGAACCAATATCCTTTGTCCCTATAGAAAGAATTGAAAGCTTCTCTTTATGTTGTTACTTTGCCTTTTAGAGAACTTGGTTGAGGTGGAGATGAAGGAGAAGGAACGGATAAAAAGCCTTTTTATGTTTTCTTTGCTACATTCAACCAGACCCTGACTAAAATATTACTTCTTGAGATCTCTTCCTTTTAAGATCAATCACAATTGAGGAGTGTGATTTAAAATATGTAAACACACATAGGGATATAGTAAACCAAAAAACCAAAAAACCAGATGAAAAAGGAAAACCTAGGCCAAATCAGGCAGACAAATACAAGAAAACTTGTATTTGTGTGTGATAGTGCCTCCCACTAATTCACACTAAAAGTGTTTACTGTAGATATTTGCATAATAATACCTCCCTAAATGACCTTTTCTTAACTTTCAGGAAAGCACATCTCACCTCTTGGGATAATTTCTAAGCATCTGTTTTTGTCAGGTGAAGAGAAGTTCAAAGCATACAGAGATAATATAAATCCACAGTTTGACTTCCCAAAACCCCTTGCTGGCACAGCATTTCTCAAGAAGTTGAACTTATGCAAGAATCACTTAAAAATGGAAAAGCTCTTCAGCTGTCTCCAGATTTGTTTCCCTTTTCTCTCAATCCCTCCTGGCTTCTATATCTGATTAGAAGAAAGTATAATACTGTCCAAGATTATTCTTAATTGATAGTTTGCATCCTGACCCACACTCTTACAGAGAATGTGGTGTAAGCAGCCTGATCTATACTGCTTACAGTGCTTCCAGGAAAGGTTCAAATTTTATACATTTAGGGATGGTCTCCATTCAGAGCAAAGATATTTTCAAATCATAGAGGATATGCATAATTCCATTTGAATTAAAATTGATCATTAATTACTTGTACATCTATATCTTAAACTAAAAATGGAAATATCATACAACTAAAAAATCCCCTTTTTGGACATATATCAAAAGAACATGAAATTGCCCACACACACATGCTCACATGCACAGAAATATTCTACAGTGTCCATAGCAGCATTTTTTACAATAACTAGGATATGAAAGTAGTCTACATGTTCATCAAAGGGATGACTAGATCAAGAGAACACAACACCAAGGAGTGCTATAAAGCCATAAGAAAGAAATGCAGCCATTTTCAACAAAATGAAAGAAAGTTGTGTAGCATGGTCAGTCAGAACAATTTAAAAAAAAAAATACAGGGCATTTACATATAAGAGAATTTGACAATACAAAACTAGTAGACATTAGTAAATATCCCAAGACTCTGAGGTGAACAGGGATAGGAGCCAGAAAGGGACAAGGGGACACAACGAATGGTGATGTAGGAACATAAATAACTTGCTTATCTAAAGTTGTTCTATATAATATATACTCAGTGCTGATTGCATCCTTTGCCTCCACCAAAATTCTTGGGAAAAAATAGATGAATTGTTTACTTGACTATCAAGCAGATGCAGGTGATAGCATTTCTTCATCATAGGTGAAGGTTAGTTTTATGACCTTTGAACTACCAGTCCCTTTGAATCTCCCTAAGCCTCTACTTCTCCCAAAACTTCTGTGGCTTGGAGAACTCTGTTATGGGAAAAAAGCTAATCCGATCTGGCTAAAGTGCTTAGAGATATGCCCATATCTCCAGAGACATCTACTCCAAGAGAAATTTCGATCATGGATGAAGTGTGTTCCTTTGGAAGTTTCCATAAAGGGCTAAGAAAGTCCTCCAATCTTGTTCCCATGTGTCTCCTACTCATTTGAAGATCAAGCTTATTTATGTTTAGAGAGAGCACTGCAGCCACTTAACTAGCTCTCCAGTGGGCAGAAGGCTGAAGGAATACACTAATGTTTATCACTGGCACCAGAACAAGCATTACAGAAATGCAGGCCCCTTGGCTCACCTCCCAAACTCTGCTTTCTTTCTGACTGACTTCAAGTCACTTTGTAAATTATTTTATTGCTTGAGGAGAACATTTCTCTATGGGTTACAATTCTGCAGGAGTCAATATTTTAACACTCTTCTGGAAATCTTCCCGCTTTCAATACTGCCCCTCATCGGGTTCTCCTTTGAAGTGTAGAACATGGTACAGCTCTGAGATTACCTATCAGGATTCTTCCCCACTTGAAGGCTGTGCCTGTGTGCAAGAGTGCATATGTGTGTTTTCTGGCTAATTGGTCCGTTAGCTTGGTATAAAGCTAGCCAGGAACCCTGAACATTGCTCGCTGAAAAAGACTACTCCACTGTCACCAATCCAACTTATATCTCTGAGGAATCGTTTGGCCTTTGATTAGTTGAAGAGGATGGAGTGGCAGCTTCTCATCTTCCCCCATATAACGCCTCAATGCTCTGTCTTGTATCTTCTCACAATTCTACACACACCTTACAGCAGTTTCACTCTTTGTGCCTTTGCCTACCCAGCATACTGGAAAATTACCCCAGGCTTCCCTAGTCATTTATGTGATAGGAAGTTAAGGCCTTAGTCTAGAAAACCTCCTAGTCATTTGCACCAATCACTCTTGCAGCTGTTCTTCACAATGAGCACTAACTAAAGCATTTTGCAAGTTGTTCTTTGTAGATTAGAGATTTTTTTTTAAAGCCATTACCCTAGATAGATACACTCAAAATTTCCCTTCCCATCTTTTTTCTTTTCTATGTAAAGCAGGGAGAGAAAAAAGCAAAAGCAAATGTTACATATTCAGAATCTGACTTCCAAATCACTTGACTTGGTTCTGCTTTGCCTTTCCAACTAGACTGTGCACTCTGAAGGTAGGAGCTTGCCTTCTCTTATGCTACCTCACCTTCCCAGTTGAACACAGTGTACATAGTGTGCTATGCAAGCTTAGCTTCTGGGGGTTCCAGATAGGCAGAGGCACCTTCTTGGAAGCACACCTCAAAGATTGCATCTCCACTGGAGATGACTCAGTTTTATGAGCTTCCAGGAAATTGAGCTGACTCCTTGCTGTTCACAATGTAACCCAGGGTCACAGTTGGCCAGGATCTACCCTGATCAAGGACTCCCAACCAAAAGGACACCCATCATGTCCCCAAATCTCCAAGTCCTAGAGGTGGTGTTTTTTCTAATTTACTAAAAGATACTGACACCTCACCAGCTCACACACTTAAGGAGCATTATCTCCTGAGAGGGCACCTTTTGCTAATCAACCAGAAAGTTTCTCCTGATTAGCAAAGGCTCAACTATAACACGTAAAGAGGACAGGTGATCAAAATTAATTAATGAACTGATGTAGTTTAGTTTTATATTGTCACATAAAATATGTAGAGAGGATATTTTTAATTCCTTTAAAAATGCAATTATTTTGTTTAAATACATGTGTTGATATATGTGTATTTATACACACAACTGCACAGAGCATGAAGAACAACTTGTTTGGGATAAAAATGACGGTGAGTGCAAGAAGTTCAAGCCTAAGTACTTAAAAGTAGAGAGCTACCTATTTATCACTTTCTCCAAAAGGTGACAGTTTCTAACTGCTCATCTAGTCAACCATTCTTTCAGCATATACAGAGGTCCAAAATATTCTTAAGTGCTTAATTATAACTCAACAAGACAGTTGTGACTTTATTTAGTTTATAACTCAAGAAGACCCTGGGAACACTACAAACAGTTCCGCAGTACAGTCAGAAAAGCCAACAAAATACTAGGAAGTCTGGAGACTTCAAGCTTTTTTTCATTCATATATATATATATATATATATATATATATATATATATATATATATATATATGCATCTATTTCTGAGTCAATCTACCTGGTTTTGTCTAATGCACTGCTGGGTCTTAGAAAAGTAGCAGAACAACTAAAAGCTCTACAGACTTCTGTGCAGGAACAATTTTTATGTAATTCATAAAAGATTAAAGTTGGAAGGAAGGGATTCTGACTCTGAAGCCATAGAAAACATTGATTTCTTTTATTTTTTCTTATCTTAGAAATATCAAATGCTTCATAAATTTATGTGCCCTCCTTGCCTGGGGACCAGGCTCATCTTTTCTGCATTATTCTGATTTGTGTGTGTGTGCTGCAGAAGTGAGCACTAGACTATGAATTTTTTCATTTCACAGAGAGAAGATAGAAATGTACAAAGGTTCAATAATTTGTATTTCTTTTCTTATTCTAAAAAGGTCAAATTAGTTTCAGGACCAACTACATCTCCACTTTCCCCCTAATTCCTAGAAGCCAGGAACATGTAGCTATAGCTATACGAATGGGTCACATGGACAAAGAAAGGCACCTTTTAAGACAAATATGCTCTTGTAATATTAAATTTGTGTTATTTCAATAAACTCATAATAAAAGTGATAATTATTGCCCTCTATACTGCTTACCCTAAATATTCTTGATTTATTCTTTTGGATAAATCTCCAAAGCAAGTAAAGTAAGATTTACCTGCCTCAAAGCTATAACAAGAATATTGGCAGTGTTTAAATTTTTTTAATAGCTCAAGAATATACACACACATGCATATATATGTAGTTTAATAAGCTCAAATTGCTATCCTTCTTTTGTCCCCTATAGACATTATTGTAGGTAATTGCCTATGAACATAGATAAAACAAGTATGTGACAAAGTTGACAGCCTAATTAGTGGGTTAAGGATTTTAAGTTTTAATTCTGTTTTTAACATCAATTTACAAAAAGGAGAAGACAGAATCATTTAATTACGTCTCCCACTAGTTAAGATACAATGACTCCATTCTCTGATGTCAGACAATGAACTCAGACTAAAATTGTTAAAAAAGAATTAAACTAATAAATACAATCCTTGAAATTTATAGAAAATCAAGAATTTGTAAAAATGTGTTGGAAACTGAATAAGGCTTAAAGGAAATATATCCAAAGAAATATTTATGCACTTTGATCTTTGTAATGCTATACCTCCCAAAGCTACAATAGATTCTTCCTTCAACTTTCTCTTTATCCTTAAGTAAATTAACTATTTTTCTATCTTACTTGGTTTTAAATCATTTATATTCACAAGATGTACTTTATATTTGCCACAGATGTATTATTCAAATTTCTGTTTCAAAATTAGGCTCTTCTTCAACCTCAAAAAATGGGTAATACCTTAATTACAGTTTTTTGAATGTCATTTTGCTTTCTACTGCTTCTTTTTTGCTTCCAACTATTAGTATTTTTTATAATAGGTACCAAAGGTTCTAGTCTCCAAACAATCCTTTTGAAAATGGATGTCAGCTATTTATAGTATTTTTTCCTCCATTTTGCTTTAATGGATGCTTTTAAGTCTATTAGAAATTAAAGGTTGCCAAGGCTGAATGTGTATGTGGCAATTTGTCCAAATTAACTTATTACTGTGGCCTGGTGGGTAATGATAAGCCATCTGGCTCCATTTCCTGGGAAATATACTCTAAGAGGGTAATTTTCTGTGAGAAAATTTAATTAACTTTTACTTAAAAAAAAATTCTAGTTAGTCTATCAATTAAACCTATGGAGTAATTATTGTTAAATTTTAGCTTAGGAGGACTATACTTCAATGTGCCATCTACTGTACAAGAAAATTCACACAAATTAACCCTGGGTTACCTATTTTTAAACACAAATTTAGAGAATCACACATTGAAGACATTTGTCATTCTATGAAGATGAATTAGAAAATGATAGTAAAGCTAAAGATATTAAATATACAATTTCTCTATTGGCTTCCATCTTTAAAAGACAAGACAGCATTCTCTCCACATTTTCTTCAGATACCCCAAATGAAAAATGATGCCTGCATTAGACCTAGATTTTACCTGTTAATAATCTCATTTTGTGAATATGTGAATATATATATTCACATATATATATTCACATATATATATATATATATATATATATATATATGCCCATTATTATGGTTGGCTCACTGAGTAGGACTCCATACTGGATATTTCATTCTAATCTGAAATATTGGAGTAAAAGATGAAAGCATGCATACTCTTTTTACTATGTTCCTCTGAACTTCTCATTACTAAATAAACATAATTATGAAAAATTAAGCAAACTTTAGTGTAGTTTTCACTTTTAAATGACTGGCTAAGACTATCACAATAAAAGTGATGAGAAATATATGGAATATAGAAAAATCAAACAAAGGATCAGACAAAGACAAACTTTAAAACAGACCTTTAAAAGCTGACCATAGTTCTGGTAAGAAAGTGTGAGGAAGGAGGGGAGAAAATGATTATGGGAGTAGAGGAGGGGAAAGCATAATGAACTGTGGTGGAGGATTGTGGGTGCTTCAGCGGTGGGAGAATTATGGTAAAAACTCTTATAATTTGAAAAAATTAGCAAGGATGTAAAAATAAAAACAAAAATAATCAGAAGAGAACAGTGATCATAAATAATTATTTTAAATAAATAACTATTTCAAGTTAATTATTTTAATAATAGTTACCCTGATACTTATTAAGTTAATAAAATGCATTATGTATTTTTATACAACTTATTTTTATTCCCTACACAACTTAATTTTCCTTTGGGGAAACAGAGGCAAATGTTAAAAGTACACAAATTACTCCATTTTAAAAAATCAAAAAAAAATTTCATAGCTGTAAATACCCCAAGCCTTATCTTTTCAAATTGATCAGCCTTGGTAACTGGTACTTGAAGTGTGACATGCACAATAATTACATATGTCCCACAGACATAGTGCAGTGCATCTGGAGTGCATCCAGATCTATAATCCTCAGTTGCAGGAGCATGATGATTATGTTCCCACACCTATGGGGATAGGGAGGGACAAGACACACTACCCCCTTTGCCCTCATGATGGCCCACTCCTGGCAAGTTGTCCTAACTGTCTCAAGCTCCCAAATCTCCACCCTTTTATTTCCAGTTTTGCCTTGTTAATTCAGACCAACTTTCAGAAACTGCACCATTTTTTTAAAGGCCTCTTGCTCTGAGGCAAACAGCACAGGCTTCAGAGTAAATAAGAGTTGAATTCAAATTCTTTCTCAGTAGTTTAGTAGTAAGTAACCTGGGCAAGGTAACTAAATTCTGAATATCAGTTTTGTTGTTCCCTCAAAATAAACACAATAATGACTGATTAATAGAACTGTAATGATGTTTAAGGAAAGCAAATCAGGTAAACTAGTGATGTCAATGGCTGAACAGAACTCATACTCAGGAAATGATCTTTCCCTCTCTTTTTCTGAAAGAAGCAGAACAAGAAGACATAACAGACAAAGCTAAATGAAGCTTCAGGCCCCTGAATCAGTCTTGACTGTTTAGACTTTTATTAAGTAAGGATCTTGCTAAGACCAGTGTGTCTTCTTTTAAAAATAATGTAATGTACAAATCAGTTGTTTGAATTTTTCAGTTTTTTAAGAAAAATCTAATGTGATGACATGCATTTGAGAAGGTGTGATCCTATGTGTCTGAATCTCATACAGTATTTTAAATCAGAATTACCTTAATTGAAAAAAATAAGAGAAAAAAAGATAAGAAGAATTTTATTTTCTTTGCCCATGCCAAAAAAAAAAATCCTACAAAATTAAAACTTTCAGCATTCATGAGCCTTTTCAGACTTAATGTGGTTTCAAGCTTTGATCCACACAACACTTCAGTGTTCATTTGACAAGCATAATTCACATGCATCACTGTTTTGTTTAAATGGAACTTAAGACATGTTTAGAAAAAGAATACAGCAAAAGTCTTCTATCTCTTAGATGTTCTCCTGTCTAGGTTTTTCATTAAGCAGGTAACACTAAGCCCGCTTCATTTTTGATATTGCCTTTATTTTCATCTATACAGAACTTTTCTTCTTGGACTAAGTATAATTGTCAATTAGCTATATCACCAAGATATGAGTACTAATTAACACTGACTTCAGAACGCTAACTAGAATTAGTTTAGGATGCATATATAAATAGGAAATACACTTGAAATGGACCTGACTTAAATTACCCCAAGTACTTACCAAATGTTTTATTGGAACCTGTATTTGTCTTTAAGTAATGGGTAAGATGTATCTAGAGCTAATTGCATGCTCTTATCAGTTTTATAAAATACAAATAATCATTAGATATTTTGAAAAATAACTACAGCATGATTGAAATTTTACACTGACTTGAATGCACACCATTATTTTAAGATAATAGAGAAAAAATTTACTTCTCATAACGTGTACAGTTGAGACTTCTGAAACACGTAGTGTTATTATGTTAGCCTCAGAGAGAGATGACAAACCAATAGAACTAATCTCCCTGCAATCAAGACTCCCTTACTTTAAAGATTTATAGCAAAAGCTGGGTGCTATAAGCAATTGAGAATACGCAAGCATTGAAACATCACACTGATAAAATATGCAGGTGACATTCAAATTATTCCATTTTTGTTCTTGAGTTTAAATATTTTACTAAACCTGAAGCAATGTGATAGAAGATTTAATCCATTCTGAGATAATGACTTTTATTTGAAATTTGTGCTGCATCCATTTTCAGCCTTTGCAAATTCCCCTTTTGGTATATATTCCATGACCCAAACAAAATATTAAAAATAACATTCAGTCCTTAAAATATTAAGTACAATATATTATTTTGAGCAACAAAATGTATCTGTTAGAAAAAACAAAATTAAAAATGTATTGAAATTTGTGTCATGAAAAAAATGGGTATCTGTCTGAAAGGATAACCATGTCTAAGGGTTATAGGCAAATGTAAACCAGAGTTGTAAAATATCTATTTAACGATAGGCCAAAGTTTGAATGAATGCTACAATTTTGATACTCACTTTGCTACATTTGTCATTATTTTGCCAAAATTATTGTTACTCCTTAAAAGAAAGCATACAAAGCAACAGAATCACTTAAAGAAAATCTTTATTTCTTTTTTTATTAAAAAAGGGCATTCTACTCATCACAACATATGTTATAATTAGATAAATCACTATTTCTAAGGACGTTTAATAGGGTATGATATGTTATATACCTGCTTTTATTTTAATTTAAAATTCCAAAAGTGATGCGGTAACTAAAGTCTCTAACAATTCCCAAGGCAACATTCACGTTCCATGAATATCAGCTGTGCCACCCTCCATGCTCTAAGACTCCAGTTGAAATATCAGGTTCACATAACAAAGAAATCAGAATGGCAGCATACTTGCTTTATGTTTGCATGTGACTGTGTAGAAAGAGAATTCTAAGCTCTCCCCAAAATCAACCCCCCCCCCACCAAGTTCCAGTATTCAATTGGTCAGGACAGTTTATTGTCTAAAAATTTAGCTTTTCCTTTCTGTGATTTGTTTTGCCACTGATCCCACACTGTGCTGCTGCAGATACCAAGAGCCAAGAAAGGCATGACCACTTTGTTACGTGGGAGAACAACTGCTACCACATTGACCAAAGAACTAAGAACAAGAAGGGCTATTGCAGTGATCTTAGGGTTAACAAAAGGAACACAGTGAGTTAGGCTGCATGTTCTAGATACACAGGGTTTCTTGGACTGTCTGTATTTTGTAGAAACCCTAATAACTGGCTACAAAAGCTATTTTGAAGTCTACAGAAATTCCCTTTATAAAGAAGCTACATATGATATTGTGGTTCAGAGTTGGAGTTGTCTTCATTACTTAGGAGGATGTGCTCTGTGAAATAATGCTGTGCAACTTTAAACAAGGGGTATCTCAATCCACTTCTCTGTTAAATAAGAGGATGATACAAGATAACCTCTAAGGCAGCTCCCCACTCTGACAATCCTTGACTTGAATTCTACAATATTACCAAAAAAATCATCTGCCAAAAAAAGCAGGAAAGTTGAAGGAAATTTCTATCTCATCAGTATATATTCTAAATTTTCTAGAAGAAACACGTGTTCCTTTTGTGAGAAAGTAATAACTGTTCCATGTCACAGTTTTTGTTTAAGATATGTAGAACATAAACTCTAGGGATCTAGGGATCAATCTCAGTTAAAAAATGAGATAAGATGAGAGTAAAAAGGTTGCATAATTTCCCTAAATGTACACAATATTTAATAGTGAATTGAGAAATTTTGACCAAACTCCTTTGACCCCCAAAGTTAATCTTCTTTGCTGGCACGCATGAAACTTTAAACATAAGGTGGTAATCATCACCATCAGTTAACAAGAATAAAAGCAAGAATTTAAAGAACTTTAAGGCTGGGCACTTGTTTGTCAAGTACACAAGTCCTACCAAAGGCCAACCCACTTTCTCCTGCACTGGCCCTGATTCCTCTCCTCAGTCTGACATGTGTATGACATTCTGTGTAGCTCTGGACTTGTCTAAATCCCATTCATTTCACTGAAGCTACCTGTCATTTCTCAGTTCCCCAAGTGTCAAAACTGAAAAGAAGAGTGACACTAGCTGTCCTGCATTCATTGCATACTAACCTTGTTTTATGATTTCTATTTAATGTGCCAGTACCACCAAATAATGATTGTTAGAAAAAGGGAAAAAAAGCCAATAAATTAGGAAAAATGTCTGCATGGGTCTGATTTGGACTTCTGAGGTGTTCTTGACTCTTGGCTGAGATTCTTTCTCAATGCTCTCCTTCTCACCAGCACAAACTGAATATAGTATTTTTGAAGATATCATATATAACTGTTTATTGGCTGAAAGTGCAAAAAATGGTTTATTGACTAGTATTAGTAAAACATCAAAGTCCTTTCTTAGAAAGTAGTGCTGTTTCCCGCCTGTTTGGTGTGCATGAAATCAGTGAACCTAATAAAGCAGGGAAGGCTCATTAAGAAGAACAACAAAGTTGTCAGTGTCCTTTATGAGCAGGTCGCCACCACAGAAGAGATCAAAGCTCCCTCCGTGGTGTCTGTACATCTGTTTTCTTTTTATCCAGAGTGTTATTTGGTTAGTTGTTGATGACATCAAAGCTTTTGGCCATTAAGTGCTTGGGTCCACATGGGACCAAATTCATTTTACTAATCCATCTGGTCTAAGATGTAAATATTTTTGATAACTGGAGGTTACTGATTTGAGGGAAATGAATGTTTTTTTTTCATTTATTGGTAGTTTTTAGGGGGCATGTTGTCTTCATTGGTCTAGAGGTAGAGAGCTTATTAGCTCACATATCTTGTGAAGTTACCCATTTTCACTAAGGAAATGTCAATAAAATGTAGACTCTCACTAAATCACTAAATAATAATACTCCCTCCCTCTCTTCCAATCTCGCTCTGTTTCCTCCCTCCCTCTCTCTTTTGCTTTCTAGTTCTCAAAATGGTTTTATTAAGATATAATTAACATACTATAAAATTCACCCATTTAATTCACACATTCAGTAGTTTTAGTATATTCACAGTTATATGATTTTAGAATATTTTATTGACTCCAAAAGAAACCTTCTGTCAAATCAACATGTTAAATATCTTAAAATTTACATAAATATATAAGTTAATTATATGTCACTAAAACTGGGGGGAAAATAATAGAAAAAATACGGAAACCTGTACCCATTAGGAGTCACTTTCCATTCCCCCCCACAGAATCTCTCCCCATTCCAAATTGTAGGCAACCACTAATCTATTTTGTTCCTATGAATTTGTCTATTCTGAAAATTTTTTAGATGGGATTATGCAAATTTGGACCTTTGTGATTGACTTCTTTCACTTAGTATAATGTTTTCAAGGTTCCTAATTTTATAGTATGTGTCAGTACTTTGTTTTTATTACCAAAAAAGCCCATTGTGTGTGTGTGTGTATATATATATATATATATATCACATTTTATTTATCCACTTATCAGCTGTTGGATTTTGATTTTTTTCTACTTTTTGGTTATTATGAATAGTACTGCTATGAAATTCATCTATACATTGTATATGCATATATTTTCATTTCTCTTAGGTATACATCCAGGAGTGGAATTGTTGGGTCCTATGCTAACTTTATATTTAAACTTTTAAGAAAGTGCCAGGTTCTTTTCTAAAGCGGCTGTACCAGTGAACATTCTCATCAGTTGTATATGAAAAATCAGTTCTTCCACATCCTCACCAACATTTGTCAAGAAATACACCAACTGTATTTTTTATTAGAGTTATCCTAGTAAGTGTGAAATAGTGGGGTTTTTTTGTGTGTGTTTGTGCTTTTGGCTGGCATTTCCATGTTATATTCATGACTAATGATATCAAAGATTTTCTCATATTTGTTGACAACTAGAATATCTTTTATGTACAAGTGTTTACCCATATATTTTACCCTTTCCTACATGGATGAAGTTAGGGCTTGAGAGGTTTCTGGTTTAGCCAGTATCACCCAATAACTTAGTGGCAGAGCAGAACATACTCTTCTCTGGAGAACGTGCATTATTGTTAGTAAATCCTCAATATACAGGTTCTATGGTTATATTGGGTTTTCTAATACTGATATACACTGTCAGTGGGGATAGGACTGATGATTTTGTTGCAAGAAATGAAAAAAGATAAATTCTGCCAAAAAAGATAAATTTTACATGACAAAAAACTATGTCATATAGTTATGACTATGACTAATTTATTGTGATATAAGCAATCATTTATCTTTTCTTCACAGTTGGGCATCGCACACAGGTGGATAAATTATTATAAAAGATGTATATACCTGGTTTGATGGATTTTGTATTGAATATAGTGAATGAACTTTGGCTTGAATAATTTAGCATATATGTAGCTAGTGTTTAAACTGAACTTAATCCTGAGGGTGACCAGGTTCCTTTCTGAATGTCTCCCCTGCTCCATTCCCTTCAACTCTGTTTTCATATTAGTAAATAAGGTCACTGTGATTTTCACAGAGCTGTTAGAAAGATAAGAAATTATGTATATGAGGATATTTTGTAAATACTAAATCTATACACAAATATGAATAATTATTATCTTTTCAACAAACTGAAATGGCAATGGTAACTTTACTCAAATAATACAATAACGAATTATTTTTCTCTTTAAATGTGTATATTTAGCAAGGTTTAGTTTCAAAAATATGCTTTATTTCCTCTATTGTGACTCAGGATTCCTTTTAGGAGTTTCCTGTTCATACAAACAGGAAATACACAATTAGCAGAGAACATTTAAATTATATTAAAAGAGATTTTGCAAATTGTATATTTGATAAGGTATTTGTATCCAGAATATATAAGACTCATAACTCAAAATCTAAAGGACAATATTATCATTAAAATAAACAGGAAGTTCAGATTAAGGTCAATAGTTTTGTCATCCTTCCCCATAATCTACAGAGTACTCATTTGTACCCAGGTTCTGGCCACAATTGTTCATAAAGATCACCACCCTCCCAGTGTTAGTTCATGGGATTCCAGTTTTGTCTCTTTCTAAGACTTTAGTCTGAACCATTACAGGAAACTTTAGAACCAACGTTAGAATCAACTATAAACCAGAACATTAGTAGTCCAGAATCTTCTATGAAAGTTACCATGAATCAAAGGGAATCAAAGTTACATTAGTCACAGAAAATAAAAGTAGCTTCTATTCCTATATGGAAAAAAAATGTTTTCTGAAGCCAATTCAGGTTGTATAATCTGAAAAAAAAATGGAAAATTCTATCTATAAGCCACCCTGGAAAATCTGGAAACTGGGATAAACACATTCTTCTCACTGTTGGGAGATAGCATTAGCATCTGCACACACACATGCATGCACACACACACACACACACACACACACAGAAATCTTGCTATTTTGTAACAACATAGAGGAACTTTGAAGGCATTATGTTGAATGAATATTAGACAAAGAAAGACAAATACATCATGATCTCAATTATGTAAAAATCTTTAACAACAACAACAAAGTTCATCGGGAGAACAGACTGGTGCTGGTCAGAAGAGGGGTTAGGGATATAGGCAAAATGGATGAAGGGGATCAAAAGGTACAAACTTGCAGATATAAAATAAACCATGGGGGTATGATGTACATCATCATAATGATTATCATCAACAACACTGTAAGAGCTAAAATTTGCTAAGAGAGTAAATCTGAAAAGTTTTTGTCACATAAAAAAATTGTAATTATTTATGGTTATGGATGTTACCTAGAAGTGTAGGGGTGATCATTTCAGAATATATACAAATATTCAATCATTATGTTATGTAACCGAAACTAATATGTCAGTTGTATCTCAATTTGAAAACAAATTAACAAAGAGTTAATTTTTAGTTACATTTAAATTGAGTGCTAAATTTGGGGGTAAAAAATCATTTTCCAATTATGGGAAAAATAAAATTTCCACCTTTTTCTTGCCAAAAATAGGCTTTTAGATACAAATCCTTCTTCTTGTATGTGTTATGCTTTCAATATAGAGTTCTTAGCTCCCTTTTAATCTGCTTTGAGATCAGAAATACCTTGAGGAGGGGGAGAGGAGGAATGAAGGCGATGTTTGCCCTCTCTGGTTGTCTGGTTGTAGGTGCCAGTCAGGTTGTTCACATTCCTTCCTGATTTCTGTTGGACAAATCTCTCCACTCACCCTGTTTGGGAAATCTTCAAATGTAAATGTGATGATTACATTGGTTTGAGTGCTTAAAAAACGAGGCCTTTGAAAATGTCCTGGGCTACTTCAGCAGTCCTCGGGAATTTGCTCTCACTCAAGAGCCACTTTTAAAAAGAAGTGTTTTTTTGTTGTGTTTTTTTTTTTTTAAAGACAGAACTCCCACCTTTACATAAGAATATGAGCTCTCTATTTAAACAGCCATTTCCTCCCTATGCAACAGACATTAATCAGCTGAGATTAAGGCTAGACTCTCCAAGAATTCTTCAGATTGACCTTTCATTTCCTGAAACAGATAGCAAAGTTCATTGAAACCTAACAAAGAATGATGGAACCCCTAATCCAGGAGGACATCTTCAGCAATTACCTAGAAAAAAAACTGGGGGTGGGGGGGGGTGATAGAGGTAAATTTATTTTAGGAAAGAGAAATGAAAGATCAGATAGAAAGACAATCTGAGCTGGTCAGGCTCAGAAAGGGGTAAGGATAAACTACCTACTAGAAAAGTTTAAGTAAACGTCCAACTTCTCTGTTTTCTGTGTATGTTTTTGGAAGTTAACTATCTTGATGTATAAAGCTGCTATGAAATGAGTAACTAAGTGGGCCTTTGGCCTGGGATGGGGGTCTACTATAGAGACAGTAGGAAGAGAGAAAATGCGTAAGCACCAGAGACTTCTGCAGATACTGTCGTACCTTTCCTTACTGTATACACTGTCCTGTGCTAATATTGGGAAGGAAGAAAATATTGTTTAGGAGGAAGTAGCTCCTCGAGGAAGGAAGTGGGCAGTGCAGGAAAAGCAAATCAAGAATTTTCCCAGAATAGAATTTACCTTTGACCACCACTTGAAGTTTCCCACCCCATGTCCTAGTCCTGCCAGATAGGGTTATGCATGTCAAAACCTGTCTCAGCTTGTCCTTTCCCACTGACAATCACAAATGTTCTGAAATTAAAGTCACTGGCATTTGTAGTTCACAGATACCATGTGTTCTCACTTTGCACTTTACAAAGAATTTTGCTTTCTTCCATCAACAACTAAAAATTAAAAATGTAACGAGATATAGTGACCATTTATTTCATGCATAAGGTCTTCTGACCTAAAGGAACAAAATCTGCTCCTAGGCAATGAGAACTTCTAGAAAATAGATTCCAGTGTAGTGTATGTTTTACAAAAGCGAACGGACGCTCACTATTTTTAAGAAGTCATTATTTCTACAAAAGTGATATGGTTGCTTTACACAGCAAACAAATTTAATATACTTAGTCCCTGTAATAATTTCAGCAACTCAGGAAGAGTAAATCAATGATTCCTTTTTTGCTCACTTTTATTTCATTGCTATTATTGTTTTTATGTAACATTGATTTCTCACAGTCCTGGAGGTTGGGAAGTCTGAGATCAAGATGCCAGATGATTCAATGGGGGTCACTTCTTGTTTTCTCTCTGAATTCTCATCAGAACTGCCCTTAATCAAAATGTTCCTTTTGCTTAGATTTTTCTAGCATCTACCTTCAAATCTTTCAACCCCATTTTGGTCACTTCAGTCACTGCTCACAACTTTCAGAAGTTCCTCTATTGCTTTTGAAGTAAAGTTCAAACACTTTCGCCTGGCACTTCATAGTTTTGACCACTGCTTTTCCAGGCTCCCCCACTCTTGCACTCTGCACTCCAATTACCTGGCATGCACATAATTCATGAGCATGGATCATTTTCCCTTCTGATTTTTCTACAGTGGTGAACAAGAGGATGGGTGAATTGCCCACTGCCTCTTAGAAATGTTCTGTTAACCAGGTCAAACTATACAGACACATCTATTTTCAAGGAGGTAGTGAAGAATAAACTTGACAGCTGCCCAATACAAAGAGTTCTGGAGTGCTAGTAAGCCTACTGACACCACACTCTTAAATCAAATATCAAATGGAAAGTTAATGTGAAAAGTTAAGTGACTTATACGCCAAAGATCCCAAGTGTATTTACCTCCCAAATGTTGTTTTTATATTCAGATATTTTATATACCCTCAGAGCGTATAGTAGTTCCACAAATTACATAATCTGATCATAGAAATTCAGGGCAAAATAAATGCAAAAAGAAACAGCTTCTTAAACATACCTTCAGTACATTTTCCTTTTTTATGAGACTTGGTTTCAGACATTCTTCACATTTTTAGGAAATCTTTTGATTCATTTCTGGTTTACTGTGTAATTTAAAACTCTCTACCTTTTACTGAAATGTATTAACCAGTGAGAAATTAAAAACAATTATTAAAACACAAACAGTTGAGGCCAGTTTTAAAGACTTCAAGCCTAAAATAAATTTTTTAAATTATAATGCTCCACTTTCATATATATGTATTCCTGGTAGACCAATAAACTGGAGTGCTTATTGTTTATTGGAAATTGACATTCCAATGGTGTTAGCCAGCCACGTAATTCTTTCTTAAAGTTTCCTGTGCAAAACTGTGTACAAAGAAATGTTTCTATACCAATTAATGTTGATATTTGGTTTAGAGCACAAAGCTAAATGAGTCTGTTTTTGTGTTGTCTTTTTACCATATAAATGGTATACCATTAAATGTATATCATTAGTAGTCAGTACTTTCTTCTTGAATTTCTAGCTTTATTTTATGTCAGAAAAATAGTAGAGTGATCCAAAAAAAAAAAAAAAAGGAAGAAGCAGCAGCAACCCAACACAAAATGAAAGTTTTCACAAAGATAAACAGATGATCATTGTTTTGATTTTTAAATGAATATGTTTTGTTCTATAAAGAAATCACAATAGTTAGTATTCATAGATACCTCAAAGGTATCAGGCACTAGCCGAGGGATGTGGGTAAGCAAAGCAGTCATGGTATGAAGAGCCAGGGGAATGATTCTTATTGAATTCCTACTATGTATGCTGCTCTGCACTAAGAAGCTGGCATGTGTATCTGTATCCTTCATATTATATTATCCTTTAACAAGCATATAGAGTTAATCTCACCATTTTGCATTTGATAAAGTTCAAATACAAATATTTAAGATCTCAGGTCATGAGACCTGTAACTGAGAGAAGAGCAAAGATTTCAGTTTAGTTCCAAATCCTGACTGAATTCATCTCATAGTGGTAAAAGAAGATTCAGTTCCTAAGAAACAGAATGATGTGAAGGAACGCTGTCACGGTGTCGCAGCAAAATAAGTAGCAAAAACTGTGGGGAAATTATAGTGAGAAGTGAGAATTCTGGAATCACCAGGTGGTGCTCAGATTTCAGTAACAGTTTTGAAATCTTAGCAACTAGAATTTCAGAACTTATGATGAAGAGTCAAATGGCCAGGTCTGGGAAGAAAAAAAGAAAACATTTAACTATCTTACATTTCAAAAGACGTATTTAATCTACATACAACATCTTCAACATACTCTACAAAATACTTATGAAGAATTTAATTTTCCCTTCTTAAACTTTTTTAACAAACTAGTTTGAAATCCAAAATAGGGCAGTATCCACTAATCACCACTTTAGATTTAATTTCCCTACCATAATCTAAAGAGACTGAAGATGTGGAACTTCTAGTCTTTTTTAATTTATTAAAAGCAAACATAGATGATTACCAAGTCTAATTTAAAAACAAAATATGACATTGAAAAAAACAAAAAGAAAATATGATGTTGAGGGTGATCCTAACATTCTTGTTGTGATGCCTCTGTGGTTTCCAAATAAGTATTAATTGATGGAAATAGTTAAGGAATTTTCTTAGACATCAGAATTGCAACCTTCCTTGCTGTCAGTTATTAGAACAATAAGTGTAACTTCTACTTGGTAGTGCTTTCCTTGATTGATGTTAAAAAATGGAAAACCTTTGGAGGCAGCTTTTCCAGTGAATAGAAAGGGTTCCTGAGTGAGGATGCTGGTAGTCAATCAGTTTTTGAGACTTTTCCCAATCTACATGTCTCTATCTGAATGTACTCCAGTAGCAATCCATCCCCAAGGAGTTACTGAGGTGACAACACAATAGTATTTGTCTAGTATGAAGGAAAACGTGTGAAAGGTGATGATCTTTGTTTAGGCTTGAATAAAACATACAATTTTAAAGTAGCTAGGAAATGAAGACACTAAAGATATTCCTTCACCTTCTTATGCACGGGAGTAACCTCAGTACTCCTTGGCCCAAGTCCCACACCATTAAGTTTAAAATACAGTCATCTAACACCTTCTTATGTGGGACTGCCTTTCATCACTCAGCTGGCAGTCTGTCTTGCTGATATTCTCCACTGTGACTTTGTGGCTATCACCCAGCTTGCCTTGCTGAGCACAGTCACACAATTCCAAACTATTGATCTGTATATGAAGAGTTAAAACTGTCTGTTTCAAATCTTATGCATTTCAGGTTCAATTTAATGCAGCAATAAAGACAAATTGGCCATATTTCATTCTTAAAGCAGTGATCTATGGATTCACTCTGTATCTATAACAAGCAAAGTTGATTGTGTCTCCACCCCTCGCTTCCATGTATTTGTAAAACAAATCTTATAAAATATGATGAAATGTGAGTGATCCCAAAGAATATTTGCCTCCTTTCCTAAGGACAATAAAATAATATCTGATTACAACATCCAAAGTATATACCATCTTATATTATGTTCTGTTATTGATTTATATTTAATGGACTGGGAACAGTTGGTTTCTAATGAAAATAGACTTTTTGCTTCAAAACAATTTTTGCTTGGATCAAAATTGCAAACTTTTGAGACTTAACATTTCCACCTGAATTCCAGTTCTCTCACAAGTCTTTCTGGTATGATTTCCTTCTTCATCTGGGTCACCCTTCTCCTTCTTTAATGCAAATTCAAATTCTACATCTGTGTTCAGAAACCCACCTTATTTGAAATCATTGTCATTGACATCCCATGTCAGAACCATTAACAATCATTCAGTTTTATTTATTGGAGAATTACACAAAATATAAAACTCACCATTTTAACCACTTAAAAATGTACAGTCCTAGAGCACTGAGTATATTGTACAACCATGACTCTTTTATTTTCAAAACATTTTAATAACTCCAAAAGAAAGCACCAATACCCATTAAACTGTCATTTCTCAAGATCTGTCAATTCCTAGCTCACTAGCATCTAGAAATCACTCATCTCAATTCCCTTCCTATGGATTTTGCTAACCTGGTTATTTCATATAAATAGAATTATACAAAATATGAACTTTTTTAATATTTTTTTATTTATATATATTTCACATCATTTCAGTCCCTGGGGGTCACCCACCACCTCCCCTTCCCACCCGCTCCAGCTGCTCCCCATTCTCCCCTTGTGCAGTTTCATTTGGTTGACCATATATTATTGAAACCGTTTGGTTTCTGTCCCTTTCTATCTGACTCGTTTCTGCTAGAATGATTTCTTCTAGGTACATCCAGGTTTCCATAAATTCATCAAATTTGTCATTTTTAATTGATGAGTAATACTCCATTGTGTATATGTACCACATCTTTTTTATCCATTCATCTGTTCTGGGGCATTTGGGTTGTTTCCATGTCCTTGCAATTATAAATAGTACTGCAATAAACATCCGAGCACAGGTGTCCTTTTATACCCACATTGAGGTCTCCTTTGGGTAGATTCCCAGAAGTGCGACCGCTGGGTCAAATGGTAATTCCATTTTCATTAGTTTGAGGGTTCTCCATACTGCTTTCCATAGTGGCTTTTATGTAAACTTTTATGTCCAGCTTCCTTCATTTATCATAAAGTTTCAAGTTTCATCTATGCTGCAGCACATATCATTCCTGTTTGTGGATGAATAATATTTCATCAATGATCTTGTTTGTTTTTTGTTCACCCATTGAGTGATAGGCATTTAGTTTGCTTTCCTTTTCAGCTATTGTGAATAGTGATGCTATGAAAATTCCTATTTAAGTTTCTGTTTGAACACCCATTATCAGTTCATATATATATATATATTCTATATATATACTATATATATATACTATATATATATATACTATATATATACTATATATATATATACTATATATAGTATATATATAGAATATATATATATATATATATATATATATATATATATATTCACCAAAGAGTAAGATTGCTGGATTCTAAGATAATTGTATTTTTGACTAACTAAGGAACTGCCAAATTATTTTCACAGATGATGCACCTTTTACATTTCTACCAGCAAGGAGTGAGGGTTCCAGTTTTATCTATATCCTCACCAAAATTTGTTATTTTCCATTTCTCAAATTATTTCTATCCAGGTGGGTGTGGAAAGTTTTATCATTTTGGTTTTGACTTGCATTTCCCTGATTGCCAAGTGACCTAGAGCATCTTTTCATGTACTTTCTACCATTGACCTATTCTTCAGAGAAATGTTTATTAACTTCCAAAAATATTCTTCCATTCTGCATATTTTCTTTTTCTCTCAATAATGCACAGAAGTTTGAGCTTTGATTCAGTCCTGTTTATCTAATGTTCCTTCCTTCCATTGATGATGCTTTTGGTGTCACCTTTAAGAATCCATGGAAAATTCTAAAATCATGGATGTTTATACCTCTGTCATCTTCTAACAATTTTATAATTTTAGTTCTTTAACATAGATTTTGGATCTTTGTATGTTGCATAAAGTAGGGTTCCAGGTTTATATTCTACATGTAGGTATTCTATTATCCCAAGATCATCTGTTGAAGAGCTGTTCTTTCTCTAGACATTTAATTTTGAAAACTTCTAGTTGAAAATATTTTAATTAATAATTATATATTGATTTTTTTTCCAGTTGTTTAGACATGTATGTCTTTTCTCCATAAAAAGAAACTTATTCAGGGGAGGACACTTACTTTTTTTTTTTATATTGCCCATACTTTCTTAATATAAGTTCTAAAATTGTTTCCATATTAGAAAGAAAAGAACCAAAATACTGCCATGGCTTTAGCTCAGAAAAAAAAGCTGGATAACTTAATTAAAAAGCAGTTAGTAATGTTTTTAAATATAAAAGTAATAAGATGGTCTCTGCCCTAAAGATGTTCATGGTCAAATAGGGAAACTAGTATATTTGGGAGCTACTAGATACAATTGACTATTTAACACTTGAAATGTAGCTAATTTTTGTTTTTTTTTTAATTGAATTTTATCCATTTCTCTTTATTGTAACTTTTAATTTATGGAAAATTGGCTTACAATACTGTATGTGAATTCAAAGATGTAGGATTATATATTTTCAGATGCATGTTACCACACCACATCTATATCCAAGACCCCCTAGACCTTCCACCATGGCCCATTGTACCCTCTTTTCTCTTGATATGCCCCCTCCCCCTCCCTAACTTGTAGCCTCAATTTCACAATCAGGTTTCTAGGATTTGCTGTCAGTTTAGTTTCATCTGACCCTATTTTTTGTTGCTCTATATTCCACATCCATCCAGTGAAACCATCCAGTATTTGTCTTTCTCCTGATTTATTTCACTTGGCATTATTCCCCTCCAGCTCCATTCATGTAGTTTTACATACCAAGAGTATGTCTATGTTTTTTTAACAGTAATATTCCATCATGTATACATACCATATCTATCTAATCTGTTGTTTTTATAACTTGGCTGTTGTAAATAGAATTGCAGTGAATATAGAAGTGCATATATCTCTACAATTATTGTTTTGCATTTTTGTAGAGCGATATCTAGGAGTGGAAGTTCTGGATCCTATAGTAGATCTATTTGAGAAACCTCCATACTGTTTACCATAGGAAACAAGTGTTAGTCTACATGCCCACTAACAGTGTTCAAGGGTTCCTTTTCCTCCATATTCTCACCAACACTTTTTTCTGGTCCTTCTTGATATGGGTCATTCTCACAGGTGTGAGATGGTATCTCATTAAGATTTTGATTCAGCCGGGCACCGTGGTGCGTGCCTGTAAGTTCAGCCTATGAAGCGACGGGCTGGGGATCACGGTTTGAGTCCTGCTTGGGGCAACACAGCGAGGGCCTAGTGCCAAAAAAATATCTGGGCATGGTGGCGTGCACCTATAATCTGTAATCCCAGCTACCTAGGAAGCTGAGGCTGGGCATTGCTTGAGTGGTACCCCGGGCAACATGAGCCTGCACTTCCACAGACAAAAACAGCGAGACCTAGTCTCAACAAAAACAAAAAGATTTTGATTCATATTTCCCTGATAATAACTGATGAAGAACATTTTTGCATGTGTTTGTTGACCATCAGTTTGTCTTCTTTGAAGAAGTGTCTATTTAGCTCGTCTGTTCACTCTTTGGGTTCTTTGTTTTCTTTTTGTTGGTTGTAGGAGTTCTTTATAGGTCTTGGCTATCAGCCTTTTATTAGATGTATGATGTGCGAATATTTTCTCCCATTCAGAAAGGTGTCTTTTTGTTTTTCTGGTAGCTTCTTTCTCTGAACAGAGGATTTTAATTTGATGTAATAAATGTTTATATCTTTTTTTGTTTTCCTTGCTGTTGTAGACAAATACACAGACGAGATCAGGCGCGTTCAGGGTGGCATGGCCGTAGACTGTTGTAGACAAATACACAAAGACATCACTGAAGCCAGAAATGTGACTAATTTTAATTAGAATTTGCTGTAAGTGTAATATACAAACTGGATTTGTATATTAAAAGCCCAATAAAAAAAAGAATGTCAACTATCTCAAAAATTTTGTATATGTTTTCACATCTTAAGTGAAAATATTTAACATAACAAATAAAATATACTATAAAATTTGTTTTTAATACTCTTTTAATGTGGTTTGTATTATATTTCTATTGAATAATACTGGCATAGACAAATAGAAAATCAAGCATATGTGTCCCAGCTGCACAATAATAAGTAGAGGCGATATTTATACCCTTTTCTTAAACTTCTATAGCCTAAGCTCTTAATCTCTATACTTTACAACTCAGAATCAACCAGGAATATCTGGTGACTCTGATGGAGACTGGAAGGTGGGGCAAGGGCCCATAACACATGCTGAATACAGAGCATATATAAGTAGCACAAAAAAAAAAATTCTGCTCCCACTTCAGATCTAATAGACACACTTGATCTACTTCATTCAACCAACAAAAAACTACAGACTAAGCCAGTGGTTCTCAAACAGGAGTTATTCTAATTCTTGGGGGACATTGACAATATCTAGAAATATTCTTGACTGTCACAACAGGGAGTACTACTAATGTCTAACAAGAAAAGGCCTGGGATGCTGATATTATTCTATAAAACATGCACCTAACAGTCTTCTACAGAAAAGAAAAATAATTGACCCAATACATCAGAAACCCTAAACTAAACCATTGCTAATTTCAAATAAATGAGGCAAATGTATGCTGAAAGTCTTAGAAAGGCCACAGGATGACTTAAGAATCCTTAAGTAGGCCTGGAGTTTTGGCAGTTTCCTCTGTGTAGCAGGGTGGAGAAAAGAAAGCAGTAGAGCATTACCAGTCTGGAGGAGGGTGATCAGTGATGGGAACTGGAAAGAAATTTAAGCTAATTGGAGCAAAAAGTATTTCATGAAAAAGAGAAGCCATGACTGGAGAAATGGATTAGAGTCAGAACAACTGAGATCCAAGTCTTGGGTGACTTTGAGCAAATCACCTGGTCTTTCTGAAATGCAGGGTAGCCCTTTGGGTCTACCCTTTGGGGTCATTTTATGCAAATGAGATACTGTGTACATAACTAAACATACAGAATATTACTATTAACTTTATGCTGTGTTTATTATCCAATGGGACCATGCTAGAGTGGGTGTGGCAAGATTGGGTTAGATCTTCTTGTGGGATCATCCCAGCAGAAAAGCTACTAGAAGAAAGTGATGCTGCGAATGACTCACTGTGATATGATGTACAAGGGAAACAGGGAAGCAGTGTAATGAGGAAAGTCATCTAGCACACCATCCATAGAAACAGTGTGAATGGCTAGGAGGGGTCAGCATGTAGGCAGCTAGGAGAAGAGCACATCTCAATCACTACCATAGGCAGCTGCTACCCCCTGGACACACACTGGCAGTCCTGTGCAGAAGACAGACTGGAGAAGCTTTTCAGAGGGCACATTGTGGGAATTGTGGGAAATAGGCAGATTATTCCATGCACATATGCACCAGTCCAATGTAATTCAATAGAGCACAACATGGGAAAAATATATGTGGTGTCTAAGACACATTGTTCAATATTTTACATTCAATATGGAATCCTAAGCCAGTGATGATGAGATTTCCCTGAATCAGTTCCATGTGCAACTGCACCACAGTGGTAACATTTCTCAAAGCCTTCATGAATAGTGGGAAGTATTTTTACAGTATTTATAGTTTAATTTTCCCACATTTAATTTTTAAAGTCAAATTCTCCCAGCTTGGTACCAAAACATAACATTTTTCATATGGCTTGAAATTCTACATTTTATAAGAATACAGAGAATATGAACTCTAGGCCCCATTAGGTTGCAGTCTTCCAAAGGTTGGGGACTTGAGGCTGTCTTGCTCATTACTATAACCCCTGTGCTCACAATAGTGACCGCACATGGCAGTCAGTGGTTTGTTGCTTGAATGAAAGAACAAATAGGAGGAACATTCTATACAGTTTTTGTGTAATGACTGATCAAGGGCCACATGTAACCGTGCCACTGCCTGTGACAGCAACTGACCCCCAGCCATGGACTGAGGCTGTGATTGAAGCTGTCTCATGGAGACCCAGTTACTGTCACTCATTTATTGCCACAGGTACTCAAAGCAAGTGTTTCTCCTCTCCTTTTTACCTCCTCTGGGACCCAGCAGAGGTAAATCAACAAAGTTGGAAGTAGGTGAAGATAAGAGCACAAAGGGATAGAATTTTTCACCCTCGGAAGTGGCAATTAGTTTGTCTCCTTACACCTTCCCCAAGAGTGGTCTTTCCATGTTCCTGAAGAAGAAAAACATCTCCTGGCCGGGTGTGCACCCGGCAGGACCAAGCACACCAACTACCTCAGTGAACAGAAATGAGGGCTCTTCAGTGAGACTTGACGATGTGCCAGTTCCACTAATGATAAGAAAAACCTGATACGCCAACATAACCACGGGCTGTATTTCCCAGTGTAGGGCTGCAAGGCCCACCAAACAAAACAAACTGAGGGATTCGCTCAGTATTTTACCAACAGCATTCTGAAAATGTACAGAACAATTTTGCTGAAGAATTACTAAAGTGTTATTAAGAACACTGAGTTAAAAAGACCCTCATTTGCATATTTTCATTTCTTTTAGCTATTTTGAGGCTTTACTAGACATTCATAATATTTGCTCACTTCTACTTAAGTTTCTAAGTTGCTCTTTATGATACTTGCAGTCTCAATAAAGGAAAGTGTGGCAATGAGTCAATCAAGGATTTTTGCTCAGCTATATGTCAGTATTTACTAAGTCATACAAGACATGTCTTTATTAGAAAAACAAGAAACTAGACAAGAAACATTTCTTCTGAAATGCACCAAGTTACTAAATTCTCATTAAACTTTGATCTGGGATTTCATTGTATATGTGGAGTATTGTAAACTCAGTTCCTGTAAGATAAAATTCCATTAGTGAAAAGTCAAGGAAAAGAAAGGAATTAGCCATGGGTTTTCTCTTCACTGGAAAGGGAAAACCTTCACATTTCATAAATGACACAAAGGAGATGCCAACTCAATTATGTTTCTAATATCATGTCCTTTGATATAAATACATCCTGGTTTAAAACTAATAAATTTCCAACATTTTTTTCTAAGTTATAACATATTTTACAAAAATCTGAAGAGTTCCAGTTAATTCAGTGACACATCCTCTCTTAATCTTTATATAGAAATACAGAGGTATATGTTGTTAGGTCTACATATTTCAAAAATATAAACTGTTCCATAGATTCAAATGGTATCATCAAAAGTATGAGGTGTACAGCTATGAACTTGTGCACAGTGAGTGTAGTAGTATATACACGAGCATATGTGTGTTCACTTTGGTTTCCTGAACTACCTGTAGCCAGTAATAATCCTCAAGGAAAATTCTGTCTCAGTGTTTATAGGCTCAATATTTGGGCATTTTAAATGTTGATGCTATTTTACAGAATTTTTATTCTAAGGTAATTTTTTAATTTTACTTTGAGATTAGAGAACTATAAATTAATTTAATGGATGTAAATATTATCTATATATATGAAATTACAACTGAAATGTAGTTGTCAAACTCCTATATTAAATAATCTCTTCTTGAAACATATAGATTCAAAAGCAAGTAAAAACCATGTTTTAATTTCTACTGTAACAAATATAGTTGTACAAATAAAAATTAAAACAGAACCCTTGAGTAAAATAAACTTTGATTAGGTAAAAGGAAAACATGTATAGTCCAGAACTGGAACAAACATTTGGTCAAATGGAAAACATCTCTGGACTTCTGCCTTTCAGATTTGCCTGCCTTTCAAGCTGCTATAAGGTGATATTGAAAATACTTCATGTATCAGAGAGATAACATGAGGATGAAAGGCATGTTTGAAGTTCTTGAAACTATTCTGAGAAAGCTACTTGAGAAAACACAAGTGCTGTCATAATACCATGCAGTCAAAACAATCACTTTTCATCCATTTCATCTTTCTCATATTTTTGACATTAACATTTTTTAAAATGGGCTTCTTTGTAAAATGAACACCAAAAGCAGTATCAAAACCAAACCCACATGTAAACTAAAACAGCCTTAAGAAAATGAACAAAGAATTTATTCATTCATACATTGATTTACCCATGTCCATCATTGTGCAAGGCACTATAGACATACCAATAAGCAATAAGCAATGCAGAAACAATTCCTATCCTCATGGAGCTTAAAATTCAATCAAAGAGATAGCAAGAGATTACTGAATACTCAAAAAAAAAAAAAAAAAGCAGAGTGTACTGGTGAGTGATCTAACTGTAGAGGAAGATCAGGGATACAGGCAGATGTAGAGGTAACTTTTTGGAAGCCTGGTAGGAGAGAAAAGTTCCTCACGTCACCAAAATAAAAAGAATGGCATTCTGTTTGTTGTGCAGTAGGAATGGGATTCTTTGTAGAATTACCCTAAATTTCCTATAGCTTGCTTACGTATTTATACCAGTTTGTTTAAACTAAAGTCATTGGTTATTTCTGACCTATCATGGATGGTACCAGCTCTTTGTAGAAGTAACTTTTTATGCTGTGTTAAACTCCTGATTCTGATTTAGTCAACCTCACTCTTGATTAGCTTTAGTTTGCCAATATATAACCTGTGAGTTCTGTTTTACATCCTAGAGTGATATATGCGCTCTATAGGATTATTCATGCCACTCTTCATATAGATTTAGAAAAAGACCCATACTATACTGTTGGTGCATTCTTTTTGTTTTCTTTGCCTTTTCTTTATAATGCCAGTCTTATTTTTATTTTTATTTCATCACTACCATGAAGTAATTAATATTTTCAATTATAAAGAACTTAAAAAAAAGAAATTGGCATTTCCACTACCAAATGTGGAATGATGTTACTATTTTTTGAATGTTTAACAGGCCAAGAAAGCATAGCATAACTAGTATCTCTTAATAACTAAAATAGTGGTTTTCAATAAGTTTTAGAAATAAGTTAGTAGTTATCTTAATCTTAAAACTTCCCAATAGAAAATATTGCTCTGTCAATAATGCCTGATAATTAAATGTCTGGAAGAATGAGAAAATTAAACTTTCATTAATTTTAAAATTATATTCTGCTCCTATAGATGAAATCATCTAGACAGAGAGATTGCTTACAGCTTATTCAGAGAACTTGAGACCAGAGAATGAGATATAAATGCAGCAAGAGTAACAATTGCGTAGCTTGCAATTCTTTTCCATACTTTCTGTAGCATTTAACTATGAAAACGTCACAAGAAAACAAACACTTCTCTACTCTCTAAAAATTACTCTAATCTTTACATTTGAAAGTCCATTCTTGATTTTAGTTTATTGCTTAGATTTGCCATTTCCAAATTTAACATTTGCAATATTTTTTTCAGTTTTTTTTTCATTTTTATGGTATTTCCATAAGTAAATTCATATTCTGTAATCTCAAATAACAATTATGTTGCTAAAGAGACTAAAGGACAAAAGTCAACTAGCTTATGAGTTTAACCAACTATCCAACATTTATGTCTCATCTTGGTGTAGTTTTACAATCATTAACTCTTCAAAAGAACTATGTTTCACATGGGGAAATTAATACTTCATGGTCTTTGAAAATCTTAAAATAATCTTTAAAGCTATGGCTACATATATGTCTAGAGAAAAAAAATCATACATATATACACAAGCACATCAATATGTGTAAAATAGTACCACTACACTATGAAGAACTTCCTAAATAGGCAGTGCCCTCCATCACTGTTACACCCCCCCCCAAAAAAAAAAGTTTTAAAGAAGTATCGGGTTTCTCTAGAATATCATGAATATACATAAAGAAAAATAAAAACAAAGTCAATGACTTAAACATTTTTTTTTATTTTCCTACCTTTAAGGTTCTTCATATCAACAAATATAAAAATCATATATAAGTCATAATTAATACAGATAATAAGACAATATAAATAGTATTTTCACAACTTAATTTATAAATAATTACTATTGGGCAACTAGTTTTTCCTTTTTATGAGGTCTCTTCCTCAGATTTTACTCCTCTTCTATATTTTAAGGAAATACTTGTAAAGCTATCTTGCTTTTTTGCATTTAGTAGGCACACTAAGCAAGGTGTGTGTGTGTGTGTGTGTGTGTTTCAGATCCTGTATCCAAATGTCCATGAAAATTACTTTAATTTTAGAATTCAATCTCTAGCTCTCTATTCTGTAGTCATTATTTATGATTGATTGTGAGCATTGCAGCAAAGAAACAGAATTTGATAGAATAGCAGATAATAGTAATTTAAAGTTGGAGAGTGATTATTGTACCTATAGGTATTTTATGATTTCAAAATCTTATGCCAGAGACAGGAAAACCAATTGCACTAGTCTTTAAAACTAAAGTTGTATTAGCTGGGCATGGTGGCGTGTGCCTATAATCCCGGCTACCTGGGAAGCTGAGACTGGGGATTGCTTGGTTCTGTGAAACCCCAGGCAACAAGAGCCTGTGATTCCATGGGCAAAAATTTCATACATATTTATGTGCAAAATATCATATATATGTATGTATAAATTTTCATATATATGTGAATGGCTAAGAGAATTTAAAACACTATGACTGTCTACCTCTGCATTTATTTATTTATAAATACAAAGTTTTTTAAAAAAATCTGGAATTTAAACTTTACCAGTAATCAGTATTTATCAACATACTGCTAAAACTACATTTAAAGTTCCTGGAAACTACTGTATATAACCTTAACCTATGCTAGAGATTCTCATTACCTTGACCTTCAAATAACTGAAAATAATTTTGTTCTGTAAAGATTTTCACTCGCATCAGTTTGGCACTGCCACAGACCTGTTTTCCAACCTTCCACCCCACATAGACCCAAGATGATAGCACTCCCAGCAGAATTTATTAGTCTTTGTGTCCATTAGTCTTAAGCCTTGGTGTTCACTAACTAAAGCTGATGAAGACTTTAGAACGATCCCTGACTTGATTGCAGTAGATTCCTTAAGAGGAAGCTTTTATCTTCTGAGCATTTTTACACCTCCAAACCTCAAGACTCGGTTATATGCCACTCCCATGATAGGCATGCTTCTGTTTACCAAAAACACATCAAAGACCTAAGAAATTACTAATGCTTGTGAAAAGGCACAAGACCTGTAATGGTGTCTCCCTCCAGGGTATGCAATAGCCGGGAAATGAGTCAGCACAAATCCTTAACAATTTCCCCATTGACAAGCTTGGATTTAGAATTAATGCAAAACTGCAGAATTACTTTCTTATCATGTTATTTCCCATCCATTCTGTTTTGTTTCTCCAAAGGTTTATTTCTTGTACAGCACATGAATCCAGTTACAAAGCAGTTTTAGAGGAAACTTCCTCTGCTGTCCATAACCCTGAAGAACACTTGTCTTAAAAGTAGGAGCCTGTGTTTACCAAAAAGTACAGACAAAGGGAAAGATATGCTTTGAGTAAAATTGGCAAGAGAAGCTAAGACACAGGTCCTATCTATTGAGCTACTTTTTTTGACATCCAGACAGACCACTTGTCATTTAGACAAGATTATACACAGACCCCCCAAGTTTGTTCAACTTCTTTTTTTAGTAAAATATTCAATTTCTATTTCACTTTTGGGAACTGTCCAAAGGTGGAAATACTCATCCTCAGAATAATTCCAAAACTGATGAAAATAAACTAGATGCTTTCATCCCCTCTTACTTCCCTTCCCTGTTTCTAATTTTCTAGTGAAATTTACTTTACATTATCTTCATCTATATATATATGTATATATATATATATGTATATATGAAAAACAGATAATTTGAATAAAAATTTTGAAAGAATTAAGTGTGGTAATTACTGACATTTAATGCTGAGTTCTAATAACTTACAGCCTAAAATGAAAAACATAGAAACTAGTAGTAAAATAGTATGTGAGTGAAAACAACTTAAATACTATAAACTACCTTAGTTTTAAGGGCAAGCAAAGGGGGATAAAGTATGTACAATAAGTGTTTAGAAGAGTATAGTAGTGATTTCCATTTTCCTATTATTTTTGACCAAAGGCTGACTCTAATACTAAAATTCCCAACTCTCCTTGAAAGAGAGGAAATGTAATGTGTTAAAAGTAGGAACTCCAAGTTTGAGTAAAGTCATAGTGTGGAAAGTGAAATAATGAATGAATGTGTGAATGAATAAAGAGGGAAAAGACAAAGAAATCCAGAAAGAAGAAAAAAGTGAGTTAGGAAATACAAAGAGCAATAAAAGAAAAATAAGGTCCCAAACCACTTAGCCAGAGTGTCCAAGACTAAAAACTTTATGAACAGCATTCAAGATGTATTTCAGCGAAACTCTCAGAGATGAGTTCTGCGTGGTTAAAGTATATACAAGAATGTCCAGAATATATTCTCAGTGGCATATTGTTTCCTTTTTTAATTATTAAACTCTAATATTATTTAGATAACTATAAGTAACTGTGAATTCTGTTCCAACATATTACACATTAGAGGTGTTATTACCTTCTTCTTAAATTTCCTTTCCAAACCACAGGGTACAAAATATGAAGTATTTTTACTTATGCTTTTAGCCTGGGGGAGGGGGGGCTTGTACTCAGGTGATATTTACAAAGTAAGCTGCTTTGAATATTTTTGTTTCATTTTTTCCGCTGTTGTATATATGAAAAAGCTTTAACATAGCAGCTTGATAACATGTTTTAATTTTTTTCATCTAAGTTATTTGAAGAGAATAATTGCTTTCAGCACTGTGAAATGATTCCTACAATCTTGAATACAGTTCTAAACAAATCAGAAAGAGGTTGCTGGGTTTTCTTTTCTTCCCTAAATTGCAAGTTTCTTTTATTATTTAAAGGATGGGAATGGGGAATCTAAAAATAAAATCCCTACTTGTTTTGTAATAATTAATGCTGCAACCCAATGAATTCAATCATCTGAACTGACTCTGTATCTCTTTTCGTGGTCTGTAATTATAGTAGAGAGTATATAGTAGAGACTCTTAGTGGAAACCAGAGCCAAGCTTGATTCCATAGCATCAAAATTGCATAGTGTCAAAATTGAAACCAATTACAGTGTTCATATCCAAAGTTCCATTGAGAAGAAAACACACCAGTTGTTGTCTACTTTAATTAAGAATGTGAAGAGACAAAGAAAAGTGGGGAGAAAGCACAGTGCACAGTTGGAGGACTATGGATATTTTGATGATAGGTGTGGTGTGCTAACATATATCTGAAGGGGATGATACTGCACTGCCAAATCACATGCAATGTTGTAAACCAATGTTACCTCAACTTAAAAAAAAAAAAAAAAAAAGAACAAATATGATTTCCAAAGCCAAACCACCTAGGTCTAGATCTCAGTAGTACTGTGTGATGCCTTGCAGTTATTTAACCCATTATTCTAACTTGAATTTCTTTACCTATAAAGTAAAAATACTAGCTAGCACTTACCTTACAGGATTGTTTCAGGACTATATGAAGATATCTAAAGCATATAGATCTAGAAATTTGCATGGTATATTGTAAAGGCTCAATAAATGCAAGCTGTTTAAATTGTTAGCCCCTTAAAAACTTTTATAACCACAGAAGTTATAAGAAAATATAAGAAATATAAGAAAAGATTTTAAGAAGCAAATAATGGTGATACTTGACTATTTCACAAAACTGATCGTTATAGCATGTACCATCAAAGTGGTGCCAAAGAATAAGAAGAGCATAAGTTGGAGACAGAAGACTTAATTTCAAACTCAGGCTCTAAAACTTAGCAGTTCTGTAGTTATACTCATTTCCTCAATGTCCATGATATTACCCAGAAATAATATGGACTAACAGACTTCCTTCCAAGGAATGTGATGATCTGTTGATGTTCCAAGGAATGGGGAACAGTTTGCAAGTCAGTATATTTGGGGGGGAAAAAAGAAGTTGTTTGGAGATCAGTGGCTAGAATGAGATTTTAAGCAGTGTCCTTTACAAGCTATAGGTCTCTTTTAGTTGGAAATGTGTTGAATTTCATGACCTAAATGTCATGGCAAGAGTTGCACTTTATCTGTTTCTAATAAATTAACGATTGTTACATCTAAAACCAGTTCATTTCTACTTGGCCTTTGTAAATGGTACCTTTGTAAATGGCAGAGTTATGAAATTGAGAATTACTGGTTAATTTGAACTTTTTCTTTTTTGCTTTCTCTCCTTGCCAACACTGTTTTAAAACTTATTACAATCGCAGATCATATATCAAATTATGGGTTTCTTCTAAGACTGGCCTTAGCTTCCTGATGTCTTCAATCTTTTTTTCTTCAACCTTACTCCCTCTTCTCAAAATAAGCCAACGGTTTATATAGCTAGCAATTAAAGAGTCCAGTAGGCATAGATTGGCTACTGTTAACAAATTATGTTGATATAATTGTGTCTTAGTGTAAATAAGCTGCATTTTTTTCACTCAGATTTCTTAAAGCTTCCTGAAATGTTGAAAGTGAGTTAATGACACACTTTCTTTAACCCACTAGATGTCCTTAGACTCTAGACTGGAACATTTCAGGATAAGACAAGTATGAAGTAGACACAGGGACTGAAATACTTTTGAGTCTTTATCAGTCCATGTATCAAAAAATTAAAAATTCCTGTTTATGGGCTTGGTATTTTTCAAGGAGACATAACAAAAAACTGAGTAAATAAAAAAAATTTTTTTCAAGGCTAATTTTTAATTTCTCTGAAGTAGTAGAATCAAATTAAATCCCCATCAATACTCCAGTTCTCAAATATCCCCACTACCAGAAATATATCTGTCTCATTTCAAGCAATGCTTGTAAGTAGTTGTAGAAGCAATAGAGATTTTGATGTTGTGTGATGCCACAGAGTCACATGCTGACTGTACAGTGGTGTGAGGTTCTTTTAACCTCACATATTTTAATCATCACATATTATTGTCAAAGGTTCCCTAAAGCAGAGGGTTTTCTCTGGTTTCAGAGGAAATAAAGGATCTGAAAGATGCTTTGAAAGAAATATTGCAGAAAATTAAAAATCATAAAAGAACAGAATCATAGCACTAGACATAGCACAAACACAGTATTTGGTTCATTTAACCTGTAAAATGCACTGGATAAATCAAGTCTCCTCTTTCCCAAATAATGGGTTAGTAATAATGAATAATACATTTCAGTGTATGTTCAAATGAGAAAAATATATTTTTTTGTTTGAGAGAAGGCAATTATTTATATAGAAAAATACAACAGAATTAAATAGCAAGCATTCCTGTTTCCTGTCTCCAGCATTGACAAACTGTGGGCATTTTGTCATATTCATGTTATCATTTTTACCTAAAAATAAAATATTGTGGGCAAATTTCAACTCCCATTTAAACACTACTGCAGTACCATTTTTCATGTGTTGCTTTCTTGTGTATGTGTTGGGAAGGTGGGGGGGATGTGAGTGAATGTACAAGGTTCAGTATGGTTACTATATCTGAATTTATTTAAATGGCATATTTGTTCAAAAACTATCTTTCATTTTTACATTATTTATTTTCTAATCATCTTGGTGTAAAGTGTATTTTGTTTGTTAAATGATGACAGTAATTAATGACAATTCAAATATCCATACTGGTAAAATTAAAGAATTGCAGTATATATTTCTACAGTGATCCCTTGCTTATTTTTTCTTAGTGAGCCTTGAAATATAGGAAGAGGAAACTGAAATAGCTGAATCAATGACTCTTCCATGTGACCATCGTGTTCGTGTAAACATTTCAAGGGAAGGGCGTGCTTTGGTATCTCCAAGCATCTATGTTAGAAAATGACCCCTGAGCTTGTCTGGACTCTGTAGGATTCACCTACTACTCACATTCTGGACTTTGAGGTCACACAGCAAAAACAAGTTTAATTCTCCTTTTTTACAGAATTCCTTCAAAAATAGAGAAATTAGTAGGTATTCTGAGTTTTTTTTCTATAAATGAAGTACCCTTATTCTCATCAAGTGTTCTTTATGAAGCAGAATTTTGGTAACCACAAGCTGCCAGTCACTTCCGGTTGCTTGTTCCGCATTGACAGGAACTATTTATTTATATAGGGAGGTTCAAAAGAGCCGACAAAGCTGTTGTAATTTGTAACAGCATGTCTGATGAGACTACCCATCTGCCTCTGTACCTAGAACAGTGATTGCCACCTCCGGTTGCTGAGATGAGTTAGTCAACTTGACAGATATCCTCAGGTGTGAATGCCTGGGAAACTGCAAGATACATTGGTGATAAGTTTGTAGGAAATGTATATTTCAAAAACTTTGAGGTTCCAGCTCTTCCTTTCCATATGATAGAATATTGGGTCTCTGCTTTAGCCAAATAAATGAGAAATGACTAGATCAAGGGCTGAAACCATGCTCAGTGTTTTCCTCAATGTACATGTAGTGTATTTTAAAGGGGAGGTTGATTTTCTTGAGTTTAATTTCTTACCCATAAAAACCAGGATGATTCAAGTCCACCATGCTCCTTGAAGTTGTTGTTGTTATTTTAATGCCCTAAAAGGAGTTCTGGTGTTTGTGCCAGCACTGCCAGCCTCTGCAGTGATGGCCCCCAAATCAGGTGTGTTGACTCAGAATCAAAACAGTACTTGCAAGCATTTTTGGAACATTCCCAATTCCAGGGCTTGTAGCTCACCGGAGTCTCTTTTTATTTCATGACAGTCTGATGCCATCAGAAAGAGCATTCTTTTCAAAATGCAAGGTATTATTTTCATATACTATTCCAAGGAGATCAGTCATGGTAAGTGCAAAAGCAAGAAATGATTCATGGCTGCCCACTCAGCTCCCAAGGAAGTTTCCTAAGCTGATGTTGAATCACGCCACACAGCAGTCAGCATGAAGGCCTTGGAAATGTTCTGATTGCAAAAACAGTCCTCTCACTTTCCCAAGGAACATGATGGATGCCCTCCCCCCCCCAAGGACCTTGGTTCACTGGGAAGAAAATATAACATTTGAAAAATATTTTGAGCACAGATAGGTTCTCTAAAAGAGTAAGTGTACATTTCTGAGAGTAGTTAGTGCAGGATTTTGTCAGCTGATAGGTTTACTCTTAGTCTGAGAACAACTGTTAACCAGTCTTGTCATCAGCTCTCTAAGAATTAGTGCATATTTTAGCCTGCACCAAAAAGTGCTGATAAGAAGCATAGTTTTATGAAACTCTACAACAAGTATGCTTGTGGACAATTTAGAGGTTTCAGATATTCCCTATAAATGACCAAAATACTCATTTCCTTCGATGACTTATTTGAAATGGATTGTTGGTTGAAATCCAATAGTACTGGCAGATTTCCACTTCCCAAGGAGCACCATCGTAATTACAACTTGTTGGCATTCTTCTCGGTAATTTCAGAAGGGATATCAAGAATTAAGCCCTCAAAGACGTTGAATCATCCTTTCACCCTTGAACGTACTCACTTCCTTCAGTTCTGGCCAAGGCTTTTTGGAAGATATTCTTATGAACTTCCGTTGCTGGTGTAAGCGTTAGAAAAAAATAGAAGGCAAAAGACAGGCCTGGATTGCTACAGTCGGAACAAAGATAAGTACCTCTGACCTGTGCATTAGTTGACACAGTGAAGAGAGTAGGGTACTTCAGCCATACTGTGGCCATGCTATTTCTATCTACTTGGTGCAGGTGTGGTGCTAAACTACCAATAGGTGAAGTTGTTCCATTGTCATATAACTTTAAAAATGACTGTTAAAAAAAAATTTAAGCTACCACAGCCTTTAACAGTTCCCTTTTCTCCTAATTCAAATAGATTGTTGAAGAAACTTTTCAGCATTCCAATTTGATTTAAGATATTGTCCCTAATGGTCTTCAAGTGACTTACTTAGTGGGGGAGAAAAGGCAAGATCTGTTGAAAACTCTTGATAGTATGCACAAGAAAAATCTCTGAAGAGCAAAGTTGCCAGCACACTTACTTTCTCCTAAGATCTCTCTCCTTGGCTTGCAGCTGCCTTCTCACTGCTTTGTTCTCACGTAGTCTTGCCTCTGTGCACTTGTGCCCTGCTCTCTCTTCCCTCTTTTATAAAGATACCAGTATAGGGCCTACCCTCATCTCACCTCATTGAATTCAGCCACCTCATTATAGACCTTATTTTCAAATAACATCACATACCAAGGTATTATGGGTTGGAGCTTCAATATATAATTTTGGGAAGATGTAATTCATTCATAACAGTAATGAAATTTACTCTGCAGATACACTGATTAATGGGTCTTTTTGAATAGCAGGATTTGTAGTGCTCAATGTAGGGTAGTGAAGGCACTTTGGGATCAATGTTTCTGATAACTTGCCAGGAGAAATGTCAAAAGAAAAAACCTGAATCTCAATTTCCCAGTAGTTCTTCAAGATGTCTTCTTTATTCATTCTAAATTCATATTCATTTCTATACCCCATTTTGTTTTTTATAAGAAAAAATATTAATAGTAAGTATAATTATTTAGAATAATTTGGGTATGAGCAACTACTCTTTTAAATATACATTTTATGAAATATAAGCACAGATCGATTCTGATTAAAAAAAGGTATAAAACCCTAAATTGAAGTATTTTATAGAAGAAAAATATCACATTTTGAAGGTTTAACACAAAAAAGAATATTTTAATGATTGTAAAGTATAATGCTTATGTGTTGAATTGATCATTTGAGTACAGTGAATTATAATATGTATCATATATTACTAAAATAAAATATTTTTACCTGTAACTTTATAAATCATATAGATTATTACATTAAAATCATTCACTATTTCCCACTCATGGTGGTTGACTACATACCCCATTTTGTATTAGCAATAGTTTTTTTCTTCAGGAGGCTATCGTCCTAAATTTTATAATGCTAGGTTTCACAAAACTTTGATCCACTCTTTCAAATATAAAATATACACCAAATTTCAAAGACTTGCTATGAAATAAAACATGTAAAATAGTTCATTAATAATCTCTATAGTGACTGCTTGTCGAAATGATGGTATTTGGGATTAATGGGACTAAATAACATTTATTATACTTATTGTCACCTATTTTTTTTTTCACTTATTTCTTTTTTAAGGTGGCTACTGATAGTGGTGCCGACACTGTATATCTGTTAGACAGCCACTGCCCCAAAGTCTTACACATGTCCAGACCAAATGATTCTGTTCTGCCTTGCTGAAACCTTGAGCTTACAAGAAAGGAAAGATCCATTCTCATTCCCTGCCATGCTAATGACCTTCCTAATTTGTATATGAGTGTTTTTTTACTTGATTATGGTTCCATTTAGTGGTTAGGGATGGAGTATCATCACTAAAGTTCTTTGAGTTAAATACACTTTTTTTCTTGCCTAGAATTCCAACCATGTTGGTGCTAAGAATACTTAAGAGTTTAAAGCAAATGACTTATAAACAAACAAACAAAATCAATCTGTATATAGCCTTAACAGGAAGAGACTATTTTAGACTCTATTGTTAAGTGACTCTTACATAAGAGCTTTAAACCGGGAGAACTGAAATAGTTATAATTATCATTAAAAAATATTATGCCATTGAAGTGATTTGGTGAATTTAAATCTAAGATACATAATCTCTTTAAATAATTATTTTGGAAAAATCTTGTTATGATGAGCAATTTTTTTAAATATTCCAAAAATATATTTCTAGAACTTTACAAAAAATAATGAAATGAAACCCCTTTATTCACCATACATCTTAAGAAATAAGTATCTCCAATACCCCCTTCCAGAGGTAACCATTAGTCTTCATTTTATATTTATCATTATTACTTTCCTTTTGTAAGAATTTTACTGCCAATGAACCTGTTTTAAAAGTTGGTTTAGCCATTTAAAACCTCTGTTGTATGGACCTGTTTAAAATAATTACTGTGGAGTCGATATAGTAATGTACACTCCCAAAACCATTCTTCTCTATTTATGAGTACTTTTCCATTGCATAGAAGGAAGAGAAGAGTAGGAAGGTAAAAGAAAAAAAACATTATTAACTGATATAATTGTACTTTTTATACAAGGAAATATCCCCATAGAGAGAAACATGTTTCAGGCTAGATCTAGAGGGTTGAATGGCCAAGGAAATGCTAGTGTAGTGAGCAGACAGTGGAAATTGCATCCAAAAGTCTGGCACATGATAAAAATTCCACAAATACTAGGGACTCTCCTGAAGAGGTAGCAATGTTGACTCATATATTCCCAGGTGATTATGATGAATTTCCTCACTCCTGCTCTCTGTAAAAGCCAAGAATATTTCTACCCCAATATACCCAGGTGATTATGATGAATTTCTTTACTCCTGTTCTCTTAATAATAGAAGTCTAGTAGTATCTCCCTGACCTCAATCTGTTTCCCAAATTCTGTGTACATTTTTATAAAGTAAAATTTAATACCTGCATTTTTTGGTTGATTTTCTCTGTCTCCTCAGTTTTGCCTATACAGTCCTCTAACATCTTTCTGTCAATCTTGGAATGCAATAGCCAAAGAATCAAAGTGTTTGTCTTTAACAGTTCCCTTCAACAAATATTAATGAACACCTACTTTTGCCAAATACCGTATTAAGCTCTGAAGACAGGAAGATGAATATGACATGATCCCTATCACAAAGGAATTTATATTATAGTGAGAATAGCAGAGAGGTTAAAGAGACTTTCATTCAACAAATATTCATTGAGCACCTATTTTCTGCCAAATATTCTTAGACTCTGGGGACATGTCAATGACTAAAACAGACAAAATTTCTGTCATGGAGCTTACATTCTACTAGTGAGAGGCAAACGTTGGAGAGTAAGGAGATTATATATCATCTATGTAATATTCATTTTCAAGTTCATGAGTACTAGGGGGACAAAAGTAAAGCAGAGAAGGGAAACCAGAGCAGAGGTGGTGAAGAGAAAGGTTATGTGGGAGACATTTGAAGTAAGATGGTCAGGGAAGAATTCTCTGTGAAGGTGACATTTAATGAAAACATGAGGGATAGGGCAGGAGCTTCAAGGCACTTGGGGGAAGAGCTTTCCATACAGAGAAGGTAGTTAAATACAAAAACCTTTAAGTGGGCAATTCTATTAAATGTGTAAATCAAACCACAATGAGCTCTTTGAAATACTATACAATTCAAAAATCCCACTTCTGATTTTTTTATCTAAAGAATACACAACCATCAACTTGAAAAAATGATATAACCCTTATTGCAATGGGATTTGAAATAGCTAAGATATTTAAGCAATCTAGGTGCTTGCTGATATACAATTAGATAAAGAAGTTGTTGTATATAAACACACATTGGACTACTATTCAACTATAAAGATGTAATTTTGCCACTTGCAGCAGAATGGAAAGAACTTTAGGCAAGCAGTGAGCTGGGATGATGAAGAGAAATCTTATTTTTGGACTCAGCTAAGTGTAGACAAAGACTAGGTAACATCTCTTTTTGCCCATTCAAGAACTCCAGCTCTTGTCCTTTTTCTTCTTTTTCTTTTCCTTCTCCCTGCATCACAAATTTCCATTTTTCTAAGTCCCTCCCACCAACAAAACAACACTCTCTTGAATCCACTTCCATTCCAAGTATTTCAGCTCATCTTCTTGTTCACTTTTACTGTGAAACTCCCTGAGTGTGTTCCACATCCAACTCTTGAGTCCCACCCGTTAGGCTCCAGGTTGCTCCTCTGAAAACCACCATTTACCTTCATGTCATAAGAGCCACAGTGATCTCTCATGTCTTCATCTTTTTTACCCAGCAACTTTGTTTGCTAAGGTAGTCACTTTCGATTATCCATTAAGACCTTTCTTCACTTGGATTCCAGACCTCTGCACACTCTTTGCTTTTCTTTTACCTCACTGGCTCCTTTAGTCTCCTGTTACTATCCCCAGACTTTAATGTTGGAATAACCAGCACCTTTGACAGTTCTACTTAAATTCTCCTTTTAATGAGCTCAGCCAGTTTCAATGTATTAATACTATCTATATGGTAATAATACCCAGGTTTATATCTCCAGCTCAAAATTCTGCCCTGAATTCAACTCAGATGCAAGTACACATGAACGTCCAATAGGCATATATAACTTGATTATTAACTTACAGTGAATTCCTTTGATCTTCCCCTAAAACCTGCTTCTCCTCATTCTTGTCTACTTTGGTTCCCTTCAACTCCAGTGCTTCAAAATTCTATTCATTCTTGCCACCCTTCTTTCTATCATGCCCAATATTCTATCCATCAGCACACAGTATTGGCTCAGAATATATCCACAACTGAGAACACATTTCACCACTTTCACTGCTATCAACCGGGTTCAACTCAGTATCATTTCTCCCATCCAAGTACTAACCAGGCCCGACCCTACTTAGCTTCCGAGATCAGACAAGATCGGGCGCGTTCAGGGTGGTATGGCCGTAGACAACTCAGTATCATTTCTTATTTGGATTTTTACAATTGTTTCCTAGATTCTTTGCTTCCACTCTTGGCCCTTTTGAATCTATTATTTAAGTGTAGCAGTTAGAATAATTCTACTAAAACGTAAGTCAACTAATATCACCATTTTAAGATAAGACTTCATTAGTTTAAAAACAAGCTGAAGATTACACCCTAGTAGAAATTCCTTAGCCCCTCTAGTACAAAATATGTCTAGTACCTACCAGAAAAGTCTTGAGAATCAAAATAACTTCAATTTGAAGTCTGAACATGACATGAAACTTTTCCAACTTAGTCATGGTAGAGAGTAGCTTAAAAGGTGGGCTTACACCATTACACAGTTGAAAAACAGCAAAGCATTTAATTGGCTATAATCATTAGTAGTCATTGAAAAAGGATTTTTTTAATTTAGAAAAATTATCTTTCTAAATTAAAGTGACAAAAGTTACCTTCCTTTAAGTGCTTAAACCTTGCATCTAAAAATAATTAAGGAATTTTTTAGGGAGATACTATACAAAAAAAGATAAGGAAAAAGTAAGAATTATCAGTTGAAGATGATCAAAATATTTCTTTGGGTCATTTAATCTAAAATAGCTAAATGTAATTTTCTTTTTAACACTTTAAGAATAAAAAGATGTATGGCTGGTTGATTGGATGGATGAATAATGATTAATAGAGATTTATATAAATACTTTTTTCTCTCTAAAATGGCCTTTTGTTATATGATTTATTTTGCTAATTGTCATTTTTTTTTAAATGAAGCATATTTTTCTTATATCCTTGTTTGTTTTTTTTTTTTTTTTTTTGACAAATAGGCCTTCTCCCCTTAGGTGTAGTCGCTGCAGTATATATTTCTTTTTTAAATTTTTTTTACTTATTTTTCTACATCACTGTTAATTTTGGAGCATTTGATTTCTTCCCTCAAGTATCGTTCCTGTTGTTCTTCCATGACCGTGGCCATGATCATGTGTTATATCACCACAGCCCCTGCTTCTTCCCTTCACTATTTTGGTCCCTTCTCCCTCCCCCACCCCTTCTGTGTGCCTCAGATCTATGGTCAGCTTGCAAATTTTGTCTTTTTTGACTTCGAGTTCTCTGTATTCCACATACAAGTGAAACCATCCAGTACTTATCTTTTTCCTTCAGACTTATTTCATTTAGCATAGTCCCTTCCAATTTCAGCCACATTGTCACAAATGGCATCAGCTTGTCTTTTTTAATCTCTGAATAGTATCCCATTGTTTATATACTATAGCTTTTCATCCGTTCATCTGTTTGGGGGACAAGTAGGTTGTTTCTATGTCTTGGCTATTACAAATAGTGAGTGCTGTAATATAGAAGTATTTCTCAATGTCATTTGAACAATGGTGAAGAATTATAAGAAAATGCTTACCTTAAGTGCACTCTGAATAACCTCTTCCAGGTGAATTCCTTATCTTTAATTTCACAGTTAATCTTGGATCTGTTCTGAACCTGTTTAAATCTCTAGACTCTTGCTATAGAGAAGCAGGATCTTTCATGCAAGATAAGGAACTTAAAGAAATCATGAAGCATTTTCTATAAAGCAGAAACTGAATTTGCATGGACTCTTTTATTTACATCTTTATCATCCCCTTCCTCCATGGATTCTAACATTCATAAATAAGTCTTGAATGGTTGGCATGATTGTGTCAATAAATTGCGTAACCTGGTTATAGTTAAAGTAAATGTCATTTTGATGGGCTCCTTTATCTGAACTTTTGGCTGACACACAGTACTGGTCGTACATGAAACATCAGTAACAAAACCAGTTTAAGCAAAGCAAATTCTTCTGTACTTATCTAGCAGAGAATCTGTCATGCTTTATTTGACTACATAGCATATATTTTTCTGAAATTTTATAATGAATCTTTAAAAAATATTGCGACATATCTGAAGGTACACTTAAGCTTGATTTTTAGCAGTATCTTCTTTCAACAGCTACAAACCTAAGATATTACAGATAATCTAGTAGTTGGTTTCTTTTCTGATGGATGTAAGTCACTGAACTCTGTGACACAGAGGTGCTTGCCTTGAGGGAGCTAACAACCTCACGGATAAGATAGATGCATAAACAACTAACCTCTTAAGTAGTGGAGTAAATGCTCTAGCAGAGGGACTAACAATAGAACAATTGGTTTGACTGAACTAAAGACAAAAGTTTGGCTTCAGGAAAAAGATAGCCATTAGTGAAAATCATGAAATATGAATTAAGGGAGCAAAGGAATGTTTCAGACACAATCTGCATTTAATAAGTACTTAGATTACAAAGCGTCTATGTGCTTTCACTGCACACTTAAGGTTTACATCCAGGACTGCCACTGATATTCAATAATCTTCAGAAAGTCTGTTATCATAAAAACCAAGGACATGTTCATATTTTAAGGAGAATCAAATCAAACAGGCATACCATGCATACATGTAAGTCATTGCCCCTTTGTTAGCTTTTGTTAAAGAATAATATACTTAGAGAAAAGTGCATGTGTAAGAGTACAAGTTGGTAAGTCCAAAAACTGAAAACACCTGTTTGACCAGAATCCACATTCCAAAATAGAATGTGTACAGTTTTGCAGAAGACTTCTCATACTCCATTCCAGTACCACCACTCCTCAATCCCAAGGCTGATTTCTACTGGTAGAGAGTCATCTGCTTTTTCATGAATACTCAAATGATGTGTACTATTTTATGTCATAGCTTCCTTCACTCAGTGTTAGACTCCCAAGATAGACCTCTCATTGTTGTGCAAGTTTATAATGTGTTTGTTGTCATGACTCTGCAGCATTTTATTGTATTGGCTTACTATAGTCCATACTACAACTATAGTCCATACTAAACGTGGAGGCCTTCCAGTTTCGAACGATTACAGTTAATGCTGTGGTGGACATTCCAATGCATGTGTTTCAGTGAACACATGCAGACATTTGGGATATTTTTACTTGCATCTATCTAATAAAATTACTGTATCACACATGATAGATACCACCCAATCGTTTTCAAAACGACCAATTTATAATCCTGTCAGCAGTTTATGAGAGTTTCACTGACCCCACATTCTGCACTTTATATTTTCCATGTTTTTATTTTAACCATTCTGGTGAATATAGCCACTTTATTTTTCTCTTTATTTTTTCAAATTGTTTACATATGCTGGATACAAAACCATAGTTGGATAGATATATTTTGTCTTCTGATAAACAGAAATCCTTCATTTTAATATCAAATGTCCATCACTTTTATTACTTGTGATTTTTGGGGTAGTTTATGAAATCTTTGCTTTCAAGGACAGGAAGAAATCCTACCTTTTTCTCAAAGTAGTATATTTTTACTTTTCACATGTACAATGGCAATTTTATTTTTTTAAATCTAATTATCAGATCAATGTTGAGATAAGTTTTTTCCTATATAGAATATCCAAGTAACTCAGTAACATATTATTGAAATAGACAATTACTTTAATTTAGTTATGGTGTATTATATCCACTGAAGTAAGAATCAGATATACCTTTTGTCAAATATATTTTCTATCATTTGAAATCCTAGATTTGAGGACCACTTTCTGGTGACTAGGTCAAATTTCTAGCAAATAGTAGGAAGGAAATTGGAGAAAAAAAATAAGCTAATTTTGCTACTATAAATCTGTTCAACAAATACTATATTGAAGTAATTTCATTGTGATTCTGCATTTTGCATTCTGTCCAAAAGTATTGCTGGTTTTTACTTGATTCCCAGTCGAAGTTCCAAAATTCCTCCTAATTACACCAATGATTGAAATATTTTCTGGAATATAAAATAGCAAAATGGATAGGATTGTTGGAATTTTTTGCTCTGAACTACCACAATTTCATTCATAGCCCTTGCTGTTGCTGTATATTACTTCCTTCAGATTTCATTTGAAAGTGCAAATCACTGCTTAGCAATCTATGTATCAATAATTCTTTAACCTTGAACGTGTTGCTACCTCTCTTATGAAAGAACTTGAGGGGTATAAATATAAACATTGTAGTCAGTTTGCTGAGAAGGACCTATTCAAGTGCAGTCACAGGCAGTTGTTACATGAGATTGATAGGGACCTGTAATAAGAGGGTAGACATGTAATGAGCCAGTGCCAGTTTGAAAGTAATGGGCAATCATGAGGTTAAGAACTTCTTTGGATGAAGAATGATGAAACTTTCTCTGATAGCTAGAACCCAGTGACTTCCTTAATACCAGTTAATCTTAACTTTCTTGTAACATCAAGAGGTCAGCTTCTTCAACTATAAGTAGGAATAATAGTAATGCTTACTTCATCGACTCATTCCTTTATTAAATAATCTGATCAGAATTACTCAGAGCAGTGACTGGTGCAAAGTTACACTCAATAAGTATTGCTTTGAGTGCTGCTGCTACTGTTGCTGAACCACACCATCTGTATCTGGGCGAGTTCTGTGAGTCCTTCCTGGCCCTGCTCACATCCCTCACAGACGTCCAAGACCTCTGTCTTCACAGCTCAACACCATCATACTACAGAGTTTAAATCTATCATAAATGAGAACCCTTGTCTACTTATAATTGGAATTGTGCACTATTGCCTGTTCAGCATGCGAATCTTGTCTTTGGAAACAGAATTATAAACACCTAAGAAATTTATCTGAGCCTCTAACAGGCCTGCCATGCTGCTCATTTATATAGGGAACATTGACTGCTGAACAAAACCTTGTTAATGGATGATATACTACAGCTAAGTTTACAATAGGCTGCATTTTAATTTTTTTTAAATAGCAAGGATGGAAGTGCATGCTATTTAGCATATAATAGAGAATATTTAAAAGTCAGTTTCTCATTGCTTATATTTTATTATGTTTACAGGAAGGATGGATAGAAGATATTTTAAGATTTAAAGTATCATTTGCAATAAAACCTCTCTTCAAAATAAGTCCCTTCTGATTTAATAATTTGATTTTAAAAGAATACATCTATCTCTTGTCAGATTTTTCTTTTAACTCATGGTCTAGACAGGCAAATTTTATTATGTTCTTAAATATCATGGAGAAACATTTCTGAAAAATATCTCTTCTAATTGTTTGGGGTGGCCATCATGTTAATATGTTGTGAGTTCACATTTCTTTATCCTTAAAGAACAGAGAAGGATTTATTATTAGTGTGAAAAAATTACCACAAACTTTCAAAGCACAGATTTATCATTTATAATCATTTATAGTTCTAGAAGTCAAATCAAATATAGATCTCACCAAACCCGATTCAGTATGTCAGCAGGCCTACATTCCTTTCTGGAGGTTCTAAGGGAGAATTGTTTCCTTGTAGGTCCCAGATAGAGATGCATTCCTTAGTTCAAGGCTGCTTTGTCCATCTTCAAAGCCAGGAACTGCTACTGAGTTTTTCTCATATTGCATCACTCCAACTGTCTCTTCTGTCTCCTTCATCAGCATGTTAGAACTCTTATGATGACATTGGGTTCACCTAGAAAATCCAGGATAATCTCACTATTTGAAGTTCAACTGATTAGCAAACTTAATTCTATCTGCTAGAATACCACTGCCTTGTACCATAACATATTTACAAGTTCCAGGGATTAGGAAGGACATAGACTTTGATGGTAGAGACCTTAATTGAGCTACCACACCCATCTTTTCTTTCTTAAAAATAAATGTGTTTATTTTAATTAAGGGAACATTAGGATCCCCTCATCAGGTATCATCACCATAAACACCCATATTCCACCAGCATAATCCATTGTACTCTCTCCCCTCTTTGTTCCACCCTCTCCCAGTCATTCCCCCACCTATCATCTTTTCTATATGGAAGAAAGTAATTATTTGTCAGCAAGTTTCATCCCACTTTCAGTAATTTAAGACTTCTTGTTGCATTTTTGTTTGTAGAGGAAATGGAGAACAAATGAAAATATATTAAAATTTTGTTTCAGAAGCCCTAAAAACCAGTTCCTGACCTTACTAAAATGTTTTTTTCTTATGAAATGAAATAAGAAGTGATGTGTATCCATAAAAGCAAAGCACAAATACACTGATATATTTTAACAAAGGCTGATTCTATAAAGTTTGATATTTAGAGATTCACATCCAAAAAGTACATGTTTTTTTCTCCATTCATAACAAAAGGAACACATATTGAATGACCCTATTGATATCATGTCCAGTGAAAAACAAAATTACAGAAATGAGAACAGAGGAGTGACTGGGGACTTAAGGAAGAGCAGGGAGAGTGTGACTGTGAGGGAGCAGCAGTAGAGTTCTCTTGTGGCCAGAGAACAGTTCTACACCTTGATTGTGATGATGATTACATAAACCTATACATACAAGTGGTGAAATCTCATGGAGTCACCCACAAAGAATTTCTTTAATGAACACATGCAAAAAAAAAAAAAAAAAGGAACCCGAGGAATCTGATTAAAATCCAGCTAAAGTATTAAATATATTAATTGACTAGTACCATGCTAATCAATTTCCTGATCTTAATCATACACATCAGGAAATACTGAGTGATGAATGTAATACTTTAGCTACATCTGTGAGTCTGTTATTATTTTTAAAATATGTTGATTTTTACAATGCATGCTTAAAAGAGAGGTACATGAGAATGTGGATAGATGGCTAAAATCTGAAGATAAATACCTAAACATCTGTCTGTATTAAACACTACAGACAGGTAGAAAAAGTGTTTAAGGTAGAAAAAGTAGGTATTATTTACAATTTAACATTTTGTGGAGACATGAATCAGCTGAATGCGAATCACATTCCAAAAGTGCGTTCTAATTCTCAAATCATTCCAAATCTCTAGTCTCATATGTATTTTAAATTCAGTAAACTAAATAGTTATCCTTAATCCAGTATATGAGAAAGATAGAGAAATAAAATACTACTTCTTTAGAAGCACCAAAAATTAAATATTCAGATTGGTCTGAGAAAGGAGATTATGAGAAACTTAAATTTCTATCTCACATGAGTTCTGTGTCCAGAGGTTGTCCCCCAGTTTGCAAGAGACTAAACCTCTAACAGAGAACTTTAAAACGGGTCGACTTTTTGTTCATTTTAAGTTATTCAAGACAATTCTAGAAAGCACCTTTCAAAAATGATTTTTAAATTGTGTGTGTTTAAGTTAGAGAGAAGAAAATATCTTATAAAGACTTTTTATTATCTCCTGGGGGTCTGAAGTGAGAGAAAAAGCACATCAATTTGAGAAAGTTGGAAAAGAAGCAGAAATTGACAAATGATAAAGAACTCCAAATGAACGTAATCTGGGTTATTTTGAAATTGAATCTTGCAGCCTCTGGATTTTGAAAGGTAATTCTTGTATTCCATTTGATATGGATAGTAAACTCACTTCCATTAGATCTATTAAGATATTGAAGAAAAGAACATTTATTATGTTATGTGAAAAAGAAGCATTCATGTAAGTCCACATCAAAAGTCTGCTTTGACTAGTACATATTCCAGACAAAGTGAAATCTGGCAAATTCAAAGTTCTATTGGTTTCTTCCTACCAGTGAGAATTGGGGAAGTCTCTAAAATAGAGTTTAAGTTGCATTACCTGTAAAAAGGAGTTATAATCATAGTTAACATTTGTTGAGGGATTTTTATGTTTTAAGCCCTGATCTAAATTCTATATGTATATATTTTCATAATAACAAAAATAGCTATATCACAGGAAATGATTAAATGCAAGGAATAAATGAACTAAAATGTATTAAAAACTCAAAGTTCGAACATATAAATTAACATTTTTATTTGTTTTTTCTTACTCCAATATTTCCTAGCAGGGGTTTTGGTATTAGTATCTGCAGGTCATACCCTGTCAGGGGTCTCTGCGAGTAAAGTTGAAGGTATATTACTGAAATACTTGTTTAAACACCTTACAAGACTAGAAACTTCACTCTTAAATAATTACCTCTTTAACTCTCAGACTCTATAAATTAGTTATTAAAATAACACCCCCAGATGATGTCTATAAAAAATACGTTTTTCTCAAAAGAATGGCGCCATGTAAATGAAGCATAATTATTGTTCTTTTGGGGTTAATGTTATTAAGATCACCATTTTTATGGGGGTGATTGTGTGTAGACTTACTGGTATTCTTTACTTAGTTCTGAGTCCATAAACTAATTCTGAGCTCTTCTCTACCACGGAAATAAAACTCCTACCAAAGACAGGAATTCTTGTGTCTGTAGCAGTAGGATTCATCTAGAACTCACTTTGGACTTAAGCTAGACTCCTTGCTTCCCTCCCCAACAGGGCCTCTCCTGGAGCATCATCTCCATTAGCAACACAGTCAGTACATCTCGGAAGCAGAAGAAAGTTCATGATTACTTGGGAGAAATCATCCCCCAAGGGATTTGAGCCTCAAAATAATCTTTATGTGTATGCTGTGTAAAGCCCTAATTAAGTGTTACATATTAGACCTTATGAAAAAATATACCTTCTCCTCTATGCACCAATGAAATGAACTCTTTCCCCACTAAGTTGACATCTACTAGAAAAGATTAAGTCACATGAATTGAGAATAAATATAAACTTAGGTCAGCAGCCTAAATGGCATAAATGATACTATTTCTGAAAGTTAAACTTAGTCCTTCATAAAAATCCTTTACACTTTATTAGGAAGAAATGATAATTTGGTAACATCTCCCTATATCTTTATTGTTCATGTCCTTAATTGTGACTAGGAAAAAAAAATTAAAAACTCATTGTTTCCCTTCTAGCACCACTGAAAAATTTCTAAATTTTTAGTAAGTTTAGGAATTCATTTTTTCCCCACTGCTTCAGCACCTTCTGAGATGGCTACCCATAGCACGTTCTAATAACTGGTGAACAATTGTGAAAATAAATAACTTCAATAAATATGAAATTACTTTTAGCTCATAAATCACAGAATTTTGGAGATAATGGAGCCCTCAGCCACTAAGTAGTCTTCTATGAGTCTTAATCTTTTCATGGAATGTAGGAAGGTTGAATCCTTAGGCTAAAATCTCCAGGTTAGAAAGCCCATGATTAATGCTACCTCTTTTTTTCTCACTGGACGACCAAAGGGACACTATTCTTCTAGCAGCAGTTATTTGAAAAATACTGTTAGCTCACAGTTCCCTAATGCATAGAAATATTTTCAAAGGGGTCTTCTGGGATCAATAGTGCATTCATAAGATTTATATCAATTTCCAATTACTTAAAAGATTGTTTTCTTCCCAGTGCTTATGACAGTTTCAAATTATACATTTTACTTTGTCTCATTATATAAGAACTAGCTTCTCAAAAATTTAAGAATAGAGAAATGTGCCCCTCATATCTTACTTATATCACTGAAGAATTTTATTATACATTGATAGCCTTTTCTAGCACAGCTTGCCCTAATAGCAAAAATTAAAATTTCTATGCTCGATAAGTTTGAAATCAGCTTTATTTCATGAATCATGGAATTTTAGACTTATGAAACCTATCATGAAATGTTTCCATGTTCTTAATCTATAGAGAATGTTATGAAAAATATCATCAACAGGTTTTAAAAAAAAATCCTAATTTAGATCCACCCTTTGATTTTTCAAACAGTAACTCAGGTTCCACAGATTAAGAGCTGGTCAAAACCATAAAGTCAGTTCTAATACCAAGTGTAAACTGAAACCTAAGTACCCTGACACCTGGCCTGTAGTGGTTTTTATTAGTAAGCAGGAGAGTCTTTTACTGTTCTTCTGCCATAAGCCAGGCAGTAGTTCAAGATATTTTACATATATTAACTCTAAACTTTAAAACAATATAACCCCTCAAGGTAATATTATTATCACAATTAAATAAATGAATTAAGTAATTTTCCCAAATTCTTATAGATAATTCCACAACAGAATCCATATTTAAATCCTTGTATATCCAGACCCTAAAAATTACATCCCACTGGCCCTTTATAGTTTGTAGGTATTAAGATATACACATTATGTCTCATTGAACTTTGTTGAATGATCTGTGAGAAACACAAAAATCAAAATTTTACAGTGAAGAGTGTTGACTAGATTCTAATTTTGAACTACCTCATAGTAAAGTCCCCAAATTTCCAAGTGCCGCATGTCACATTTCCTTCTGACCCTGTACTGTGATAAAGATATATTCCGAAGTATGATTTGTAGACTAACAATAAACTTCACAGAAAATTCTATGTCTCATTTCCTATACCCATGACCTTTCCTACAATGCAAAGAGAAGTGCATGCCTCCCCCCACCCAACACTGTGATAATAAAGTAGACTCTTCTATCCAGTGGTCATAACCACAACCACCATCGGGAAAAACATAACTCAATTCATCGAACCCATTTCCTGACTGTTCTTGGGGATTTGGGGGCCTCCTTAGGAAAGCAGAGCCATGTAATAACAAAAGGTCATTGCTGTAGCTCTGACCAAAATAATGTCCATCAATAATTGGTTTGGTGTGGACTTCACTGTGAATTTTAAAAGCAAATATAAAACAGTCAGTTGTTTATCTCTCTTATTCCAAGAGGAAGATCAAAAGGAGGCTTATCAGGACTGGAGACAGTTTATTTCCATCTCAGAACAAAAGACAAATGATACCATGTCTTTTCCTTTCCTTTGAGGTTCCTGTGTCTGTTCCTTTCCACTCCCTTTCCTGATTGACAATAATATCCTGACCATTAATCTATGTATTTTAAGCATAAAAATCAATTTCTGGGACTTGTCTAGTTTATTTTTTCTGACAGGAACAATGGGGAAAACACCAAGTTGTTGTCGGGGGTAAGAAAGACTTTAAAACACTCTTAGCTTTTTCTTAACTTCAGCTGATGTGACAAAGAACGAAGTTATAATCAACTCAGGGCAAGATCTAGATGCAGACATAGAATCTGAAGGAATTTCATGTTCAAAATAATTACTGGTCCTTCCACCCAATAAAATTTTGGATGTTCAAATTAATATATTTATTTACAGAGAACAACTCTGATCTAAAGAGGATCTTTGCTATTTTGCTCATTCAAGAAAAATATTAAAAACACATTTTGTTTGTATGTCTTAGAAGTGGCGGCTTAAGAAAGGTAAGGAAATAAGAAATGGGAGAGTCAGTCATGGCAGCATTATTAAAGATGGCATTACTGTGATGGAGGGCCCTCATCTGCAACAATATCTAGCCTGATGTTTCACTTTCAAAAGCTCCATTTTCCTAAGAGCACAGAAAATAAAAGGAAAATGTGGATATGTTTGTTTGCTTTTTAGAAAACAAAACTACATCTGGGCTAGACTAAATAAATGCTGTTGCATGTATTTTGTCAGTCAGAGAAGATCAAATTGATGGAGTACGCTAAAAATAAGTTTAAATTTTGCTTTTGTTTTAAATCATGGTGTCCTAAAATGAAGAAAGTAAGTAAACTGCTTAGTTGGAGAGTCTATGCCTATAATAATCCAAACAAGCTATTCCACTTTCAGGACCATGTGGATCAATAAACAAGAGTTTTGTGTGTCTCTTCCTGGACTAAATTCACTGATCAGATGACTGTTGTTTTAGGAATTCATTTGTAACTGACATGCTACAAAAGCTTGACCTTATCACACAGCAAGACTCACATGAAAACCTGTGCTTCCTCAGCAGCTGAACTCTGATTTCAGGCATCATCGAGTAGGCAACAAATAACAGCATCAAAACCCAGTAGATAAAATACCCAATTTTCCCACTGAGAAGCTATTCAGTTTTAATCCCTAATCCTCAGGGAAATGAGTGTAAGGCCCTCAGATAAATTCAAGTAGAGCCATGGTCCAGGTCACACACATAATGTATGTAATTCTGTGTAATCAGAATCATTTACTAAAGAGTCCCCAAATCTCTAATATAAAGATTAAATTCCCTTGCAACCTTTCAGTAGAAGTCTGAACCAATTAGACTTAAGAACATAGGAAATATTAAGACAAAAAGAAGCTTAACAAAGTCTATTTCACTTAGCTTTTGTACCTTTAACCCCTTTAACTCCCTTAGTAACCATTTTCCAAAGTATCTTCTTGCTGAGTGTTTATCCTAGAATGTACACAGATTGCTTCCGCTAGAAGAAGCCTTTTGTTCATTTCCTCTTGTTGCTTAGTTCAACTTACTTGGCGCCTTTTTTTAGTCATACAGAATTCACTCCATGTGCAGGGTCTTGTTTTCTTTGAAAGGGGACAAACTAGACAAAATTTCTCTAACTTTCTTCATTATTATTATATGAAAGCAGGCTCAAGGCTTAGGAAGCCTTCCTGCTTTCCTGCTAAAACCAGTCAAAAGGGCAAACATCTCCAACCAATAAGCCACAGGTCCCGGCATCACCCCCGCATAGCAGTTGCTACTCAAAATGCAGTTTAACAAGTGATTTCATTTACAAGGGAATGTTAACAGGAAAAACAAAAAGTCCTTAAAAGCCACAAGTAGTCGGTCATCTTACCCCAGTCACCATTCTCAGTCCCAAAGGTCCCATGTTCAAGATGTTGCCCCTTTGCCCCTCCAAACCTGAGGCAGGCACTCTTCAAATTCCAGTCTTTCTCCTCTCCCCATCATCTTCTCTTTGCTTCCTCCTTCTCCAATGTGCCTAGCTGTTCCACTTCTCCAGGTGCTTCAAACTTCTTAAAATGCCGATGCAAAAATCAGTTTTCCAAATCCCTGGCCATCTCCAGGCTCACTATGCCACCTTGCTGCCGTGCCACATCTCGACATCGGTTACCCTTCTGCACAGTCACCATGGCTCCTCACCACCACCAGCTCACTCTTCCAGGGGGCTTGTGCCTATCCTGGTCACTCCACTACTTTTTACCCACCTGCCATTCTTGTCTTTCCTCTCCCCCAAACTCTTTGTCTCTCTAGTCTCTGCTCCTTTCCTTTTATATATTTTTTCCTTATAAAAACCACAAGCCCCAATTTCCATCTACACACTCTCTTGGTGATACATACTCTCCTCCAGGGTCCACACCTGGAATTTGCAACAAAGTACAAGTACCCTTATCCTGTTTGTGCCAGTACTCTTTTCCTGTTTAGGCCATCTTTTACTTCTGTGTTTTTCAGACACAGATAATAGCATCAGTGTCTAAATTACAATACTGCCCATATTGGGGTCCCAGCTTCACTGCCATCTCTGACAAATGAGGCATTCTCTCAAAGGCCTCAAAAGACCAAATCCCCAGTGGGCTCTGGACTCACTTGTCAGCGCCTACCTTTGCCATAGCTGAATTTAGTATGAAATGGAGACCTCAAGAATTTTAACGACATAATCAGATGTGTTTGAGAAAAATTAGTCAGCAACAATTTAAATGTAAACAATTTAAATAAGATGGGTTAAAGTACAAGTAAATCAAGCCAGACTCGGTGGCTCCTAGTGGCTGGGGCTAGGGATCGCTGTTCGAGTCCCGCTCGGGGCAACATAGCGAGCCCTAGTCCCCAAAAATAGCTGAGTGTGGTGGCACGCTCCTATAATCCCAGCTACCTGGGAAACTGAGGCTGGGGATTGATTGAGTCTGTGGTTCCACAAGCAACAGGAGCCTGCCGTTCCACAGGCAAAAACAGCGAGACCTAGCCTCAAAAAATTTTTTTTAAAAAATAAAGTACAAGTAAATTAGACACATGTAGACTAGATAATGGTCCAGGATGCAAAGCAATGGTGACTTGAATTAGGGTACTAACAAGGGCAATGGGAAGTACACTGCAGAAGTAGCACCTGTTTAACTTAATAACTCATTAACTATATTAGAATAACATGAAAAAGTAGGGGGATCAAAAGACTTCAAGATTCAGAGTGTGTTACTTGAATGATACGATGTTAAAGAAAGACTCAAAGACAGCAAGATTAATTAGAATTTACGGTAAGATGCTGAGGTACAACCTCCTCTCAACCTCCAGAACCCCCTTCTCATTTCTGAAGCGGTTGATCAGGTCACGGAGTCATAATTGGCGCTATAGTAACAGGATGGAACACTAGGGGGCGTAATAGCAATAGACCTAGATCAAACGCTTTTTTCCTGAATTTTCTAGACTCACCTAGACGTCTTAGAGACCCAGAGGAGCCAATATAATGATGTATGCTTAAGGAAATGGACCCAAGAAGGCCATTTACCCTACTTCTAGCCAGGACCACAAGACCAAGTGGAAAGAAAATCGCTGCCACTCGTGTGGTCAGCCCGTTTCACCAGCACAAGGGGATATATGAGGTGTGGAGGCCGATGTTTTCATTGGAGCTTCCACTGCTTTGGCTATACTCTTCAGGAAAATGTAGCTAAAGTAGCAGCTGTTCAAGTTTCAGAGAACCTAGCCAAGTCTTTCTTTCCAAAAGAATCACGGGATTCTTTTACAGCTGCGTCCTCCTTTTACAGCTCAAAGCGCTGTTTGAGGGTTGCCAATAGAACATTCAAGCAGTGACCACTAGCTGGCTGCTGAAACTCAGTACTCAGGACTGCAGGACTTTGTGACAAGGTCAGAATATTCTGAAAATACGGAAATACTGCTCTCAGTCTACCTGCCATTTACCTACCCACTGTCCTTTCAGTACTATCATAATGACCAAACTATTTCAAATTCATTGCCCACTTATTCCCTTTTTGAATTAGGTCACTTATGTTTTTTTAAATCTATTTTTTTAGCCTAACATTGAGAACGCATTATGATTACAATAGATATAATGAATGGTTACTAGAACTAACATATGAAATTACAGAATACCCAGTGAAATTTGAACTTCAGATAGAAGAGCTTTTCATTTCTTTAAGTAAAAAAATAGCTCACGAGACATATTAAGTCCAAAAAATTACTTACTGACTACCTGAAATTTGACCATCTCTAACCATACTGTATTTTATTTGACAACCCTCAGAAAAAGAGAAACCAATGGAGAACCAATCACAGAACCAGATCTATATTCAAACTGCAGCTTTCTATGATGGTGCTCCCCTTTACTGAGCTTCAGGGCTCCCACATGCACTTGTGCCCATAACATACCAAAACCCACCATGAAATGGAAAGTTCAAACTTAGTTTCTCCTTGTTCAGATATAAGTGCTTAATCATCATAGTTCCTTTAAAAAAATGGATATAATTTTGCAAGTTTTTCTACAGAATTATGCAAGCTTCCTTATAGCTTTAGTCCTGATCAACATAATCCAGAACTGAGTAGGATATTTGCACATCTTCCAAAGAAATCTCTGGATTAAGCATAACTATAAGAGCTGTCTCCTAGTTTAAAAGTTTAATATCTGCTCTCACTGTGACCTACTTATTCCAGAGAAGCTGAGTTTCAAAATCAGATCTCTTAAGGTGTCCACTGCACTGGTTTCATAGAAGTATTTTCATGTACTTAATAAAACCTGGTGAAAGTCAGGGGCACAGAATGCCTTTCAAGGGAATCTCATAAGGTGAAATGTACAGAAAGGTTCTAGGAAGCCAGGAGAAGAGATCTGGCCATGTTGCCCAACTGCTAGCTCAGTTGCCTTGATTGGATGATTATGATCGCACTACACCGGACCATCAACACTGTCTTGACTTTGCTGTCTCCTTCCCAAACTGCCTCCTGATTGCTTTTAGTCGCTTTAAAAAGCAGCAGTACCTTTTGCTTACTAGTATTTCATCGACCATAATTCACCACCACCCATGACCTCTCCATTTTCCTCTGCACACACAAATGGCAGAGCCATTCTGACTGGTGCTACCACAGGCATTCATCTGACTGAATTAGTCCCTCAAATGAAATTCCCATCTCCATTTTAACATCTACCAACCCTGCAATAATAAATGTTCCCTCCACTTTCAAAATAATTTCTTGTTTGTGGATACTTCCTGGAAGGTCTTACAGGCAATGTTTGAAACTAAGTGAATTATGCCCCTTGCTCCATGCAATTCACCAAACAATCTAGTACTAGCTAACTGCAAATAACTTGTGCTGCAAAGGCATAAATTAATGTTTGTTACAATATATTTTTACATAAACAGGTATGGTATCACTAGAAGAGAATGAACTCTGACTGCTAGCCAGAAAACACAATTTAAGATTGTGGGGAAAACCATGAGCTACTTAGCTATTCTGCAGCCATTCACGAATATACATAGTTCTACATTTTTAATAATAATAATAGTAATGTCTAGCTATTACCTTGGGAATAGATGCAGTGTCTTGTTTCAGAAGTCCCCATGATGTTAATACTTCAATGTTGACAATGACTTTGGGATCCATCTTCTGTCAGTTTGATAAGTATCTATGAATTCCCAAACTCACTTATTTTAAACTATAGCCTACCGCCATTTAGTCACTAATACAATAATTGCTTTTACTTTGATATTCTTCAGTCTCTAAAATTGTTTCAGTTCTTCTGCCAGTGACACACACTTGTTTATCTTTTCTTCAACTCCTCCTTATGATGTTTCTGTAAAGTAGTAAAGCTGGTCCAATAACAGTGACTAAGTATTTGCTTTAGACAAAAGTCTCCATATCTGGACAGGCACTCTTTAGCAGGGTTTTCTCAATCTTTAGGCATAACTTCTTATTAAAAGACAAAGCTTTCGTAAATCGCTCATAATTATATCTGTACTTCTATTCCCTGTTGATTGACATAAGTACCAAGAAGCTGCTATAAATTTAAGTACACTTTGAAGTCAATTTGTATTTTACTGTATTCATTACAAAAACATCTACTTATACTTTCATTACAGTGTATGTATATGAGTGCAATCACTATCCCTGAGTCAAATACTGAAAATACTGATTTATGCACCTTTTACAAGAAGGGCACGACTTTTAACAGGGGTCTACACCACACAGGGTAAAAGCACCCTACTGTTGGTATGTGCTTTATCTTAGAAAGTACACTGGCTGGGGGGTGGGATTTGAGGTTCTCTCTAAGGACTGAGATACATTTCCATCAAGGACAGAGGCATATAAAACAGTCAGTCTCCCCCCAGAAGAGACAGGGGTGAGGAGTGTGGGTTAAAGTAGGGTCACAGTCAGGGGCATGCATTTGCTTTGGAAAAGTTCCTGCAGATTAAGCTACAAAATTACCACCATTCTTTCACTCCTCGGAAAATTGAATTTTTGTATTCAATTAATAGTTTTGGTGTTATTGTAGCTATTATGCTAGTGCTATTAATAAATATCTAGGCTTCAATTCTGCTTCATGTACAAATAGGTGCTATCTTTCAGGTGAGGAAATAACCCAGATTAGATTAGGTTAGATCTAGAATAATCTTTTATAGACCTGTTACTGTCAACATGCCAAATTCATCCTGATTATCAGTCCCTCCCCTGCATAGTATTTACCTAAAACAATGAAGGGCATTGACAGTCATTACCTGCTCTCCTCTCCCTGATAAAAGTCTTCTCTTTTAACACAAAGTTAGCATGAATTAAGCTTTCTGTTTTCAAAGTCATTCTGGAGGATTAAGAGAGAGAGAAAGGAAAAGAGAAAGCAAATAGGGAGACATTTCCAAGGCCCTTGCTCTCTGAGGTGAGCTGAAAGTGAGATGGGACCCCCTTACCACCAAATCCAGTAGGGCAGTACCCCTGCAAACCAAGTACAGATGACGAGAAACATGTCAAGGTTTGCAGTCAAGCTGGGACAGGTAGTAGAATACTCTCTGAGTCAAACAGCATTTGGTATGCTCACCAGAGTCGTTCTTTATGACTCAAAGGTTTATGGCTAAAAACTGGCGCTTCCATGCTTGTGGTCCTCCCACTCCCCTTTCCTGCTAAGCTCCCACTCCTTCCCTCTATCCTGTCCTTTCTTCCTCTTTGCCATTTGATTTTCCGATTCAGGTACCACTTGGAAGAATATTCCAAGGACTGCACATCAGCGAGCCCACCAAGAGCTCCAGGATGGAGTCAGACTGTGTCGGGAGTGCCACCTAGAGAGACAGTGGACATGTGTGGGGTCTGTGCCATAGGACTGGTGCCAACGCACCCAGGAAAGTTATTAGATGATGGGGAGTGGGGGTGTGGGGAGGGAAAGCCCCTGTCTGGGTTTATAATTGAGGTGATACACCTATAGGTTGCACAATAAATAAACAAAAGAGGGAATGTTGAATGAGATGGTGCCTCAAGCAAGGGAGAGGGTTCCCAGGCTTCATGTTGGGGCACAGAGCAAGGAGAACCAACTACGTACCTTCTCCACCCGTAGAAAGACCTCAAAGCAAGAATGTGCAGCTGTTTCCCAATTGTTTGATAAAGGACAGTGCCCTGGAGTCATTCTGAGTGACCCAGTCCTGGGCCTCTGGAGTGGCTAACCCTACTGCCTAAAAGAATAGTTTGAAATCCTCAGCTTGCCTGCCACTGTCTGAATTTCCCTGAGGAAGTGTGAACCCAGGACTTTGGGGAGTAGACACATGAGAATTTTCTGCCTCAATCTCTTACAGTTTCTTGGGTTCATGCCACCATCCTGGTATTTGATTTAGAGGCCTGCAAGGGAAATCAGTCCCATGTGGTAGATAACAAAACACTCTCCACCTTGGAATCACGAAGTGGAATTTGAATCTGAAGCCAAAAACCCTATCTCTGCCTGCTTCGCTAATTACATAAATTTCCTTGCTAGATTCTGCAGCTGTTTATATAAATACAGCTCTGGTTCCCAGAAGTAGCACCTCTCTACACAGGGGTTCAGGTCCCTCATGCCTGGGCTGGGATGCAGACGCTTCTCAAGTGCTAGTCTATTTCTGTTGGCTATTCTAAGTGAGCCTGGATTTATTTCAGTCTTTCATGAAATGGAGCTAAACAACTGCCCTGTGATGCAGAAGTGTCAAAGAAAAAGGAGAGACAGAAGGGTGTGGGGGGGGGTGGGGGGGTGAGTGTTTGCGGGCTCGCCTGCGCCTGGGTGTGTAGTAGACAGTAACTGTAGCAATAAATAGTAAATACAGAAACCTCACAGAGAGTGTCAGGAGAGAAACAAGATTATAACTGAGGTAGTAGTAGCGGTAGTGGTAATAGTAATATCTCTTCCCTTAGGAGGTTCCACATTTCCCTCTGGAAAGGATCCCCAAAATTGCTTTACGCGGGAACAGCTATGAAGTTTTGTAGGATGTGCCCCTCTCATAGACCTGTCCCGGAACCTCACCACTCTTGCCTGACAACATCTTTACCTTCCCTTTCACTGAGAATTTAGAGTAAAGCTACAACTGAATAATGAATTTTCCCCCATACACACATTATTTCAGCACAGCTGTTCCTAATTAAAATGTAACTTGGTTACTCCATGAAGAGCAAAGGTGTGGTAAAATCTTGCTGCTTTTGTTTATTGCATCCCTTTTCAAAGAGAGATGAACAAATTTTTCTAAATGTGGCTCCATGAGTTTATTTAGTACTAGGTGGACTCACAAGTAACACCACTTGATGAGATGAGGTGACTGGGTGAGAAACTGAGAAACCTACTATGGTTGAAAAAAATTTAAGGACTTTTTATATGACACACAAATGAACTAATAAAAATGTGACCTCTTGGCATCTATAAAAAGAGATATCTTGGGTTTCTTTCAGTGAACTATTTGAAGGCTTTAAATTTTTAAACAAAGTCCAGCTGGTTCATATGTACAAGTTCCAAACCCTGAAATATTCCCATGATATCTGGTTTCAAAGAATTCTGCTGTTGTAAACCAATGAGTAAACTAAACTAGTAAGGGATGTTTTTCCTTTTGAAATTTGTATTATTCTTGTTATCAACTATGACACATGCAAAACAAAAATTCAAAGGAAAAATGTAATTCTGGTAGGAAGGGAAAGAAATACAATTATTATTCAATTGTGATCAAAATTGTAAGTTAAATTGTCACTCAGTGGGAAAAGGATACCTGAGAGTCTCAGGATACACTCAGAGTCTCAAAGGATTTAGATTTAAATAGAATTTAAATATATCTACACTGTTGCACACTTAAATTCCACAGTTCAGTACAGCCGGCATGAAGTTCTGCCCCCACAGTTTGTTTCTTGTTTGGGGGAAGTGCAGGGGGAGCCTTCTTCTCTTAGTTTGCAATGACTATGATTTGGAAGACAATAAATACCTCTAGCTACATGGTGATTACCAAAGCTTTGCTATTTTGTCAAATACTATATTAACTTTAATCATTTCCCCCACACCCCACCCACCTTTTTTTTAATCACTCTGCTTATGCCCACTATAAACCCTGAAGCTTAACAGCTAACAGGATTTCTCTTGCAAAAGCACATGTTCCTCTTCCTAGTGGTGATTGTCTTCTCTTCCATACTCCTCCAGACTCTAATTTACTTTCCACTATTGCACTCTCTGTAACCTCAACTCCTCAATATGCGTCTAAGTTTTTTTTTCCTTTTACCACCAAAGATTCTTTGAGTTCTTTTTTTTAAAAAATAATTTATTTATATATATTTCACATCATTTCAGTCCCTGGGGGTCACCCACCGCCTCCCCTCCCTGCCCACTCCAGCTGGTCCCCACTCTCCCCTTGTGTCCTTTCATTTGGTTGACCTTTAATGTCTCAGAGATTGCAAACTTGATCAGGATACCAAAGAGGGAGGGGGGAGGGGTGGTTTCATTGGGTAACAATTTAATTTGTAAATGAAAGTGCCAAAAAGGATCCTGCCTCCTAAGACTCAGGTAATTGAGTCCGCAATGTCAGTGTGACATGCATGGCATGTTCCAAAGACCTCTGGGTATAAATCAGTATGAAAGTTCTTTGCAAATGCCATTCACACTGTTGTTTACACTTCCTGTCCAGGAATCTGATTCCAGTCACTGCACCTAATCCTAGTATTTCAGTCTAATCTTCATCCTTGGAAAACAAAAATATTCCCCCACAGAAACAAAGTCAGGTAGCTATTCTTTCTATCTGGAATTAGTCTTTGAAAATATACATTGACTTCAGTAAGGTTTTCACTATCAAAGGGAACAGAGGTGAAGGCTGCTCCTGGGTAGGCTTTGTAAAAGGCATCCCATGGGGTTGCATCCTAGCTAGTGATTATTTGAACAAGGCTTCCGCCTCAAATCTCTGACTTCTAAGTTGCTAATATTCACTTTAGCCAGAATATTTACAGGAACATTTGGACTTCTTATAACCTTTCATTCTGTAGCTTGTAAATGTAAGCACCCACCCTTTCCTCCTTACCAACAACTATGATTAAGCCTTGGAAGGAAAGGATGGGAAGTGTGTGAATTCATAATGCATCGATGACTCAAGAGTCAGAATTTCCAAGAGAAAATATTTGATGAGTTTTTCTAGGCTTTGGTGGGAAGGAAGAGAAGAGTTTCCTACAGGCTCTCCCTTGGCAGAACAATGTAAGGCAAAGTCAAAGCTAATATATAAAAAGCATCTGGTGAATCCAGCACACTCTAACCTTGTAACCTTGTAATCACTTGGCACAGCAGGAAGACATTAGAACAAAAAAGAAAAGAAAAACCTGTGCACTCTGTGTCCTTGTGTGCTTATAACATGGATTCTTCAGGATGGTTTTTTGACCATCATGATCATGGCAGCAGGACTCAACTTGCAGAGTATAGCAGTAGGTTTCGGTGAGTTTAATGTTGTATAAGTTCCAGGAGAAAGGAAATGCTGTATTTTAGAAACTATTAATTTTGAATATTGCAGTCACATCTCTGAATTGATTCTCCTGGCTGATTAAATAAAACAATAAAGAAATAAATTGTCATATTTTCTCATTTTAAAAGCCAGAAAAGGAAGATGTCAGTTTCAGAGCAAATCTAGAAAGCACATTTAAAACATCTAAAAATTAAAAGTCAGAATGAAAAATTAAGCAGGACTAGCTTCTGTTTCATCTATTAGAAAATGCTTCAGTTTTATAAAACACAGACTAGTAGGAGGTTTCTCATTCTGATTTTTAGATTTATAACTTAGATTCAGTATATATATATATTCACATTATATATATATGTATACACATAAAGTGTATATATATATGTATACACATTAATTTTAGGCCATGGAAATTTTTAATTATGTGTGTGAATTATTAAATTATTTTTATTGCATTTCATCAATAAATATTATTTACTAGATTAACTCAAATTGGGAATAACGTTAAGTAAGGAAGATTTTTAACAAGGTGAAGATCTGCCAATTATAATTTAATACAGTAAACAGTAAATTTTAAAATGTAAAGGGATTTACAAAACAAGTACTAGAATATTAGAAAGATTTATTTCAATATTTTATTACTGAACTGTTATTACTGAACTTCCTGAGGCATTAAAAATGTCTTATTTGGTTAACTTGCATTTTCTAAAAAACAAACAGATTAAAAGCTCAAACCTAAAATAGTTACAAACTCAAAGATTCATTGTAATTATAGTTTTTAAGATACTAAGACTAAAATTGTTGATTTCCAGTCATATAGTCTCTGTTTCTTTTCATTTCTTTTTTGGAGGAGAAATTTGTGTGCTCTGAAAAAAAGACACAGGTACCAGGATATTCACTAAGCAAGGCTGTAGCAGTAAAAGTCTGAATACAGCATATTCATCCATAGAAGACTAGTTAAATAATTAGGTACGAGCCACATAATAGCATTCTATGCCAACTTTTTTAAAAAATGAGGTATATTATGTATATTAACATGGAGACATGTACATTTTGTGTGTGTGTGTGTGTGTGTGTGTGTGTGTGTGTGTATGATTGATAGATAATGAGATACCAAGAAGGATCCTGCCCCTTATGACACTTAGCAAACTGGAGCCTGCAAGGTAGTGCAACTTGTATGGGAAGTTCTGAAAAGTTCCCTGTAAATCATCTAAACACTGTTCACACAATTGTGAATAAAATCTCATATTTATATTTTACATATTTACATAAATTTGAAACAAGTATAGAACATAGAAATTTCTGAACAAAAAGAATGTGTATTTACACATGTATATATAGATGAGAAAATATGTTTACTGACAACTAAATATACTAGTAATAAGTAGAATATGATTCAGTAGTCACACTAGTTAATAAATGGGGCAGTTTTACTTTTGAGTTCTTAAATATTTCATTTTTGAAGAATAGACACAAAGAGTGATTGAGATAATAATATTCCTTTACGTAACTACATCTCAAAATACTAATAGTGGTTCTAACTCTGGAAGACAATCGGTCTGTATTTTCTTCCTTCATTGTCTGTATTATCCATAGTTTCTATGTTAAATATGTGTAACTTTGAATGAGTGAATTTTTTAAAAATTTTAAGCAAGGAGCAGAGCATTTCTAGGAGGAAAAAATTGTGCAGAGGCAACTACTGTGAAGAAATATGCTTAAAATTTTGTAGTGGTTAAAAAATAATTATGAATCTGTATTAAGTAATAAGCTTAAAATGAATTCCAACTAATTCCTTAAGGCAAAATGACAGTAACTTCTCAGATATTTGATTAAGTCCCAGGTGGTTGCATACGGTCATTTTAGCAAGCATAATGAAAATACAAAATTGATTTCATAGTAAAACTTCAAGTCAGATTTCTAAAAGCTGGGTTTTTGACTGGAACAATTTACTTCCAAGAGTTCCTTTAGTAGTCTATGGAATTTAAAGTCATTATTTACTTAAAATAATATGTAACTCCATTTAAAAAAGATGCTTAGAGTTTGAGATACCATTAAGACAAATCAAATACATTGAGAAGTCTCATGTTGCTATTTATTTGTAAATTCAGAATTTTATTCTGTTCTATCCAAAAAATTGCAGATGAAATCAGAAGGATACTTTGTGCCTGTCAAGAAAAGTGCACAAACTCGTCAGCATTTATTAACAATGATCAACTAGCTTCTGTGCCCTTTCAGAGCACCCTAACGGACGAGGACTTGTAAACTTCAGAAAATCTGGCATAATTGGGAGGTTCTGAACTTCTCCAAAAGATCAGCCTCTGCCCACAACTTTCCTCAGATTCTATCTAGCACACTCTCTCAAAGCAACTGAAACACTATATTTGGTAACCTGGAGGGAAAGTACATTCTGTTGAATTAATAAGAAGCCATAAAAAGTGAACAACCTGGCTCGTGCCTGTAAGCTTCAGCCTATGAAGCGACCAGGGCTAGGGATCGGGGTTCGAGTTCCGCCTGGGGCCTGTAGCGAGACCTAGTTCCAAAAAAAAAAAAAAAAAGCTGGGTGTGGTAGCACGCACCTGTAATTCCAGCTACCTGGGAAGCTGAGGCTGGGGATTGCTTGAGTCTGTGGTACCCTGGGCAATGAGAGCTTGCGGTTCCACGGGCAAAAATAGCAAGACCTAGTCTCAAAAAAAAAAAAAAAAAAAAAAGTGAACAACCTACATTATCATCTAGATGCAAATAAAAGCCATACTTTTCTGGAGTGGACTAAATCCCAAAAAATATATTCCTGCAAGAACAGATCTGAATGCTCTACATATTTGTTGATAATAAACATGCATGTGCACGCGCGCGCGCACGCGCACACACACCCTGTAGGTAGTTTGACAATTTTCTTTCTCTTAAATTAATTAGTTTTAAATGATTATAAATGCAAATAATATACTTTTCAAATGTCAACCACATCACTGTCATTCAGTCACTCAGATTTTCTTTAAATGATGTTCATTTTGTTTTACATGTTTTAATTTTTGATACCCTTGAAAAACACTTTGGTGTGAAGAATAGACTAGGGATCAACTTTGTTTCCAGGTGACTGCCTAGATGTCACAACTCCAGGTGTTGAATAATCACTCACTGCTTCGTCTCTCCTGATAGGCAGTTTTACACTTCATATAACTGAAATTCTTCTATTTGAGTGAATTTCTAGACTCACTATTCAGTTCCATTGATTTAAAAGTACAGACAACACTTTAAGCTCTAAAGCTTATATCTTTCTGCTTGGATTTCAGACCTGCTACTTGTTGTCTGTGTGACCTTAGTTAGGTAACTTAATATCTGCCCAAACTCCCCATTTGTAAAATGGAGATAAGAATAATCATAAGATTACTATGAGGATTAAACTAGGGAAAAAAAAACACTCAGGAAGTACGTCAAAGATAATAATCAATACATATTAGTGATCATTATTCTTAAAACTCATTGTGGTTGTTTTTATTGGCATTTACTAAATTGATGTGTCAATTGATGGAGAACTGAGATATAAATACAGAGATTCCTCAAGTAAATTGCATGTGCTTTTCTATGTATTTAGGTCTTATTTTGTGTCTACTTTTGTCGAACATCTGATCACAAATCTTTATCCATGTTTTATAAAGATTCATATCTTTCTTTAAAATTAAGTTTCCCCAGATATTTTCCATCATCACATGATTCCAAACTCTGTACAACCTACATACTGCCTCTGAACTTTCCTGCCCCATCTTTGGAAATCCTCTACCTAAGATATTCAACTGAACCCCTTAGCTACAATCTGCAAGTTGTTGTATTACTTTAAAAGTGCTAATGAGTGCATAGTCTGGTCTAATCCCTATGGAAAATAGCATGGAGATTTCTCAAAATATTAAAAATAGATCTACCATATGATCCAACATTTCCACTCCTAGGAAAACACTCTTTTGCAGAGATATATGTAGTCCTATGTTCATGTCAGCACTATTTACAGTGGCCAAGCAATGGAAACAATGTAAGGACAAGAAGAAAGATGACTGGATTAAGATGTGGTATATATATAAATGATGGAATACTACTCAACTATTAAAATAATAGGATGAAATCTTGCAATTTGTGACAACATGGGTAGGATTAAAGGAAATTATGAGAAACAAAATATGCTGGGGAAGAAAATTATAGGATGGTTTCACTCATAATAGACTATAAAGAAATAAAATAAATGAGCTCACAGAACTAAAAAAAAAAAACCCTCTAGAATATGACTGGTGTAATAGCTACCAGAGGGCAGGTAAAGAGTAAGGGGCAAAGAGGGCCAATGGGCTAGGATGGAGGATATGTTTGTTTTCATTGATGTGTTATGGTGATACACATCTGAAGAGATATGAACCTAAATCACATAAAAAGTGATACAATTATCACCTCAATAAAGTGATACAATTATAATTTTTAGATATTTATTGTAATTCAACACAAAATAAAATTATAGATAGTTTTGGAGGTAGATACAGTTACATATTCAAACTGTCACTGACTGTGTAACTTCAGAGAAATCATTTAAACTACTTTCACACTTAGTTTCCTATTCCATAAGATAGAGATAATTACAGAATTAATTACTTACTTACATGGACTCATACAGTACAGTACTTGCAATATTAATACTAAAAATAAATCAAATAAAAATAAAATATTGGGATTCAATATTTAGAAATACTCATGAATTTTTAAGGTTGGTATTTTTTTCCAATATGAAAGTTCTCTATTGAAATATTTTTCTCATCGTGAAGTCTGAGTTTGTAGAAAGCATCTTGAGAAATCAGACCCTTCAATAAGATTTTATGCTTGAACCTTTAGCTGAGTTTTTGTTTCATGCACATTAAACTGTTGCTAAAAAGCATAGGTCCTTTAAAGTTCAGGGGAAAAGTGTTTATAAAGATCTAAGGACTGAGCTAAAGACAAAGCTATAGCCAGAGGCCTGGTTTCCTGAGAAGGAAAGAGTCCCCAGCTAATCTGTCATGCTTCTGTCTAACAGGATATTAAAGCCATCCCAGCCCCTTTCTTTTACAGCCAGTCCTGTGTCTCACAACCCCAGCCTGTGATACCAAGGCGGTGATGGGGTTCCTCACAGGCTCCTCCAAAGCCCCCTGTAAGAAACATTACAGAAAGTAATTAGAGTATTGGTGACAAAGAGAAAAAGAGACAATGAAACCTTTATCATGAGTTACCATCCTCACAATCACTATTTAATGTGAGTAGAAGAAAGAAACATACCTTAAAGGAATCATAAGTCTACTGTGTCAGCCTTGCAGTTCTTTATTGTCTGTCATTACTCCTTGACTATGACTCGTTGACTGCATTGAGGTAAGATGGATTTTAATAGAAAACATTCATTAAACTTTTCTAATTACAACAAAACACTTTCTAAAAATGTATACATATGCAAAGAGAAGTCATCGGATCTCCCCCATCCCAGGTCATGGTCCACTCTTTCTTATTCATTTCTCTTAAGCTACCTAAAAGCGTCAGGAGATACACACTCTGACACATTCACACACATGCAAGACATTCAGATAGTGTTGATTTCGTGGGCAGTACTACACCTGACAGAGACAAATGACTGATTTAATACTAGCAGAGAGCTGACGTGTCTTGGGAAATGCCTATTGTATCCCTTGGATGAGTTCTACAAACAAGTGTTGTGGTTACCACAGAGTGAAATCTCAGTTTCAGACATTAGAGTAATTCATTTAGGAGAACCTCCCCCACCAAGTGCAAACAAGAGGCCCCATGACCCCAATGACTGGTTAATGTAGACTGTTGTCTCAGTCACCTGTTTTTTCCAGTCCCAGTCATCTGGGACTTAAGTTTGTTTATAATCCATTCATCCCTACATATAGATGCTTTTCCAACTCTTTCAATTGGTGGTAAAGCTGGCCAACTAAGTAGGACCTTTTTGCCTTATTAAATAAAGATGGAGATAAAAGCAATTAACTATAAAAGAGAGCTTAAAAATGTTAGTGTTCGTATTAGTCTGAGGAGAATGGAAATGGAGAATCAGGAAGGATCAGATGGAACTGTGTAGAATGAGGTCTCCAGTAGATGAAGCAAGGATGAATGTGAAGGATTGATGAACTGATGGCATGCAGGGCATCATTACAATAAAGGGCTAGGAAGAGATGGGGAGAAATGAAAACAGGCTAGGAAGAAAGAAATGAGGGGAATCATGTGTCCTAAGAAAGAAAGAGACTGTTTCAAAATACATTCTGGGAGTAGGAAATGAGACGTTTACTAATGCTCACAATATAATAGGGCAGCTTAGTCACAGTTTGGCAATTTGGGGGAAATTAAAAGGAAAGAACAGGGTTCGTGTATGAGCAAGAAGCTAGCAAAACAAGCTTGATTCCAGGGTAGGATTTGAACTAGGAAGTGCAAATGAAGAGAGTTTTGAGTGTTTGCTGACTGTGCATCAGGATGCTAAGAATGAGACTGACCTTCTACATTTGAGTTCTGCTGAGAATTTCCAATCAGTACCATAAAAATTATTTACCTAATTACTGACCAACTGAGTATTTACTATACAAGCTATGCCTGACAAAGTAAGAGTCAAGCCTAAAAGTTTAACAAGGTTAGATCTTTACAGAAAAAAACTTTAAACTTCCAGTGTTGCCTGTGAAGAAATGCCAGTATATTCTGTGCTTTCTTTTGGTACTGATTCTGGCATACCCGTGCGTGCATATAAACACACACACACACACACACACACACACACACACACAGAGGCTGTAGTTGTTGAGGTTACTCTTTATAGGCCTTGTTGAGCAGTTAGTTGCCTGGAAACTAAAATTGTGTATGCTATATCCCAGACACCCCACTTTTCTCTATCAGACAAGGACACTAACAAGCACTAGTTACACCCTAGCCTCAGCTACAGTAGACTTGCTCTATTGTGCATGCTTTTTTCAAGATTAGGTTTCATAAGTGTAGATTATCCACATGAACATTGTGGGCATGAAAATTAGCATGAAAGGACTTCCTTTTTTTGAATTTAAGATTTGAGACTGGTCATAGAAGTAAAAGAAGTTACTGGGTTATAAACAATTTGGCTCACAAACTGTTTAGTACAGAGAAGTGCTAAAATCATTTGGAAAAGAGAAAAAAGAAATCACCAATTTAGGGAAGCTGGCTGGTTCTCCACTGGCTATTCTTCAGCTCTGCACTGGAGATTTATGTAGGGCAGAGTTTTTGGTTAGATCTCTTACTCCTCCAGGAGACTGAGTATATTGTAAGCTCAGATCTAAGGGAAAGTCCAAATAATACTACTGATAGGTTCATTTTTATTAGCCTCATAATGAAAAAAAAAAGATATTTTTGTTTTTATTTTTAAATGATATGTGTCTCCTTAATACACACACGTAAATCTACTTTGCCAGGCAAATGAAGAAAAATTATATAAACTGTGAGCTGATTTATTCATATTCAACACTGTTTGAAAGATGCTGATAGAGGCTCTTGGCCTCCATCTCACCTAAAATTAGACTGATCATCCCCAAATATTTAAGTTTTATGCTGCACTGATCCGTGTTTCTTCATTCTTTTTAATTCAATGAAAATTCAAAACGTATTTAGAAGCAGGGCTTTATGAGAAGCAGATGAAGTTAAAACTAACCAGGAAGTTCCCGTGATGTATGTCTAGTTTAAATTTCCTAGTTTACTTTCCCCTCTCATTCTCTGCGCTGAGAAATATTATAAACTTTTCCATAGCTCTATTTGGACTTCTCAATTTTATTCATCCTAGCTGTGTGAGCTTAAACATGTGTATATTAAAAGACTTACTGTTTTCAGTAGCTCTAATTCACTAGTTCTGAAACGTTTCAATAACACTATACCAGATGAAAAGTGATAATGTTAATTAAAAGACAATCCTTTTAAGATGCAGGTAAAATAGCAATGCATTATAATTACAACTATAAATATGATAGTATATTTAAGAGCATAGACAGATCAAACACACACACACAAAAAAAAACATAATTTGGGTTAAGGTTTCAGTTATTACTAGTTAATAAGTGCACAAATATGTATCAAGCCCTTTATAGCCAACATCTGTTTTAATAATTATATTATTAACCCAGTGATAGTTGATCCATTTGTTGAATCTAAGTGACACATGGTAATCACCAATATCTGTAGCTCACATAGAGTTTAGGGTTCATTCTTGGTGTTGCAAAATCTATAGGTCTTGACAAATGTACACTGACATGCATCCACTAGTGTAGCCTCGTGCAGAGTCATTATTTCCTTGCTCTGAAAACACCCATTCATTTCCACCTCCCTCCTAACCCAGGCAACCATTATCCTTTTCATTGTTTTTTTTTTTTTTTTTTTTTTTGCCTTCTCCGGTGTAATATGGTTGCAATTACATATTCTGTAGTGTTTTCAGACTGATTTCCTTCAGTTAGTAATATGCATCTAAGCTTCCTTTATGTCTTTTCTTGATAGCTCGTTTCTTTTGAGCAGTGAATATTACAATGAAATATATGACAGTTTGAATGTCCTACAGTTTACCTGTTTACATACTAAGGAGCATCTAGGTTGCTTCCAAATTTGGGCAATTGTGACTTAAAATTGTTATAAAAATCTTTGTACAGATTTTGGTGTGCATATAAACTTTCAACTCCTGTAGTGTATTATTATTGCTCTGCTATTTTGCATTTCCAACAGCAATAAATTAGATTTTTTTTTTTTTTTTTTTTTTTTGCTACTCCACACCTTCTCATATTTTCACTTCTTGATCTCAAAGAGATCTTCCTTCAAGTCATGGAACTTCAAGTTTGGGAACTTACTTCAAGTCTGTCTTCATTTTTTTTTTAAGTTGGGTCTGATCTCTTTAACCCATCTAAAACTTAATTGCAAAATTTTTCATTTCTAACTGATCTCTTTAGTTCTTTATTGATTCTGCTTGGACATTTTGAGAGTCCTTTGTTCCTTGCTTACTTTTATGATAATTTTTAATTGCTAAAGTGGTAACATTGAATTTTCATCATGAGGTCATACTTTATTGATTTTTAAAGTGTGAATAGTGAGGGCCAGATTGTACTCATTTTGTATTTTCTCCAGGGAGTATTAGCATCTGTTTCTGCTGGGGATCTCAGAGGTATTACTGGCCTTGAACTCCCAGCCCACTTTGAAGCCAAGTCTAAGTGCAGGATATTCTATTCAATCCCTCACATTGTAGGACTTCAGTTCTTACCTTAGGGACCTATGGTAGCCAATCCAGCAAATGTACACAATCCCTTGCCTTAAAAGGACCAAATAGAGTTTCAAAACTGAGAATTTCCTGCACTTTAAAATTTTAATATGGAGTATATGCCTTATGTTCTACTCACACTCAGTGTTGTCTGAGTCAGCATCAATAATAAAATGTATTAGATTTCTATAGTAAAATGCATATAGCTGTTCATAGCTGGAATACAGATTATATGTAACTTCAAATTAGTTCATGTCAGTTTTGCTCGTCATATGAGCTTAGATAATGTTTTGTCACAAAATGAACTACAAAAATCTTTCAGTATCCAGAGTGTTTTGCATTTCAATATTGCTGGTAAGAACCCTATATATTTTTTCCAGGTTCTACCCCATCTCTAGTTTATTTGCTGTTCACTGATAATTTCTATTACTCTCCATCTTAGGGATATCATTTGTTTACTTAAAAACTCATTAATTCTTTAAAAAATAATGTTATAGAAATGTGTTCAAAATCAAATTTTATTGACAGTAGCAAGGTTCGTCAAAGTAACTGATCCCAATAGAGCTGAAGTTAGAAATTATCTTAATTCTTATAATAATATCGTTAGTAAATATACTGGACCACCTACCAAGTCTCAACAAATTTTAAAAAATTAAAATGATACATAATATGAAGTCTAACCATAATGGAATGAGTTTAGTAAACAACAATGGAAAGGTAACTGTAAATCTCCCAGGTGTTGGGAATTAAGGAACTCATCCACTAAAAAAATCCTCAATTGAAGGCAAAGAAATCTTTGTAATTTAATAAAAATGAAATAAGGCACATAAAACAATGCTTAGTCAGGAATTTATGTATAACAAAAAGGAAAGGACCCAAATAGTCATACCATTTACTTTTATATGATGCAATAACATAAATATAAAAATAGGCTTGAAAAACACTGAAATTATCATGATGTTTTCAGTAAATAATTACAGGCATTTACAACCCAAATTGGGAGGGAGCAAAAGGAAAGTGAGAGAAGAAAATGGTCACAGGGAAATAAAACAAAATATCTCGCTCAATTAGTAAACATTATGGAAAGTAAAATTTATATCTAAGAACACCACGCAAATGTAGATTACTACATACCAGACAAACTAGATAGGCTCAGAGGTGGAAATTTGTAGCACAAGAAAACAAGATAGCCAATACATAATGTCATCTTTTTATCAGTTTTAAAAGTATGTGTGTGACTGAGGAAAGGCCTACGTCCAAAGCATTTTATCATTAATATTTTAGAATGGAGGTTGAGTGTTCTAAGAATCATGATAAGTTTCTTGGAAGGGAGAATGAATTTAGAAGCTAGATTAAGTGCATTAAATGTGAAAAAGTATTCCTGTAAAAAGTGTGAAAGTAATCATACAAATAGTGATAGAAACATTCCATTTTAAATATCCAGGTGGGAAAGTTGAAATTAAAAAAAAAAATGATTGGCATATTAGAGCAGGACACAGAAAAGAAAGACTTAGAAAAATTCATTGCTTATGAAGGTCATTTGAAATGCTACCACATCAAACTGCATAATCCAAATTTCATGAGCGAGTATTCAATACCACATCACATATCTCATGAGGCATCAAATAAAGATAGTCATCCTGGAAGGAAAAAAGCTTAACTGTGAATTTCTGATATGTGTTTCTGGATGAGAGTTAGGAATTATGAGAAACTGACTCTATCAAGTGGGAAAAGGTCTAGTCAAGCAAGCATAACCCTGATGTCAGTCTTTGATGATTAGATAGATGAAGGGATCTGAAAAGACATTGAATCCAATCCTTTCATATTTCATTAGAGGAAAAGGCAGATCTGAAATCATGGCCCAAGCTCACCTAGTTTTCTAGTTCAAGGACAAGATCAGACCTTGATTTTAAAGCCCTGGACATGATCATTCTTGTAGAAAGACCCAGATTCAGATTCTTCCTTTTTTCTTTATTAGTGGACTGAAATCAAGCATGAAATGTAACTTCTCTGAGTCAAATTCTTTATCTGTAATAATAAGAACTATCTCCAAACTACATCTTCACCTTACTTAAATGACTTAACATCTTTGTTTTGTGATGTAGATTACATTCTTCTTATTTATATATATTTTTTATTTTTTTAAAGACTAGATCTCACTATGTTACCCAGGGTAGCCTGGAACCCACGGACTCAAGTGATCCCTAGCCTCAGCCTCCCAAGGCTGGGATTACTGTAGCACATGCCACCATGCCTGGCTTTAAAATGTACTTATAAGCAAAATTATATAACAACAACATTCCTATAATAGTATAATATTTATTAAAATATTAAAAATAAAACAAAGAGCAAGATATAATCATAAGCTGGGCAACTCAAACCCACTGATAATATCTGTGACCAAGTCAGGATCAGGATTTATATCCGATCTGTTTCCTCTTGGTCTGCATGGATTTAGGGACCCTTAGATTAATTTTTCTAACTCAACCTTGGACACTCAGTTATAAAATACAGCAGACTTTTCTAATTTTATGTTTGCCTTTTTTGTTTGTTTTGACAATCCATTAAAAAGACAGCAATAATCAGTAAAGAAATCGTTGTTTGTTCAATAATAGAATACTTACATAAAATAGTTACTGCAATCAATCCTTTCTGTCCTAATAAATCTTCAAGCATCAGTTTTTCACAGTCCATAATTCATATTAGCAGGTTTACATGTAAAATTATATTATTTGTTGCCTTTCAATTACTAAAATATATCTTAATTCAAATGAATACATAAGTGGTAATTGACTGAGGTGGTTACCCATGAAAAACCAAGCTTTACAAAATTCTGGATCTCTATTCTCCTGTTGGCTAATCAAGTGAGTTAATGATCAGGAGTTGTGTAGGCGTTTCCAGAAATAACATTATAATGTCCAGCATTCTGTAGTTAGCAGCTAAGAAAAAGAATTGTTTATTGTTTTCCAAGCAATTGCCCAAACTCTCCCTGTAATATCTTTATTTTAGGACCCAGCACTATGAAGAAACAGCAACTTACCAAACTCAAATGAACCCAAAACATCTCCTTAATAAAAATAAACTCATGAGAGATTACACTCACATTACACTCAAACAATGGTGGAGAATTTTACTTGAGCAGATGCTGTATAATGACATCTGGTTATTGATTTAAAACTCAGTTTAGGAGCAGCACATAAAAGGCACTTTTAAATAAAATGGTGATAAAACTAAAAATAATGTGTTTTTCTCACAAGGTGAAAGACTGAAATGACTATCTTATAGTACTTAGGTCCTGAAAAACTTACAGTTACCCCAGAATTGATTTAGGAATAGAGATACATGCTCACCTGAACATACATTATACTTAAGGAAAATCTGAAAACCAAAAAGTGTTCAAAATCTCACTGCCCCTAAATCTTCAACTTTTACTCTGACTTTGCTGGCCTGTTAGCAGCAAGCATTTATAGAGCTCTCATTCTCTGCCAGACATCTGTATGTGACACGAAGGAGGACAAAGACATCACATAAGCCAGACAGAACTCTTTTTGAGTAAACAATCAAATCTACAACTGAAAAATAAAAAAGAAAATCCCACAAGTTATATGATTTTCTTTGGCAAATTGATTTCTGACTTCAGATGCTATAAGGAAAGTTACTTAAGTAATGTTTCTAATTAATAACTGAAAAGAACAAAATAAGCAAGCCTTTTAATTGTACTTATAATTTATTGATTTTTAATAACATAGTTCAAAATATCCCTAATCTATAAAATAGAGTAAAATCAGCAAAAAGATAATTCATCAGCAAACATTTATAGAATTAAATGGAAAATTAGAAAATACAACTAGTTAACAACTGGTTAATAAACAGGAAAACAGTCAATCAGTATAAGGTCATGCACACAAGAAAAGTACTGAATGATTCCACTGACATGAGTACTTGGAACAGTCAGATTCTTAGAGACAGGAAATAAAAGTCATTAGAGGGTTGAGAGAGAAAAGAATTATTATTTTTATTATTTGTAATTATTTATTATTATTATTGGAATCATTATTATTAAACATGTGCAGAGATCTATTTGGTGAGGATGACAGAGCTCTGGAGAAAGATCACAGTAATGACCGCAAAGCAATGTGGATATATTCATCCACTGAACTGTAGGTTTAAAAGTGCTTAAAATGTTAAATTTTGTGCTATGTATATGCTACCATCATTTTTTAAAAATCAGTTGTATATTCAAACAAAGGTATACTGAAAGAAGAATCAGATGACAGTTTTATCTATGATAGAAAATGAAATTATAATAGAAGCAACATTAAAAGTGGCTTGTATCAAATGTCCAATACCCTTGATCTCTTAAATCAAACCTCTTCATAATTTAAAGACATTATCAGTTTTGCTCTTTAAAACAGTTATTCTTTAAATTTGTTATTAAAGAAAGTTCATTTTAAAATGACAAAAGATAGAGCTTTCATTTTCATCAACTAGTTTATGGTCTATCCATAAGACAGAATATGGTGCAGTAAATTAAAATATCATATTCTTCAAAGACATTAAGTGAAATAATATATTACAAAGAACATGTACTGTGATCCTGATTTTGCAAAATAAAAAACACTGTACTTGAAAAAATAAAATGAGGTCGGGCACGGTGGCAGGTACCTTTAATTGTAGCCTACAAAGCGTGAGGCCGAGGCTAGGAATCATTTGAGTCCGCAGGTTCGAGACCCGCCACAGGGTCCAAGACCCGCTGGGGCAACATGATAGGTGGGCATGGTGGCACATGTCTGTAATCCTAGCTTCCTGGGAGACTGAGGCTGGAAATTGCTTGAGTCCGTGGTACACCAGGCAACATGAGCCTGCGGTTCCCCAGACAACAAAGTGAGACCCAGTCTCAAAAAAAAAAAAAAAAAAAAAGAGAGAGAGAGAGAGAGAAAGAGAAAGAAAATGACTGAGAGAATGACTGAGACTTGAAAATGCACTACATCTGCAATTATCTGTGGTATGAACATGAGACTATATTTTCCAAAGTTTAAACAATATCTGAAAAAAATCTTAAAATTTAGTGCTCGCTTTGGCAGCACGTATACTAAAATTGGAACAATACAGAGTAGACTAGCATGGCCCCTGTGCAAGGATGACATGCAAATTTGTGAAGCATCCCATATTTTTAAAGTTCACAACTGGGAGGAGAGGGGAGAGGATCACCTGCAATGGCCAGGGAGAGAAGGTGGTGGGTGACCCCCGGGGATTACAATGATGTGAAATATATGTATATATAAATAAATTTTTTTTAAATCTTAAAATTTAAACAATAAGTCAAAAGATAAATATCAGTAGCTATAAAATGATGTCTTATAAAGAATCAATGCATACCTTTTAAATACACTACTTCAGTGGAAAAGTGGTCTATTTTCATTTCTGGAGTCAAAAATGATCACGAGCAGTTTGATTTTTGTGTGATCTAAGGCCGTAGCACAGAAGCAGAGGAGTTACTGGTGAAAAGCTGATGGGAGTTGGAGATAGAAGGAGCATTATCCAGGTGCCAGCCCTCTTGTATTCACCTTCTCTGACACTTTCCAACATTGAGGCCAGAGATTGATAACTACTTCCAATGCAGAAGCCAACACAGGGGTTCTACTGTCAATTCTATAATGATTTAGAAGAGCATGCTCATTGGTTTATTAAGTCGCAATTGAGAACTCAGTGTGAACAGCCCCTCCACTGAATGTCATCACAATCACACCTCTTCCTACTCTCTGCTTAAAAGTATTGTCCTCATAGCCCCTCTTCATGTTCGTTTCTGTTTCACTTGGGATTCTGTTTTCTAGGGTTGACAAGCATTTGCTGAATTTTTAAATGCACAATGCCAGTGTTTCACCCAGGACTCTGAATTGCGTGGGGGGGGGGGGGGGGGGGGGGTGTTGACTAGTTATCTGTTGAATTTTGAAAAGTACAGTTCCAGGCTTGTTCATACTTGGGGCTTAAGTGATGATCTAAAAAGTGAAGTTATATCACATTTATGCAGGAACAAGAGACTACACCCTCTCAAGTAAAAGTGCTACTGTGGGACATTAACCTTTTCCATATTATAATATTAAATTGTTTCAAAATCATAGTCAAAAAGGTCTGACTGAACAAGACAGCTATCTTAGGTAAATTTTACAGAGGGTAAATTTATTTCACTACCTAAGCCTTCTCTTTGTCTCCTCTTTCCCCATTCTGTACCTCCAGCGCTTGCATTTGAAATACTTCTTTAAAATGCTAAATATGACTGGGGGTGTGATGGTGGTAGCACATGCCTGTAATCCCAGTTACCTGGGAGACAGACTGGGGATCACTTGAGTCTGTGGGTTCCAGACAACCCTGGGCAACATAGTGAGATCTAGTCTCTTTAAAAAAAAAAAAAAAAAAAAAAAAAAAAAAAAAAAAAAAAAAAAAAAAAAAAAAAAAAAAAAAAAAAAAAAAAAAAAAAAAAAAAAAAAAAAAAAAAAAAAAAAAAAAAGACAAAAAAGGCTAAATACCCAGTAGGGTAAATAGTGGAGAGGAAACTCAGCAAATTTAATGATTTCTCTTAAGTGAATACTATTTAAAATTTATTTTCAAAACATACTATTGTTTGTCATATTTCTTTTGAACATTACAAATAAAAATTATTTTCAACACTCTTTCACAATATTCCGTTGAACACAAATTATGTTACAACATTTTCCGAATGAAGGAGTCTTTAGTTCCTGTGGGAGAGAAATACATTTCCAAAGAGATTTCTTGGCTCAGATCACTAGAGCAGAGGTTTAAACTTGTTGCCCAGGGCTAAATGAAGTCCAAAGTTGAAATTACTTGAAATGGATTTTGACTTTTTTAAATTAGTTGCCAACATCTAAAAATTGGAAGGTTTGATATTTTTTTAAAAAATGGGAAAAATTATATCACTTGAAAAAGCTTTTAACCCAGTAAAAGCAGGGTTACCGGCTTACCATGTGCCAATAACCTGCCAGGTTGACAGGCATAAGCTGCCTCTCGAGACCACTGGGGCTTGCCACTTGTCCATAGTCACCTGAGTTTTGCCTTTTTGTCTTCCTTAAATTCTAGTAGTTTGTAGGGACATGTACCAAGTTTCAGATATGTATTAATCAGTATAAAATAAACACCAACACAATATACCAACATAAGCATGTGTATTTAAAGGGAAAGTATTTTCTGATTAAGTGAAAAATTGTGCAAATGGCTTCTGGAAGACCTTTACTTTAAGCAACTTTATAGTAAAATATTTTATTTAGAACTCTGGGCCTTCTTTCTTCAATTTGTTGTAATCTGAATTCACTGAACAGAGCTTGTATTAAACACTGGGACCTAATTTGCTCTAGGGTTTTAGGTTGTTTTTTCTGTGCCAACTGACAGAATTCAGACACTATTCTTCTGACACTATTCAGAAGCTAGAAAAAGGCAGATCAAGCTAGTATGCTTCCAGGCCTGACTGAGGATCTGAAGAAGCTTGGTTGTAGAAGGGACCACACAATAGATTGGGGGTAAATGCAAAAGTTTGTCCTTGGGCAAGATTGGTAATGTCTAGTATCAATAATTAAAATAATGTAACCCTCTTACTCAACCTTCTGTCATGCAGTTTAGGTATTAGTTATATGGCTTTTTCTTTCCTTGCTAAGAGTACAATTGAAATTGAAAACATCCAAGTAGAGTTGGGTATCCTGTGAATGGCTTCACGAAACTTACAAACTAAAAAGAACATGGCAGGAAGGAAATGCCATTGGTCCTTATGTCATCTTTTTTTTTTTTTTTTAAATCTGCATTGAGAAAAAATAACTAACAATACAGTGGCGACAACACCTGGTAACATTTGTGATGTGTTTTATTCTCATGTGTGGAAGGGGTTTTAGAGGAACAGGCACTGCTGTGGGGAAATGGCTACCCTCACTCCTGTCTAAGAACTAGTGTTTCAACACCCAAATCTCACATGATGCAGAGCAGCTAACCTAATTCTAACCTTGTCTGCCTATGACAGATACACAAAACTTTGGGTGTTGAGTTCAAGTTAAATGAAGAAGATGCTGAGCTCTCATTTAGTAAAACACCACTGTTTGTTGACCCTCTTGATGACATTTTCACTCCTTTCCCCAGTTTGTAAAGGCTCCTCAGATACACAAAGGTTAAAATCAAATGCTTGTTTTGTTTTGTTTTAAACGTCTCTGGGATGGTTATTTATATAGGAATTGCCATGTTTTTGTTTGGTGTGCCCATTTTGTACTATCTAATATTAAAGACTAACAGTATGGGGGACTTATGTGCCAAGCACTAGGTGCATTATCTTGTTGAACTCCTATAAAGATCCCATGAAGTATGATCCTTTTGTAAAGATGAAGAAGCTGAAGTTTAGGAGGATAATGTATACATCACTTAACTAATAAGTAGCCTGTTCCAAAACTCCTGCTTTCAGCCATTTTTCTTTCTACAAGTCTTTCAGCCTTCAACATGTAGCATGTTGATTTCTAAAAGACTAAGAATTGTACTATGAAAACTGGGTTTGGCCCAGGACACAAGCTGTGTCAATAAAGCAACAAATAAATGCAAGATGATGAGATTCAGTGAAGGCTAAATGCAAACCAAAGCATCACCAAAGAAAATGTTCTTGAAATTATTAGTGTTATTAGATGGTGAACAATCCATATTACACAAACCTCCAGAGAGATGTAATAAAATTAGAGAAGAGCCAGAGTGGAGAGCATCATAATCAAGGGAAAGTCATGGAACCTGAATAAAAAAAGATAACACATTTTATTGGAAGATAGTATTTAGTAGGGTTGATGTATGAGGATTATATAGGTTCCTAGAAACTGAATTAAATAAAAATACAGTTTTACTCAGCTGGTAGTAAACATTGAGAATTTATTCTGGGAACTGGCATGTTTCGGAAGAGGCTTAGATTATATTTGCAAGGTTTGCATTTTTAGTAAATTTGGAAAACTAGTATGTTGAGGAGGTATATTCCTATTTTCTAAGTTTATACTACAGCCTCAGTGATTTTTTTTTTTCATAGATCAAATCTGATCATTGGCTGCTTTCTTCTAGTGAATTTCTCACTATCATTGTTAAACATGAAATAGTTCTCAACACAGACTTGCAGAGAATAGAAAGTTCCTGTCCCTGCTTGAAGCATACTCTCCCTCACTGGCAACTGTGGGTGTCCTGATGACTCCTCCAGCATCCAAACTTCAAAGAGCTGCTCTGTCTTGTCTCCTTGAGTCCAGTAAGGTTCCCTACTTCCTGGACCCTTATATCATACCTCTTTTTCAAATAACCCTGGGTGCCAGTCCCACCCACCCATGCCCCAACTCCTACCCCCCACTGACATTTGTGTAGTTAGAAAGTATAGAAGCTAGGAGATACCTGCTTACTGGAAGAACCCCATGGGCTCCTGAATGCCATGCTCCAGCTGAATTCGGGTTTGAGTAAATAAGGGTACTCATGGTAGAGATGACATTTTGTTTTTGAAAGACTGGAGTGAAAAGGAGCCACACAGGTGTATGTAAGCCATGTGGCTCTGAAATCAATAGTTTAAACTATGAGATTAAGTTCTCCCATTGCTATTTAACCCCACTTAAAAAAAACTCAACTGCCCTGTCCGCTCCTCAGCTTTGTATTTTCCCCGAAGACCTATATGTATAGTTCACCAATTTATTTTGTTTATTTTTTTCTCAGTGGGAAGTAGACTCTAGAAAGGAGGGGGATTTTTCCCCCCTCACTGCTGTATCTCCAGAACCTAGAAAAGTATTGGGCACAGAGTAAATGTTCTTAGTGTTTGTTGAATGAATAGGTTTAGATTAGTAGTTTTTTTTTCCCCCAGAGGTATTAGGCAAAAAGCATTAGTTAGCCCCAAAATGAATTTTTACAGAACCCGGTCTCAATTTTTTAAATTTTACTGAGATTGTTATTGTTTACTGAGATTGTATTGTTTCAAAATAAGGATTCCTATTATACCAGGGACAATACACCAGTCATTGACGGTTTGTAAAAATGCAGATTCTTACCATGGAGGATTCCTCATTAGGCAGTCTGGAGTGGGCCCTTAACAGTACCAGGAGCTAGGTTGGACTGTGGCCCAAGAGCTATGGTTTGAAAAAACAATGACTATAACTGTACAAACAGATTCAACACGTGCTGAGTAAAAACTCAATCCTTCTCTACAGCAGTGTTTGCTGCCGACATTCCTTCTGCACCCCTGAGGGCTCTAGGAGTGTCTAATGCATGTCCAAGGTACAGATACTCTTCCCATTCTACAGATCTAGAAACACGATTCACTACCTATTTCCCTTCCGTTCCCGCCAAGTTTTCGAGGTCCCCATCAAACCGAAAGGCATGACAGATGTGGGGAGGGGGAAAAAAAAAAAGAGCAGAACTTCTGAGGAAAAAGAGGAAATGTGCGTGAAGTCCTAGCGCCCAGCCCAGATTTCCCCGGCCAGTAACCTCCTCGAGGGTACGTACATCTTTGCTCTGCCCTGTTCCCTCCCCCCAGGCCAATAATCGGAGACTTTTAGGCGCTTCCCGCGGCAGACAAGGGGGCCGCAGGAAAACATTCCAATCTGTTGCGGGGCGGGGGGGTTGGGGGGGACTACGGGGCGGGACTTGTGGGGCCTCGGGCGTCGGCTTTCCAGTCCAGCCGCAGGGAGACGGCCGGAGGTGGGCAGAGGGCGGGGCCTGGGCGCGCGGGGCGGGGAAGGGGTGAGAGAGGGTGGGTGGGATGCTGCGGTGGTTGACCTAGCCAGCGCGGGGAGGCTACGCGGCCGGACCTGGTCCCTCCCCTCGGAGGTGGGCCCTTCGGGAGGGCGCGGCCCGCTAGGCGCGCGGTGGGTAGTGCGCTCCAGCTGCCAGAGTGAGTGCGCTCGGCTTCTTCCCGGGCCATGGACGAACTTTCTCGCGGCTGGAGCTACGGCTCCCAGGCTTCTCGCACCACCTTCTAAGCGCTCAGCCCTTTTGACCTCTGAAAACTGCGCGTTCTTTTGGGGGCCGTGGCGAGGAGCACCCAGCAGCGGTCATGACGCGCTGAGGACCGCCAGGGCGCGTGTCTTGGGTGCCACCGTGAGTCCCGGCGCTGGTGCTGAGCTGCCGCAGGCTGCCTCGATTGCCCCATTGCGCGCCTGCCGCCCCACGCCGCATTTGATGTGCAGAGAGAAGCGAGACACCATGATCCTAACACGTAAGCTAGACTTGTGCCTTGCCGTCGCGCCAGCCGCGGGAGCCAGCTGCGGAGGGGACCCGCCGCGGAGGAAATGTCACCCCGCCTTGTCAAGTCGGTGCCCATCGTTCTGTGCTTTTGAAACGTTTTTCGAAGAGGCTCGGGATCGAGTCGCCCGAGGTTTTTGGAGTGGAGGTGGAGTGCTGGGGGGAAATCGGGGTCCTAACTTGGGGAGGAGGGTTTTCATCTCGAGTAATGACCCTTGACTAGTCATTCTTTGGGAGTCGCGCCCTGGAGCTCCGGGTGGACTCAGGGAAGGGCTGCGGGCTGGGGAGCGATTCTACCCATGAAGTGAATCCCACTTTATCTTCCCATTGGTCTGGTGGCGCCTGACGGGCTGTGGGCGTAGGACTGGGTTGGGGGCGCAGGGCCGGGCGAATTCCAGCCGCTTCTCGGGAGGCCCTACTGTTCTTACTCTAAACCTCAGCAGGATACGGCCGCCTTTCTACAGACCTTTCCCTGGGGGACCATTGAGAGCTCGATCTGTACTGTCCCGAACCACAGAAGTCCTTATCAGTGCTGACTACCTAGAAGTTTATTATTTAGGGACGCCTAGATTGCTGTGGCACTTGGAATTTTTGTTTTAATTACTTAAAGGCAAATCCACTAAAAAAAAAAAAAGTGTTTTAGCTTCAAACCGTTCATGTTCAAGTACCGCAAACGCTGTAAGTCACTAGGTTTTGTTGACTGCGGATCCCTGGAGAGTGTTGAAGCTATTTAGCCAGCCTCATAACTTGCATGCGAGGGGCGCCTACTGGGAGGAAGGCTGCAGTGAGCCTTCGCGTGTTTGGAGGTTGACTCGGGTTACCTAAAATGCCCAGGCACTTTGCTTCGAAGGAGACGCCGCGCGAGCGAATCCGCGGGCTGCCGAGAGGAAGAAAGCATGCCGCTGGTCCGACTTTTTTTTTCCAAGGAGGTGATGGCTTTTTGGAACCCTGCCTCAACCTGTGCCCTTGTCCCTCCAACGTTATGGGCTGAGCCTTTGATCTTTTGCAAGAGTTACACCCGCGGCTGCGGCCGACCGACCTTGCCACGTGTCATTTTATGCGTCCCATTGGCGCACAGTCCCCTGGTGTTTGGGGAGTTAGAATAGATAGGGGTGAGACTGGTGGGGTAGGAATCCTGGTCTGCAGCCACCTACCTGGGAGAATCTGGGAAGTGACAAGACCTCTCTACACCTCTTTCATCTGCAACATGGGGGTAATAATAGTACTTATCAATCAGGGGTGTTGTATTAATGGAGCTAATACAAGTGCTTAGCACATTGTCTGTTACAGATTTATGCTTATTCCTGTAGAAGAAAACCTTTGCACGTGGTCATTAATCTACACAGTGGACAGGACAGCTTTGCTCCACACAGGCTTTAAGGGAGTTCTTTCACACCCAACATGATTAGCAAGTGCATTCATTCTCGGGATTCAGAGGCTATCTGAGCCACTGGTACGGTGAAGGAATGCTGCCTAGGCACAGCCATCCATTACACATTCATAAGGATGGCATATATGACGCACTTGGGTAGAAAAAAAATCACAGCTCTGGGAAGGCTGAATACTGAATCTCAAATTACATTCTTCCCCCCAAAATTGTTTGCTGAAGGGATGAGGGAAAATAATAGCTATAGCTACGCAGAACTCTGAATGTAAATCTCTCAGCAGCTCCAAGAGGTTGACTAATTCTGCATCCATCTGGACAGCAGACTGGTCCTCTGCTGAGGCAATTTCCAGACCTTAAGTGTGGAATTAATGGAGGCACCCAGTGCCATGTTGGCTTGTAGAGTGCAGCAGATGGTCAGAGAGGTGCCCTGTAAGTCAACAGACCCTCTTACAGAAGAACTAAAGTCCTGGGGAATGAGTGTCAAATAGTAAGCAGATGTGCATTCAGAAGTTATTTCGAGACATTTTCTGAGAAAATGTTGGCAATTGTGTGTATTTTAACGTGGCATGCCAGATTTACAGCCTGGCCAAAGCCTGAGTGCATATTTTTTTCATTAGCACTACTGTTCAGGGTTTAAATTGAAGTACTAAAGACTAACTTTCTCTCCCAGCTGTTTTTTAAAGGTTGCTTTTGACAAAAACAAATTTCATTTTAATTCAAGCTGAATGACACCTCATACCAAACATTCTGTCTATTCAAAGGGGCTCTGACTTGGTTTCCCCAGTCTACAGAATAAGTAGCTTTCAATTTAAATCTTTTTTTTTTTTTGCGTGCATGAGAAACATGATTTCGGTGACACATATGTGTCTTAATTACCCAATTGCTGGTCGTAGAAGAGAATGCTGCTTCATAAGTAAAAAAGTTGAATACCTAAGCAAGTAACTATAGGTAATTGAAGACTATATGTCTTAACTGCACAAATGAAAAGACTGGTTCTAAAGCAAGAATGAGATGTCAGCTGCCCTCTCACCTAAGGAGTCCTTTGTTTATCATTTTGTTTTTTTATACTCAAGAGCAAATTTCAAGCAAAACTTGAGCATTTTTAACATTAGAAAGGAATATTGATTTTTCTGGAAAATATTCTAGATTAATAGAAAAGTATGGCATGATTAAACAAGCTACTACTATGAGTAAAAATATTCTAAAGCTTCAACTTCTATTTGTAGAGCCAATGTGGGAACTTAAAAAGGAAATGAGAGGCCCCAATGTAATGCCTTCCAATCAGAGACTTGGTGGGATTCCAAGAGTTGATTTCAGATACCAAAATAAGTATTTGGGTTTCCCTTGGTGTCCCCATGGAGATTTTAGCCATGATGCAATGCTCAAATGAGAGTGGCATTTTTATGACTTAGGTGGGTAAATATGAAATTTGAGCATATTCGGGGGAGGATGATTTGGTTCAGGAGAATGGGGGCATCCAAAGTACAGTGGGTAAAGTGAATTGTAGTCCTTTTGAAGCGAGCCAGACCTGGACAGGATGGTCCAGTATTGTAAACACAAGTTTCTCATGCTTCACTCTCCTTCCTAGCAACAGGAGGAAGGAAATGAGGCCATGCAAAAAAAAAAAAAAGAGAGAGAGAGAGAGAGACCCTAAAAGGCTCCAGACAATACTTGACCCACCCGGCATTCACCCTGTACAGCCAGAAGACTTACAAATGTAAAAATAACTTCAGATGTTTCCCCTTCCTCCCTGGTTAGTGCCAAATCACTGAAGACCAAGTTCTCAGTGCTTTAGAACCTTACAGCCAACCTGGCCCCATGGTGTCACTAGCAGAGAGGCTCGCATCATGTCAGGCATGTTCTTGAGTTTAGAAAGCAGAACCAAGGGAAAAGATGATTTTCATTTTTCATGTTTGCATAGTTTGATGATTAGATTCATGAGTTAGGGTTCAGTTAAGGAGAGAAACTTTTATTTCTAAATTTGGTTAGAAAGTTTTCCTGTGTGCTCATTTTACTGGGGGTCTGATATTGATACTTTCTGATACTTTTCCTTTCACTATCACATTTAATTTTTATAACTAGTTGATACAATATCCCCAAAATACTTGGGAGTTTTTGGGCTACAATGCAAAGAAGTGGTCTAGGTACATCTGGGAGTTAAAAAAGTACTCATTTTAATGGTCAAGATAAACTAATGCCTGACCAAAAAATGTAGATATTCTAATATGTAATCCTACATAGAATAGTCTCAAGTCTTTTTCATTACTGAAGTTCAGAGGAAAATGCTTCTTTGGAGCAGATTTCCACGGTGGTCTGTTTTTTGTACCCTAACTCTTGGAGGTGATTTTGAAAGTGAGAGAATAATTTCTCTTTATATATAATGCAGTGCTATTGGATTAATTATTTTTTATATGTATAGGTTGCTGGTGTGAGTGCTATTTTCTTTTAACCTCAAATTAGTCAGAAATGTAGTTAATGTGAAAGGGATAAGATTCCCATCTGAGATCAGCCTCTTCCTGTCTCTGTACTTTTCCTTGTTGGGACCTTGTGTTATTGTTAAGGATTATCATGATAGATGATAAGGAGTAGGGTGTAGTCTCGTCCTGCTGGGGGTTCTTTAATTAGGTCTACTCTATCTTAACATTTTTTTTTCACCATCTGTTCCCTAGTTGTCATTGCCATCATTGTCAGTGGTGGACAGGAAGAAGAGCTTGCTTATTTAACCAGTATGTTTATAGTCTCTCACAAGCAACAGTCTAGAATAGATCCTCCTTTTTAATTTTTATAAGAAACCCACAGACTTTACAGATAGTGCTAATATTATAGAAACTAAGCATTTTCATTGCGTTTACTTTTATTGTCACACTCAATTTTCATGAAGAGTCAACAAATAGATTTAACTATTGCCATTTGACAGATGAAGAACCTGAGACTTGGAGAGTTCGATACCCAAGATGACTGAGCATGCAGAACTAGGATTTCAACTGGTTAGGTGTGAGGGTAGAGTCCAGTTGAAGAAACATTTGGCAGCTCTTTATTTGGTTTAGGGAACAGTATTTGATGGCCATATAGAATCTTGTAACATCACAGTTTCTTAGGGTTCTGTGTTCCATGTTCTTAGGATTCTTTCACAGGGAGCTAACTATCAGGGTTCAGGAATGACAAAATTAGTGTTTGCTATGCCCCTTTGGGGTCTCCTGAATGGAGACGTCAACCTCTCATCTGTAATATCTGGGCAAGGAGTCTGGGGTGCCATTTCTCAGCTTCTGTGGGTTGTCCTGAATAATGCTTTCTTTAGTGAACATGCTTTACAATGTTATGTCTAAGGGAGAGTTTGCTCCCAGATGGCCCTGCAAACACTGGAATGGAATGGTATCTTGAAGATGCCTACCTTTGGGCACCTAAAGGGTCAGACCTTTATAGAGTGAAGCCAAACCACAGGAAATCCATTTCTCTTAGTTATCCATCTTTATTTTTTAATGCTGCTGCTGCTAAACTGAACTTCCTAATGGAATGCTCCTTTTTATTCATATATACATCTGCTCATCTGCTTATGATGGGGGCTGAGGAGGTGGGGGACTTTTCATGTCTTATTCCTTCCAGCCCCCAAGAGAAAAATCAAAAGCAAAGCGGAGACTGAGGTCAGGGAAGCTGAGTCCTCAGATGCCTCTGACACCTCCCATCCACATTTTGTTCTTGTCCCTGCCCCACCTTTGAGTGTCCTGCAGAGAGCTACAGGGGCTGCTTCCTGAGGCTTGTCAGAAAGGCGCCTTCCTTCTTGCAGGAGTCTCTAGAGGATGTCTGAGAGACAAAAGTTTTCCACACCCTCAGCTTGTAGTTCCCAGGCTGTCGCACTTAGGAAGCCCGGGAGGAAGGGACCTTTGGAGATGAAGTTGCTAGTGGCCCCCAACACTGGCTTGCACTGCAGCCACCCACCATTTCATGTGCCACAGTCAAGTGCCAGTACAGATAGAAGATGCTGAAACTCTAAAATCATCTTCAGCTCTTGAGAAACCATGAACTCCTAATGGACAGTCTTCACACAACTCCTTTGTTCAAACTGTGGAACGTGAAGAAAGGAATCTTGTTTGATGCTTGTGCCTATATAACAATCATTTCATGGGAATTTCCAGAGCTATACAATGGCAGACGGGAAAAAAAAACATTGCCTGTTCCATACTGAGGGACAGCTGCGATGCCTGGAAGTTCAGCGGCTAGTCCAAGGTCATGTGTGCCTTGAATGGAGCTTCAGACCCCATCCTGCCACATGTAGAAAGAAGATGGGGACAGCAGCAAAATGAGAAGCTCACTGTGTACGTAAGAAAAACACCAGTTATAGAGCCAGAAATGTCCCTAAACTAAATGGAGGCATCGGAATCAAATTTTGATGGTTAGAATATGTATGTTTAGGGAACTGGGTTGCCATGAAATGCTTATGAAAACTTTAAGTTCAAATAGAAAGATAGCAGCTCCTTCCCCTCCCCCCCCCCTTAAATATTTGGGCACAAGTTGAGAAGCCAGATCAAATAGTGTTTACTGTTTGAGGCTAGGTATGGCTAGAGGTGGCTTTGTATCAACCCGTATCTGCTACGTTCTTATTTTCATTTGTCTGTGATAATGCAGCGTGGTGTTTCATTTGATTTTCTATTTTCTTCTCTGTCAGGTCTGATTAGAAACTAGTAGACACTTTCTTTAGAAATCCTCACTATTCCTGTTATTTTTGATTCATAGTCATTGTAGCACTATGACTTACATGGTATTTTGTATTTCCTGTGCTATATGCCACTGGAGAGAACTCTGGGCTAAAACTGAAGGTTGAGAGTGTTAGTTTCCGTGGATTAACTTTGCAACTTTTGTAAAGAAAAAGGTTTGAAGTGCCTGCCAACCTTTAATGATGGAGATGGGAAGGAGAGGCTTTAGGTTTGTAGGCTGGGCACGGTGGCTCGTGCCTGTAAGCTTCAGCCTATGAAGCGGCTGGGGCCAGGGATCGCAGTTCGAGCCCCG